>JAQQAC010022981.1:661745-821153 GCA_029783875.1 Phataginus tricuspis
GCAGCCGGCGCACCCGAGCCTCGCGCAAACTTCCCGGGCCGGCGGGCGGCTGCGGCGGGGCCCGAATGGGCTCCCGGGCCGGCGGCGGCGGCGCCCATGGACGCTAACCGCCCGGGCGCGTTCGTGCTGAGCAGCGCGCCTCTGGCCGCGCTGCACAACATGGCCGAGATGAAGACGTCGCTGTTCCCCTACGCGCTGCAGGGCCCGGCCGGCTTCAAGGCGCCCACGCTGGGCGGCCTGGGCGCACAGCTGCCGCTCGGGACCCCGCACGGCATCAGCGACATCCTGGGGCGGCCCGTGGGCGCGGCGGGCGGTGGCCTCCTGGGCGGCCTGCCCCGTCTCAACGGGCTCGCCTCGTCGGCTAGCGTCTACTTTGGGCCCGCGGCCGCCGTGGCGCGCGGCTATCCCAAGCCGCTGGCCGAGCTGCCCGGGCGCCCGCCCATCTTCTGGCCCGGCGTGGTGCAGGGCTCGCCCTGGAGGGACCCGCGCCTGGCCGGCCCGGGTAAGTGGCGAGAGCGGGGTTCGGCGTGGGGCGGCGGGGCGGCAGCCGAGCTCACCTTCCCTCCTCTGCAGCCCAGGCCGGCGGGGTCCTGGACAAGGACGGCAAGAAGAAGCACTCGCGGCCGACCTTTTCGGGCCAGCAGATCTTCGCGCTGGAGAAGACCTTCGAGCAGACCAAGTACTTGGCAGGGCCGGAGCGCGCGCGCCTCGCCTACTCCCTGGGCATGACCGAGAGCCAGGTCAAGGTGAGCGGCGGCGCAGGGGTGGCCTCCGCGGGTCCCGCAGCACCGAGCAGACTCGGCCCCCGCGTCCTGCGAACGGCCCTCGAGCGGCCGCCGGGCTCGGCTCCAGCGCGGTAGGCGCCGCGGCTCTGCGGCCGGGGCTGGGGTGCTGGTCGCGGCGACCCCCACGTCCACGCGTGGCAGAAGCTCGGCCGGGGGCCATGTTGCCCCTGGCCGGGCGCGTCGGGAGGCGCCGCCTGATGGTCGCCCTCTACTCCAGGTGTGGTTCCAGAACCGTAGGACCAAATGGCGCAAGCGGCATGCGGCGGAGATGGCGTCGGCCAAGAAGAAGCAGGACTCGGACGCCGAGAAGCTGAAGGTGGGCGGCTCGGACGCGGAGGACGACGACGAGTACAACCGGCCCCTGGACCCCAACTCGGACGACGAGAAGATCACGCGGCTGCTCAAGAAGCACAAACCCTCGAACTTGGCGCTGGTCAGCCCGTGCGGCGGCGGCGGCGCGGGGGACGCCTTGTGAGCACGCGGGCGAGGCCGGAGCAACCAGGGTACGGGACGCGGGCCGGCGCCCCGGAGTGTGTATATATATTTTTACAGAATAAGTTATAAGGCGGTCCGGCGGAGGCTCGGCGTTGGCGCGGGGCGCAGGGGCCGCCGCGCGAGTCTCGAGCCGTGCGGGGTCCCGGACGGAATCAGTTTGTATAATCAATAAATTATTTAACACGTCCCCGACGGAGCCGCGGCTCCGGAGGCTGCACCGCGTGTTTCTTCCTTACGGACACCCCAGCAGGCGCGGGGAGCGTGGGGCTAGTTCCTGTCTTCGTCCCCGGCCCCCAGCCGAGTCTGCGTCCTCCGCGGGCCCGAGGGTCGCCTGGGTCGGGCACGGCGGCGGAGGGCGATGGAAACCCAGTCTCCGTGTCCCTGAGCCCCAGTGCGGCGGCCGCCCGCGGGAGCCAGGGGACAGCGAAGGGGCCCCGGTACCGCGATCCCTCGATCCCTTGATCCCTCGGGCCGCCCAAGGGAAGGAGCCGCGAGGAGCGCGACGCGCGGGAGACGGAGCAGGCGCGGCACCTCGGCGCCGCAGGTGTGCCGCGGGCCAGCAGGTGCGGCCCCCACTCCCACCGGACCCCCGCTGTTGTGCTGGCGCCAATGGAAGAGATTTGGGGAAGATTTAAATGCTTCCGGGAAACCCAAAAGGGCAGGTGAGCAGTACTGCCGACCCCACCCGGTGCCGCGCGTCCTCTTCGCAGCCCCGGGCGGGCTAGGGGCTCGTCCTCCCCCCTCTCAGGCGTAGGCGCTGAGCCTCAGGTTAGGTCCCACGCTGGGCTCCTGCCAACGTGCTGTGATGTGATTGTACGGGTTTAAAACGCCTTAGCCTAGCAGCCAAGTATCCATTAGTACGTTCACTGGGTGCAGTCAGTCAGGTTTTAAGCTGATCGGCCCGCGACACTTCAGCTACTATTTCATAGATTTTTCACCGGGAGAAAGCGCCATTTAATCCATACTGGCACTAGGAAGAGAATCCAAAACAGTTTGCCGGCCGAGGGATGGCGCGTGCATGGGCCTCGGTCCCTTTCCCACGAATGGGCTGGTGCGCCTGGGCACCATGGATTCTGTGCGGGTTAACAGTTTAACAAAGACCACCCACCGGCCCCAGGCTGGCAGGTGCTCCACATGGCTGCACCTAAAGGGGCTTCACTGTTGAATTTTAATTTTAAAAATTAGTAATTATATACGATTTCTCCTAGAAGGCAGTTTTGAAAATGGTAGACAGACAGGTAGCAGGCTGAAGTTTTCTCTGCTTTTTGCCACATGGCTGTACCATCAATTTAAAGAACATGTTTCTTCTGAGCCACTGGCTGGTTTTCTATTTAATGGAAGTGTTAACACTTGTTTTATTTCTGTGAGTGAACAATTCTTTCAGCTCAAGTTGAGAGCAAAGGAATTTCCGGCTTTAAAGTTCTGAGGACAGGAATGTTTTTAAAATCTCATTTAACAATGCTGAGGGGTAAATCCCATTAGTTACCACTACAGTAAAAAAAAAACCCAAAGATTACTTTTCTGCTCTCAACTGATGGCTTAGTTTTGTGTAATATAACCAGATAGAACATTCCAGCATTTCTAATGAGCTCGATGTGAAACAGCCTACAAAGGAACACACTCTTGTCACTCAGCATGTCAAAGCACAGAGCAGAGTGCAAAAACACCGCAAACCAGACTCTTTTCCCCATGATCAATTTTATTGCTTAGGAACCGGAGCGTCATTTCTAAAGGCCTCCACAGTGGCCAACAGCTGAAACCCGGTTAACAGAAGGGCTGTGTGGCATGTGGACAGAGCAGAGCACACAGACCCCGGTCATACTGTCAAGAACAGGTTTGGCAAGTGGACACCAGATCACCTAAAAGCAAGCATCTGGTGCCCTCACCCAGTCCAGGAATTCTGTAGTGTTCTAGAGCAGATCGGTGAGACGCACGTTTGTGTTTCTTCCACAGGCTCTGCCGTCACCCTTTAATGCCGTGCTTAGTGCTAAGAGGATATCTGCAGCAAGGTTATTATTACGTAGGTTGTAGCTGAGCAACCAAGGAAATTACAGTTTTGTTTCTCTTAATATTTTTATATACAGCTCATGTTAAAGTGATTTCTATGGGAAGCAGATGAGGCTATTTTTACTTCTCCCGTGGTATTATGGTTTCATGTAGGATACTTGGCACCATAGAACAGTAACAAAAGACAAAAACAGTTTACAAAATTCTTAAAAGGTACACCGAGCTAGCTATCAACTTCACATTCGGTTCTCAGTACCACGGCCGGCGCTGGAGTCACACTGCCGTCGGGGTGTGGTGCAGACGGCTACAGGACTGCCCTGCTGCCGCACCGTGTCTGCTTTCCAGCTGCGGTGGCCACGGCTGAACTCCTAGACTCGGTTCCACCTGCTGATACGACTCTTGAGCATTCATACTGGACAGTATACTTAGCCTAAGTTTTGGTAAGATTTATAAATTATTTTTAAAAAGTATATATTTATATATATATATTTATATGTATAAAAATGGAAAGCAGCTGCAGTGTGATTCCAAAACCATGAAACATGGCAGCAGAGTAAATGACAGAGGGGGCCCCGCTCTTCAAAAGCCGCCATGCGGCCCCAGTCCACCCAGAGCCCCTGCATCTCCCCAGCCCTGGGCACACGTCCAGCTGGCAGGGGGGGCCTTTGACACCTGTGAGACGCTCATTCACGCTGACAATTATTAAAAATTGAAACCTGTGAAGTCTAAAATACAGAATCTCTTTGTTGTCTATTAGAGTTTTGGCAACAGGACTGTGACTTTTTAAAACAACCCAGTATTTCTACTTAATGTCACATGAACAGACAAGACAGTGAGGTATGTGAGGCTTTCCGGAACGGTCCGGGTACGAAGCGAAGTGTGGGGCCGGCCGTCTAGCGGGCGGCGCGCGGGCAGTCGTCAGGGCAGCTGTTGCGAGCGGGCCGCGCGGCCTGCGCCTCCGTCCGTGGCTCCTGCTGCAGGGGGGCCTCCTGGAGGGCCCTCCCGGGCCGCTGCCACCTCTTCCCTGCCGAGGAACCATCCGTTTGTTAAAGGAGCAAACACACCAGGAAAAGCTCAGAAAAGGTGAACTCGAGGGAAGGAGTCATATTTACCACCACGTCACTGCACGACACAACACTTGTGCGCATGTGCGTGAGGTTTACCTGCCCCGGGCGCGATCCGGAAGGCCAGGAACACGGGCTGCAGCGGGAGAAGAGGGGCTGTGAGCGCCGCGGGCCGCCCGGCTCCCTGCGTCCGTTCCCCTCCCCAGCCGCCTGCCCGCCGGCCCGTCCTCCTTCCTTGGGCCCCTGCCTCCGGCCCCGGAAGTCAGGGGTCAGCAAGGGCAAAGAGCCTCTGCTTCCGGGGCACGTGCGGAGCACCCACGTGATACGGCACGAGGCGGGGTTGGCGACGGAGGCAACGCGCCGTCGTGCTTTGCCGAGGGTGTTATTTCCAGATGAAAACTCGGCCCGTGCAGAGAGCCGCTGGCTAAAGCCCGAGGAGGCGGGCGGGAGACCGAGGACACGCCCGGAGGCCGCAAGCACGGACGGCTCAGCTGGAGGTGAGGCCCGACGGGGAGTCGGGTGGGGAGTCACACGTGTGACGTCGGTGCCCCCTGCAGTGACGCGTCGGGCACGTTCAGCACCTGTGCTCAGCATGAGGCCACTAAGCTACGTCAGATGCATACTAAAAAGCAGACTTCAGAAACAGGTGCAGACGCGTTTTACACATGGTGAAATCCCTTTATTTTATTCTATTGTGACCAGTTACTTCCGCCTTATCTACCTACCTTCTGGTGTTTTATTAGAACTAAATAACTGATTCAGCTCGCTCTGGATTTGAGGGAAAGGAAGCGCCCGCCTCATGGGCCCCCGGGCGGCTCACAGTACCTTGTGGTCCCCCATGCAGACGTGTGGCCCGATGTGGTCATAGGTGACGACCTTCTCCTCGCTCTCCGACTGGAAGCAACAGAGAGGAAATGGTGTGGGAGACAGGCCTGGCAGGTCCCTGTGGGTGTGTCCTGCCCACCTCCCTGTGGGCCTCTGGCCTGTGCCCCGAGGCCACTGCACCGTCAGCCCCTACGGGGGGGTGGCCGACTGGTGGGCAGAAGGTTCTGGCAGGTGTGCCAGCACCTTGGCACCATGGCCCCAGGCCCCTCCTGCCGAGGGGCTCTGCTCCTGGAAGGGTGGTGATGTGGGTGGTGTGGCGCTGGGCCTCCAAACTCCCTGACACATGCCCCTGGGCCTCTGGGGGAGGCACAGGGCCCCAAGCTCACTGCCACCAGTGTACCTATGGACATCTCCAGCAGCCTGTAGCTGAGGCTGCTGGTCCAGCTCCTGGTTTCCCTGTTCACATTTGTTTGACCGCCAGTTCTGCAAACCCAGAACTCTGTTCAGGGTAGGGTGGTGTGCCCTGAACCCCGCTGCAGCTTGAGCACTGACCACCAATGCACGTATACAGGCTCCCTCCCCACTTGTGGTCTCTGGCAGCCTGGCAGTGCCTGTATATGGGTGGGTGGGAACATGAATGGCTTGCTCCTAGCAGTCAGTCATGGGCCAGGATTTTAGACCCACAGTGGCAGAGTCTGAGACTATAAAGTTAAACTGAATTATCTTCAACACAGTAGGAAGCTTAAAGTCAGATCTCCTTTCCAGAATGGTCTCCTGCCAGCAAGTGTGGAAACTTTCCTGCATGAGCACCTCCCATCCTGAGCAGTGTGACGCCGTGCCACAGGGGGACATTCATCAGATGTGGCGTGGTAATTTACAAAGGCAGCATAAAATTGTGGATTTCCAAATGCATAATCTTGAGACAGGTAAATACATTACAGCGGCACAGAAATGCTCAGCCGAGCATTCATCATCGGGACTCCCTGGCAGCGGCCGCTCCACCGCCTTCGGTGTTCTGGGACTGGGGAAGCAGAACGAACATGAGGGCGGGCTAACCGAGCACGGCATGATGGATGAGCCCAGGAGGCTGCTTACCATGCGTGTCTGCTCGGCCTGCGATGCCTGCCACCCATTGGACGGCCCCCAGGGAGGAGTGCCTGCATTTCTGCGGGCCGGGCAGTGGCCTGCCCGGCCAAGCTCTGTCTGTGCCTCATCGGAAGCATCACGCCTTGGGCCCAAACACCACAGAAGACGTGAACATACACATACAATAGGCTAAAATGCTGCCTTTCACTGAACTCCAAGGTCGTATGGTGTGGAGTCCACACTGGGCTCTGGCCAGCCTGCAATCCAACACCCCTGACGAGTTCACAAGACACAGTTTTCTTGGTCACCAGTGTTTTCCTTGGTAGATGACCCTCGTCTGTTCCGTGCACCCCAGAGTCCCTGGGAGCAACCATTCTGGCCGCAGACCTACACTCGGTCCACCGCATGTGCTCAGAGGTGCAGGTGTGAGCCCCCACTGGTTATGAGTGACTGCATGGCCCCCACCCATCTCTCTCTTTGCGCATCATGTCCAGGATGCTGAGGGCAGGCCAGCGGAGAACAGGGCTCTAGGCAGGCTTGCCCCAGGTCTATACACTCATGGCCAGTGACCCCTGTAGCTCCCCATTCAAGGTGGCCTCATGGGGAAGTGGCCCCACCTGGCTGTCCTTGGTCATGGGCCCTGGGTTAGAGGGTGTCACAACCGGGTGCAGGCCCTGCCCACAGCCCCCAGCCCCACCAGAGCAAGCTTGCTGCAGACCACTGAGCAGTGCGCCCCCTGCCTCCAGCCCAGGCTCCTGGTGGGTGGGCTTCCTCCCCACTTGCCCAGGTGCTCCAGGACCTCACCAAAAAAGCCAGCAGGCCCTCTTAGAGGGGACCTGCAGGGGCCCACTGAGTGGAGGGCGTGGGGACCCCTCTTGCCCAAAGTGCTCCACGCCCTCAGGTGAGGGGCCAGAGGGGCACAGACAGGGCCTTTTGGTTAGCCAGGGGGCCCACAGGGCAAGGGATGGCCCGGGCAGCGGACCCAGGAGCAGGGCTGCTACGAGTCACTAGTAGTTGGGGTAGCTCGTTGCCAGCTGCCCACGTCACAATGATGGGCTGTCCGCTCTGAGCTCAGAGCCCCTGATAAGTCGGTGCACTTCATTATTACATCTGTTTACTGATGGGGCTGACAAACCAGTTCAATATTGTGTTAAAATGTGGACATTTTAATACAATCTCAGAAAAGAGGTTCAGAAAATCCCAGGAAGTCAGGAAACCCCCGTTTTTTTTTTAACTCACCAAGCCCACATGTGAGCCTGGTTCTAATGTACAATTTAAGGAAATATCAACAACCCCCCCCCCATACTTTATGGTTCATGAGCCCTTTTGTGGACAGGAATGCATTTAATTCCCAAGGACACGTTAAACTGTAATGTTTTTAGGCACAAACTGATGACCATTCCCGTGAGCCCTGAATGAGGGATGACAGCACATGGAAACCTGGCTCCAGCCCGACCCCAGCCCTGAGCGCTGGCTCTGAAGTGACCGAGAGCCTATGATGTGGAAGGTTAGGGTCACCCTGGGGCTCCACAGAAGGCACATTCCCCGGCCCTGGGGCCCCAACTGGCCCTGGCACCCCGGGTCCCTGTGTGGTGGTGCCAGGTGCCGGGCGATTCCAGCACTTACCCTCAGAACCAGCTCCTTGGCAGAAGGGGACATGAGGACACGGTCACACCAGGCAGGGCACCGGGTGTTCATGTAGTGCTGGCCCTGGTTGGAGTCCTCGCTGTACGGGTAGCTGCAGGCAGGACGAGAAGGCCAGGTCAGCCGCCAGCCCAGCCCTCCTCGTCTGGGTCTGGGGGAGGCTGAGCCACTTCTCCGCCGGCCCCCCAGAGTGGCAGTGCCATCCAGGAGGACATGCGGGTTTCCGGGACACAAGGTGGAATGTGCACTGCAAGTTCTCCCTGCAGTCCCACAACCTGCCCCAGTGTTCCCATCTCAGGAACTGGCCTAGGCTGGGGCCTCGGAGGCGCTGGAGTGGGTGAGGGTCCCCTGACTGGCTGTGGTGGCCACACAGCCCCCTCTTCCTGCCTGCTTATGGGGCCTGGCCACGGAAGTCCACAGAGGGGGCCCCTCAGGAACAGAGCCACTGCAGCTGAGCAACAACGGGCAGGTGGGATGCCACCCGCTGAGCGCCGTCATTCTGGGGCCACCTGCGCACAGCTGTGAGGCTGGGCTGTGCCCGTGCCTGCCGGAGGCTTTTCCGTTTGCAGACTCATTGGCAGTCCTGCCTCTGTGCCCAGGGGGCCTGCCTCAGTCCATTTAGAGTTGCTGACCCCACCCGCCATGGGCATCTGACTGGGCAGTGACATTACGGAGGGTCTGACCTGGAACAGAGTGGCTTTGTGGGGAGCTTAGCTGCTTGCTTGCATGCCTTTCAAAGGAGTCTAAAACTTCTTGTATAAGTCTGTGCTTTTCTGGGTTAATTCCAGACTGTCACCTGCATTTGCTGTGAGTGCACCTTAGCCTCTGTTGTGTCTTCCCGTTACTTTAGCCTTTGGGCTGCGCCTGTGGTGGGCACCGGACCCACTGCGGCCTGCATCTGAACCATCTGAAAAGTGGTGGGGACTCTACGTGCGTTTCTGCCCCAAGCCGATGGCTCACAGCCTTCCCCTCATCCTCCGAGGGGTCCCAGTACTTCCACCAGAGCCTGGGGCGAGGGCCCAGGCCGGACGGAAATGACTGACGGTGCCCACACAGTTCCTCCTCCTGACAGCTTCATGCTGCTGAAGGACACCAACCGTCCTGCGAGCTCCTTTTCAGGAAACCTGGCAAGCTGATGGCCAGTCCTGTCTCCACGCACTTAAACGACGGGTCCCCTCGTTTGGGAGTTTCATTCAGCGGTGATAATGAAGGAAGGACATTTGCCCATGTGGGCCCGCGTCACCTGACCCAGGTACCCAGGGGATGCGCCTCGGCCGCTGGATGGGCTCCACACAGCAGGATGCGCAGGCCTGTGGGTGTGCCCAGGAACGCATCACCTGTGAGCTGCGGAAACTGGGGCCTGAACAGCTGTGCCCCAGCTTCCAAAGGACAGTGTGCTGAGTCACTCCCAACCGAAGCAAGTCCCTGGCAGGGGACAGAGGTCGAGGTGAGGCTGCCAGCGCGCTCCGGGCCCGTATGAGCCGGTCTGCAGGTGCGACTCAGGTTGTGCTGCAGTGGAAGGGGCTCTGCTGATGAGGCAGCGCTGGTTTACCTGCAGGGACAGGGAGTCCGCGCCCGCTGCAGCAGCTGCACTTACGGGTGAGCACTACCTGGTGGCTCTGTGCGCCCCAATGTGGGCGGGATGCTCTGGGCGCTCCACCGCCACCCTCCCTGCAGCCCTGGCCTCAGCCCGCCACAGGGCACGTCAGCCGGGGCAGCGCGGCTCAGCAGAGGCACCGGGGCTGAAAAGCCTCCCTCGGGGAGAGAAGGGGAGCGGAGCAGGCCTGCGGCCCGTGTGCTCAGAGCCACCATGCAGGCTCCTCTGCATCTGGATGCTGCTGTCCCACAGGCCACCCCAGAGCACCTGCTGGGCCCAGGGTTTCATCTCAGGCTGCACCAAGGGCCCACAGATCCCCACAGGGGCGCACCCCGAAATCACATTGGAAATATGGGGTCCTGGGTTTGAAGCAGCCCACAGAGAGTGGCTTCTGAAGAGGTCTGTGGTGCTCTGTGCACACCTTGCTGGCACGGCTCCAGCCCTCACCTGCAGGGGTCCCACAGCCCGCCGTGCTCAGCCAGTGGCTCTGGCTAGGAGGGGCACATGGCCGGGAAGGCCCTGTGGTGAGCTTCTGGTTAGGCTCCCAACCCAGTGCACCCAGAAGGACCCTGGGGTCCCACGTGCTCAGAGATCCCGCTGCCGTAGGCATGTCCCCAGGTGACTCACAGAAGGAAGCTGGTCGTGATGGGTGTCCTGGGGTGGACAGGGCTGCACTGTTGGGAGCAGAGCCTTACCCCACAGCCCAGGGGGTGTCCCATGGCACCTGACACCCAACAAGGAGCCTGGCTACCCCCAGGGCCAGGCAAGGAGCAAATGGGGTGACGCAGGCTGGATGGGGCTGGGGAGGCCAGCCAGAGGGCCCTTTCCTTCCCCGCCAGCTGGGTGCAGACGCAAGAGCAAGAGGAGGGTGGCTGGGCGGCAGGGCACCTGTGCGCCCCCCAAGCTGGCGATGATTAATGCAGCTCACTGAGCTCGCAGACTTATCTGAAAGCAAACCGTGCAAGGGGTGCGGATGCGGGGCAAGCTGGCCGCCTGTGCCCCCACACAGAGGGCGGAGTGTCCATAATCACCGGTATGTGATAAGCTAACAATTGCTCACCTGTCCTGGCTCGGGCCTCCCCTCCCGCCCCTGGACTCCCGCCCTCAGGATGTGGGCAGTGGGCCTGTGGCTACAGCCGGCGACTGGCCCTGCTGACAGCGCTCAGGTCTCCACCTGTGTGGCTGGGCTGGTGGGGGTGTCAGTGGGCCCGAGGCTGACACCACTTGGGGAGGCACAGAGCCCCACCGTGCTTCCAGCCAGAACCTGTAGGGCGGGGGCTCCGTGCCCAGGCAGACAGGGCGCCCCTGCTAGCTCTGAGGCGGAGGGCGGGAGGTGGGGTGCGGCCTGGCGCTGCTGGGTGCTGAGGACAGAGCCCCTCCTCGGATCCTTGCCTGGCAAAAGAGCACCTGTTCCCAAATGACGGCCACGCGCTGTGACGGCAGATGCAGCTACGTCAGAGGTGCCCGGCACACAGCACAATGATGCAGACATGGCCACGTGACGGGGCATCACTGTGGGGGTCTGCATGCTCCCGGGAGCCCCAAGGGCCCAGTGACAACAGTGGCCTCAAATACTTGTTTCAAAAACAACCAGCTGTTAACTAAAGAGAAACAAAAATAAAGTCAAGGAAACAGGGAGTGTGGTAACATGGAAAGGGCTGAACACCAGAACCACCCCACCCCACGTCCAGGGAGAGCCCGGCCCACAGCCTGCAGCCCCTGGGCCCTGCTGTCACTGCCTGAAAGGTCAAGGGCCATGACCCTGGCAAGGCCGCCTGCAGTGAGCTGCACACAGACGGTCCGTGCACAGGCACCATGACGCCGAGGCCTGGCCGCTCACTGAGCTGGGGGCACGCCTCCTCGTTCCTCTGTGCCGTGTGCCCCCACTTCAGCGGCCGAGCCCCCTCCCATGTCTGGGGGGCATTCTGGCCAGTTCCAGTTTGGGCCAGACTGGAGGGTGGCACGTGCACCTCTGCAGGTCCCCGGAAGGTAGCCCTGTATTCAAAACCACACCAGGATGCTGTTTGCCGCCCTCTGTGCTGCCACTGGCCCTTGGGGAGAAGTGTGGGGTGTCAGTGGGGACCAGGAAGTGGCCCCAAGGTGCTGGGGCTGTCATGCTCCTCAGCACCACACGCACAGACAGAAGGCCCTCGATGGAGCAGCACGGACGACGATGTTCTTGAACGCAGAGCCTGGGGCTGAGATGCTTTGGGATGCGGGGACACGACAGGGCACAGAGGCCTGCACGTCATTTCAGCCGTTGCTGTGAACGCGTGTTTTTGCTAGAAAGGCAGACTCGGGCATCTGACAGGCATTTCTTGAAAAAGGGATGACACGAACCTGCTGTCCAGGGAGGCAGCCGCGGGTATTGCTGCCAATGACAAAACTCAAGCTTTCAAGAAGAACCCAGCATTCGGTGTCCTGTACTTGCCTCGGCATAAACAGCCCTCTGCCGAGCTCCGTGGTCCTGAGGGGAGGGCTGACACTGCAAGGGGCACAGGCCAGCATCTGGACAGCTGCATAGCTGGGCAAGCCAGAGCTCCGCAGGTCAGCTCATGTGGTCGATGTGGCCAAGGGGCCCCCAATTCACATAGAGAAGCCCCAGCGTCCGTGCAGAAGGACCCACTCCAGGCCCACCTGGTGAGGGCGGCTCCTGAGCCCCGTCTGGAATGGCTGTCCTCTACCAAGCCCAACTCAGAAACACTCTTAAATGTGAAATAATGCCACATTCTTGCGATTTTTTTGTGGGGGTAAAGTTATTTTTTTTCATAAAAATGTTAACATGATGGGTTTTATTATGGCCTTTTTTTCATATAACTTGTCATACAGAATAGTAAACAAATCGTTAGGGCTCCACAGAGATTAACTAATTCTTTTTCTTTTTTATTGAGGTACATACAATAAGATGCACAAGTTTTAGTGCACATCTTGATGAATTCTGACACACGTGTACACTCATGCACCCTGCCCAGACCAGACACCAAACATTCTGACTGTCCCCCTTCACCCATTTCACCTATTGCCCCACCCCCAATGGGAACCATCTGTCTGCTCTCTGTAGCTAGGAGTCTATTTCTTTTTTGTTTGGTTTTGTTTTTAGATTCCTCATGTAAGTTAAGTCACGTGGTATTTATCTCTCTCTGACTTATTTAGCATTACGCCCTCCAGCTCCATCCATGTTGTAGCAAATGGGAAGTTTCGTTCGTTCTTGTGGCTGAGTAATATTCCAGTGTATACGTACCACCTCTTCTCTATCCAGTCATCTGCTGATGGACACTTAGGTTGCTTTCATATCTTGGCCATTGTAAATGATGTTGCAATAAACACAGGAGTCCATGAATCTTTTTGAATTATTGCTTTTGGTAAATTCCCAGAAATGGAATTACTGAGTTGTATGGTATTTTAGTTTCAGAGGAACCAGTGGCTGCACCGATTTACAGTCCCGCTGAGAGCGCACAGGCGGCCATTCGATCCACGTCCTCGCTGACACTTCCCTTGTCTTGCTGGTCTTTGTCGTTCTAACAGGTGCGAGGCGATACTTCGCTGGCTCTGACCGGCCTCTCCCTGATGACCGGCGACGGGGAGCACCTTTCCACGTGCCTCTTGGCCGTCTGGGCGGCTTCTCTGGAGAAGTGTCTGTTCAGGTCCTCCACCCATTTTTTAATTGGTTTGTTTTTTGGGGTTAAGTTGCAGGAGTTCTTCATATATTCTGGATGTCAGCCCCTTATGAGATACATCATCTGCGAGCATCTCCCATGCAGCAGGCTGCCTTCCGTTCTGCTCATGGCGTCCGTGGCTGTGCAGAGCCTTGTAGTGGGACAACCCCACCAGCTTACTTTTGCTTCTGCTTCCCTTGCCTGGGGAGACGTGTCCAGAAAAGAATTACTAATGCTGATGCGCAAGGGCTTACTGCCTAAGTTTTCTTCTAGGGGTTTTATGGTTTCAGGTCTGATAGTTAGGCCTTTAATCCATTTTGAGCTTATTCTCGCATATGGTGTAAGACTGATCCAGCCTCATTCTTTTGCATTTATTTCTCCAGTTTTCCCAACACCATTTTATGGTTATTTTAAAGTGAATGTGGTAACTATCAATAGATATACCCTGTGTAGAAAAGCTCTTTGGGGCCCC
Organism: Phataginus tricuspis; assembly: GCA_029783875.1. Lineage (NCBI taxonomy): Eukaryota > Metazoa > Chordata > Mammalia > Pholidota > Manidae > Phataginus > Phataginus tricuspis. The sequence continues at coordinate 675,377 of JAQQAC010022981.1, forward strand.
CAATAATTGTAGGGGTTTAGGGGGGCCCACGACCAAATGAGTGAGAGCCCCTGCTCTCTGGGATTCGCCCCTGAAGCGGCCATTGTGATGGTGGGACGCGGCTTTTCTTCTTAGTAAGTGGTAAGGCCCAGCTCTTCACTACTTGAGGAGTTACACAAATGCTTTTAAAGTGGACCCAAGTGCGATGACGTGACAGCTGACACCTTTAACACATGGAGAATCCATGCACATAGGTATGGAGCACACACCTCTGCCAGCGGTACACAGAGCACGGGAGGGGACATGCAGGTGCTCACACATCCGGAAATGGCCGCCTCTGCCGCCAAGCCATCCGGACCCCGGCAGGAAGGCTCCCAGCTCTGCTGCTGCGGTGACTTGGGGGAACAGAGTTCTCGAGCCTTGGCGAAGGGAGGTTTCAGAGCGGCTGTCCTGGGTGGGGGAGAGCCCTGTTGGGCAGGTCTGGTCCTGAAGGCTCAGAGCCTGCAGAGGACAGTGCCATTTCACGGGGACTGGGACCTAGAAGCCACCACACCTCCCACCCCCTGGCTCCGCAGAACCGCAGGGATAGCGGCAGCCACGGGCAGGTGGGAGTGGCTAAATCACTTATCTTTGCACTTCGATCTCCTTGCTTTAAAACCAGTGACAGCCACTGTCAGAATTAAGTTTAAGTAAGAAATTCCACTTGTCTTGGCTGCGTTACATGGCATATTCCAACTGCCGCCACTCACATGGTCTCTCCCAGGTAAGGTGTGGCTCCAGGGCAGGCTCTGTATGGCCCAGACCTGGGTTAGAGGTGGGAGCTGTGAGTGGACATGGGAGAGGGCGGGAGGGTGGACGTCCACCTGTCCCTCTGAGTGTCCTGAGCACCCAGCAGCTGGAGTGCACGGAATGAGGACAGCTGAGTCCCATGCAGTTCCCACTAGCATCATGCTAGGTCCTGCATCAATCCAAAGCCAGCCAGTTTCCACAGAGAAGCCAGCGTGGGGCCAGCTCAGGACAAACGCCAGTGCTGTGTTCTTTGAGCACCGATCACCCAAGCACACTGAGAGCCTTTTATGTTTGGGCACACAGGGCCTCACCGGGCCCACGTGCTGTGCCCAGCAGCACTGGTCCTGCCCAGCAGCCTTATTGCCTGGCCCTGCAGTTCCCTTTGCCTCTTAACTGCCACCTGCAACTGGTCACTTCTGTAGCTGTTCCTAATGAAGATGCCACATGCCAGTGCCCTTAGTTGAGAAGAATGAGATACGGAGGCTCCACTGATGTGTGAAATACAGCGCTTCCCAGCAAGATGACAGGCAACACTGGGTTATAATCCATTAGGAGTGAGCTCCTTGTCCCTGGAGACACCAGCAAGAGCCTCTGCGGAAGAAATCCCAGTCACTCTCAGGACAAGGCCTGCCTGCTAATGAGAGGTCTCCAGGGACTGTCATGGGTGTGCGATGTTGTCCACGTGGCTTTGAGCCACGGGGAGCACAGCAGACACGGACATGCCCACACTCTGTGCAGAGGACATGGTGACCCCAGGCTGTGGGGCAGCTCTGGCCATGCTGTCCCCACTCGCCCGTTACTCAGCGGTACTCTGCTCAGCGTCTCTATGACAAAGGCCAGTGTCCAGACAAGTTCTGGATACCAGGAGCCGCAGCCAGAGCAGCGTGCTCAGGGCACCCACGTGCTGCTCCCGGGAGCAGCGAGTACACACAGGTGCCACTGTCCCATCTTGAATTGTGGAAACAGACACAGGCACACTGAGAAGAAAACCGTGGGCTGCTGACCCACGGGCTCAGCCCTCACAGCCTTCCAGAAAGTACCAGGAGCCAGGCAGTATGAGGGAACACAAACGCGTTCTACGGACGCCGAGAGCCACACGGGGCGATGGCAGCAGCCAGCCTCAGAGGCACAGGGGGCACCTTGTCCAGACCCCCGGCCAACAGGGAGCTGCTTGGGAAGTGGAGAGTTGCTCTCACACTCAGAAGCACACGGTGAAATGCATTCCGAGTAGCTCCCTGACACTGAGGGTCTCCCTGAGGACACAGGCCAGGTGCTGTCCCTCACTGCCAGGGGCAGCTTCTGGGAGGATCCCCGTGGGACCCAGCCACGCCTGCAGACACAGAAACCAAGCAGGTTCTGCCTGCGACCTCAGAGTGTCCCTCAAAGGGAGCAAGCATGCGGAAGCCACACGGGGGTGGCTCAGTGAGGACCCTCCTTCCCAAGCTGCCCCAGGTCTGTGGGCACCATGAGCTCACCCCACTCGGGTGGACACAGCCCCAGGGAGACAGGCCTCCATGGCACCTTGGGGCAGCCTGCATGTCCAGCTGCCAGATGGGCCTCAGAAAGGTGTGAATACTCCCAGTCATTCTGGGGCATCCTGTGCTGGGCCGTGGCATGTGGGGATACCTCTCCAGACTCCTTTCCTACAAAGGAGACACTGGGCGCGTGGGACAGGAGGAGCCTGTGAGGAGGATGGAGGGCCTGTCCTCTGACCAAGTGTTTCTCCATTTGCAGGGCTCAGCCACGCCGCCTCCCCAGGCAGGGGCGGGATCGTGTGTGGCTCACTCTGCCCTGAGACACCCACACCCAGGCAACACAACCCTGCACACGACATGCACAGGCCACACAGGCCCACGTGTACACACACGTACATGTGCACACATGACCCACAACCTCCACGCCCACACAGACACAGGCACATGCCATACCCTCACCTCCATGTATGCACCTCAACCCATGCACGTGTACCCACTGCATATACACGTATGCCCCACCATGTATGTACTCACACCATGCATGTGAGAACCCTGTATACACATACGCAAACCCATGCACTGCACATACACACGTCCGCAGTCAGTCCATAACCTGCTCATAACCCCCCCATACCTACCATACCTATGCACGCATAGATACCCCCCCGCACGCTCATGCAATGCCCACAGATATGCAGGTACCAACAGAGTGCACAGGAGCAAATACACACACCTACGCATGTGTACGTGTGAGCTTACACCCCTGCACAAGTGTGCACACACACGGCACGCCCAGGGCTGGGAGGCACCGAGCACATGGCAGCCATCCCAACCTCCCTGCTCTTCCCAGCACAAGCTTTGCTCACTCCCCCTGCTGCACTCCGCACGGCAGCCCTGCTTGGGGGTCCCTGGCAGCCCAGTGCTGGGCCTGCACAGGAAGGCTGGAGGACTTCTCCCCAGGCTGCAAAGCCAGTGTGTTAGTCTGGACACCTTTATGTTTCTTCTCCCCACACTTCCATCTCTGAAAACTTCCAATGCTATTTCCAAAATAAAGAGCAAGTATTTGATCATTAAATTGGCCAGCCGGCCTCGCCCCCTGCATCTGCAAAGCCTCCTGTCATCACTCCTGCCTCCTCCAGACAGCTTGCTGAGGGCTCCTGGGTCAGAGGCCCTCCCCACTGAGGGCGCTCTCCTGATCGCACCTGCAAAGCCCGTTTACCACGTCACGCAGGGCGTTCCCAGGTGTCCTGTGACCTCACCACATGCACCAACCAAGTTCTGTGAAGATTTATACTCGGCAGGCCCGTCCCAAGCCTCACGGGCATAACAGAGGGTAGGGTGCCCTCTCTGTGCACGCAGTCTGCCCTAGGCATGCCATGGGGCACAGCGGGAGGTACCCGCAGTGACCACATCTCAGGGCACAGCCTCCAGAGTGGCCCAAGGTGGGCTGAGTCCTGCAGGCCCAGCGCCTGGCCACAGCCTCTTGGGCCACTTTTGAGAACTGTTTCTCTTTCTTGATTCTTTCTCTTCCCCTCTGAGGCCCTGGGTGTGTGTCTGGGCTGCATTCCCACGGCTGGATTACTATTCCTGCAAATTTCACGATTCTACAAACATGAGAGTAAAACACAGCAAAAGCTTACATGCCTGAGAAAGACAAAACAGACAGACCAAAAACCCACTCTGGCACCCCGTTGTGGTCAGTCCTGGTGTTCCCAGAAAGACGCAGGACATGGAGCTGCCTCTGTGTGCCCTAGGATGCTAATCTGAGGCTACATTTTGCAAAGCAGAAACAACATCTTTTCAAGGAGAAGAAAACAGTCATTTGCTGCTCTCATCTGGCTGTCTTTTTGCTGTGGCCATGGAAAGGGCAGGAGGAGGCCCGTGTGCCCAGGCCCAGATGCACGGAAGGAGGAAGCCCTACTTGTCCAGCAGGGGCTGTTTTTTCTTACCTGGGAGGGAACGAGATGTCCAGTTCATACAGTCTGTCCTTAAAGACAGACAGCTCTTTGTCAAATTCTAAGAGCTAAAGAAAAGAGACAAGAAAATATGGTCACTTGGTTTGCTTTTCTGGGGGCATTGAAATGTCCCTGGGGGTGTGGTGTATTTGCAGGTGGGGCCGTTGTTGCTTCTGGCAAACGGCCTGCAGAGGACTGGTCCATGTGGAGGCTGCCGCCCCTCTTGCCTGTGAGAACACGTCCTGGTCTGCAGCAAGCCTGCCACTGGCAACCTGCACTGCCAGCTACGGACCAGCCGTGCAGGACCGCCTCACCCTGCCGACACCACGCAGCACAGGGAGACACGCAGCACCCTGCAGAGGGGACGTGGAGCCCGTTTTACCCAAATTATGTCAGAGAGTAATCACTGCCCACCTTGCGTGGGAAGATGATAAAAGCGGCCCTGAGCTCACTCAGTGGGGCTCCAGGAGCAAACCGGGGGCGGAGCTTTGGTTTCTACCTGCAGAGGAGATGGGAGAGCCTGGACCCCAGTCCTCTTTAGAGCCAAACTGCATGGGGAGTCCCGGGAGGGAAGAGGGTCCACAGAACGCCTGACCGCACTGGGCTGTGACAAGCCACTGCCACGCACTCTCTTGGGATGCGTTCATGAATCGCCTCCTCATAGCTGTGCAGACCATGGCATCATGCAGGGGCTCCCCTCAACGCTACCGTGTCCCTCTGCTCCCGGCCACATCATCCATCATCCCAAGCGTGCGACTCGCAGTGCCGTGTGCATGGCATTTAACCCGCAGGCCAGGCTGCTGTCTGAGCCACCTGCTTGTGGCCCTCCCCAAGCCTCTCCCAGCTGCTCTCCTGGGGGTGGGCCGGGGGCAAACAGCTGCATTTCCACCAGCAGGAGCCATGAGGTGTCTGTGGCCTCAGAGAATAAACCAATGCCCTTCTTGCACAAACAGGACCTGGTATCAACCTCATGAGGTGCATTCCTGCAGAATCCTGGACAGACCCGACTCACACCTTACATCCTGCCTGGTGAGGCTCAGGTATTGGAAGTGGGGGCCTGCACCCCACGGGTGCCACGCGAGAGCCAACATGTGCTGGTGAGAAATGCTTGTAGCCAAACAGACCTTGCCCACTCAGGCTGGCAGACCTGTGTGTGTGTGTGTGGTGGGTGCAGGGCCCAGTGGGGGGTGCAGGATGGGAACAAAGGCATGGGGTGGAGGGAGGGTCTGGGGACCATGGGGGGGTGGGGGACCCACGGGTGGGGAGCACAGAGTGGCTCCCCTTCGAGGGAGGACCCCAGGCCAGACGTCTTCTGGAATGTTCCAAGGTCACCTCCTCAGTGGGGCTGGGATAGAGAGGAAGTTTCCAGGGAGGGAGGTCACTTCAAGGGTGGAGCCTGGACCACCCTACACTTACCTGTGTGCTTACATCTGTGCTCGCAGCTACACTCACCGTCTCCCTCACACACACACATAGGCCTATGAGCACATTTCTTATCTGGATCATCCCAGAGGTTGAATCCCTGCTCTTCCCAGATCAAGGCTGGAATGACAGGTTCCCTGCCAGGAGAGGGCCCTGGGCGGCAGCCGTGGGCTGAGGGAGGGGTGCTGGCTTTGCACGGGTGCCGATGCCCTTGTGACTAGGAAGAGGAGCTGGCCTGCCAAGAGCCCAGGAGCTCAGCTTTTCTGGAAAGGATGGGAGTGCGGTGTCTGGAGAAGAACCACGGAGAGTTCAGGAGTCATGGCTAATTGGCCACTGAACCAAAACGCTGACGGCAGCTTCCTCCCAGTGCAGCGGCACCTCGCAAGCACTCGGGAAGGGCAGGCAGGGAGCATCTGTGTTTCACCCGCCTGGGCCGCCAAATGTTGTTTCTCCCAAATCTAACCCAGACCCTCAAAGACGACCCTGTCCCTGCTCGCCTGCCCCTTCCTGGCGGTGACGCACAGAGCGCCTGGCAGCATCTCCCTGCTCTCTGCCTCCACACCAGGCCCGTCCCTCCACGCCTGCGGCTCCTAGTTCTCCAGACCTGCCCGCGGGCGACACTCCCTCCCGGTGTGAAAAGTCTGATTTCATGAGCACTGGGGTGGTGTTTGTCTCAGCATTTCCACCCAGCTGCTCCGTGGCCACTGGCTCCAGCTTCCTGTCGGCACTGTTCTCGCAGGGCAGCCTGGCCTCCCCTCGGGCTGCTCACGTGTCTTCTCCATGAGGCCAGGTGCTTGCCTGTCCGCAGCATGTCCAGCTGGGTCTGTGCTGCCACTCACCCCACCTGTGGAGGCTGTCCCCTGTGGCCTGACGTCCAGAAGTTTCCTGTGTCTTCCGTCTGCCTGCTCACTGACAGGTCTGATTCTTCCATGTCAATGATGGTTTCAATGCTCTCACTTGATACTTTCCATCAAGTACCCCACTATTCGGTGTCCTGAGGGACCACCCTGCCAGTGCCATCTCTGGGCTCCTGCCACAGTCGGATGCCTCCTTACTCCTCCTGCACTTGGAACTATGGCGCGTCCACAGCCTCCTCACTGTGGGAGCCTTAGGCCACGACACGGACATGGGACCGGCCCTAAAGCGATGCCATTTGGACACAGGCAACAGCAGATGAAGAGGCAGGTTCTTAAATACAAATACTCAGAAGGTGACTCACAGGTTACAAGGTGTGGGGACGGATGCTTCATTCTCTTCCTCACTCTTTGCGGGAAGCCCCCGAAACCACTGTGGTGGTCTCCCAAGCCCTACGCTCCGGACAAGGATGTAGACAGCAGCCAGGCCTTGGCTGCAGCCGTGTCCTCGGCAGCTGCAGCCTCCCACACCAGAAGGGCCTGTGCCTCGGGGGCCGCTTCCCACACCCCCTACCTGACGGCGGCCCCATCCCGTGTGGTGCTGACCACCGGCTCCCCTCTGCCCGCCCGTCCTCGCAGGATGCGCCCTTTGTTCACGCAGAACACGGTCTGGCTGAGTGGCGGCGTATCTCACACGTGCAAAGTCTTCTTGTCAGCCCCCCAGGGAACGGGGACTGCGCGGAGGCACCCTGACTCCCTGAGAGGGGCTCTTTCTTCCACACGTACAATGAGGATGCGGCTGCCTCCTTCACAGCCTCCGCCCTCGGTGAATGTGCATGTGAGGTGAGCCTGTGTGCCCACATGGGCCACGTTCCAAACACTCCCATTTAACGCTGGGTCCCTGTGAGCTCTCAGTGGTCAGAAACGCCCGGAGGGCATCTGCAGCTGCCACGTGGAGGGCTCTGCAAGGACTTTCAGTGAAGGAACAAACCGTTAACACACTCGGGGAGCCAGCGTCCCGCCGACATCGCCGGAGCTGGCGGACTCTGGGAGGGGGACCTGGTGGGGCTTGGGCAGGATGGCTTCTGGTCCCAGCATACGACCTGCCAGTGGCCGGCTCTTCCAGGGGGGCAGCATTTAGGGATGGGGCCATGTGAGTCTTGCCACTTTCCCACTCGTAAGGGGACAGAGTAAAAACAAAAGCAAATAAAGATCTGGCTTGGGATGAGCCGGGTCTTCTAGCTGCTAGACCAGTAACAGCGCCAAGCCGGGGGGCTCAGACCCCATGGTCTCTATCAGCAACGTGCCCTCACGGGTCCCTTGCCTGTTGCCACAGACCATCGGGCACTCGCCCTCACCCCTCGCTCTGTGCTGGAGCAGACATTTCTGGGTGGCCCTGCCCGCACAGGACCCATCTGCTGTGACGTGACGACATTCTGGAATGTGAGCACTGGCACGTTCTGCCCCGGCAGGAGCTCTGGAGCCTCTGCCGCGTTGGGCGCTGCACTAGACATGACAGCAAAGCCTGGGCAGCTCCAGGCCAGCCTGTGCCTCCTGGGCCTTCTGGTCTGGGGGAGGCAGAGGTGAACCCCACATCCACAAAGAGATGCAACCCATGGCAGCTGTGGCGTTTACCTATAAACCCTGAGTGGGCCCATCAGGTCCCAAGCCCAGCTGCCCAGGAAGGATGGGCATGGGGGTCGACTTGTCCCTGTTGTCCAGTGGCTCTGACAGGTTGGCAGGACGCTTCCTGATGGGCCAGCATGGAGACAGCACCCAGAGCTCCGTGGGAACCTGCTCACGCCCCGTCCAGGGGGTGGAAGCCCTGTGCTGGCACAGAGCCCCAGAGAGGGAGGTGCTTCGGATTAGAAAGACCCTGCATTTCTGTTGAAATGATAATTTGTATCTCTTTGAGATTTTTCACAACATGATAACCAATATCACATGTATCTTAAACATTCTTTTTGATTACAAAGTGAAAAACACCGCGGGCGTGTGTGGACAATGATAAAGCTGCTGGCTGATCGTATGTATCTGTCAGGAGCTGTCCCAGCTGCACAAATTCCACTGTTACTGCAGAGACACCACGCTGATAAAGAAAAAAGAGCCCAGAAAATCAATGCGCCTTGAGCTAGAGCAGTTGGTAAACACACAGAAAACATCTCTATCCAACAGGCCAAGTGCTGAGAAAATTCCCAAGCCCTGCCCTGGGACAGCCAAGGAAAATTTAATCTCTCCAAATCCTCACCAGGGCACTCCATCCTGCAGCCCTGACAGCCACACTTATAATTAATTATACAATTTCGATGGGAATATCGACTAAACAAAGCTATAAATCATAGAAAAAGTCAATAGGCATGGACACATTCAATCATGTCCTGGCCAATGATTACTACTCTTAAAATACAATAATTATTTTCAGGAGCCAGCTTGAATTAAATTTCTGTCAGACAGGTACAAGACCGCTGGTTGATGAAGGATGTGGCGCTTCGGGGCCGCGTCCGGGGGCCCACCCGCAAGCCAGCTGTCCCAGTGGTCTAGGGCTGCACGTCACCAGGGTGTGGAGTTACCAGCCCACTCATCTCACCCCTTGGTTGATGGGGACGGCCCGTTTCCTGTGTGCAACTGACATACAGGCCGACTTCCCAAAGTGCCAAGTAGCCGGGCAGGGCTGAGGGGGGCACCGACTCACCAGTGTGGGCCCACGGGCGATTCTGGAGGCACTGCTGCCTCAAGACTGAGTACCTGGATCTGCAGAGCAGGCGCCCGCTGGGGAGCCTGCACCCCGGCCCTGTCCCAGCTCCTGGCGCAGATGGCAGACGGAAGCAGCCACCTGGAGTCTACTCTCCACTTTGACCGCCACGTTTTCTCATCTTAGAATCAGAGTCACCAGTTTCCCTAAACACTGAATGTCCAACTAATTTTCCTTCCCCTTAAAAAACACATTTCATCTGCTAAATAAACACAGAAACAGAGATTTACTTCCAGGTCCAACCATGTCCTTCGTCTAAACACAGAAGAGGAAAGAAAGCGGTGGCGGCGCCCACCCACGTCTAGAGTGACTGCCACCTCTCCAGTGTGCCACTGCCCGGCTCGGCCCGATCCCCCTCCACCGATGGGCCTCCTTCTCTGTGCCTCCTGGGACCTTCTGGCCCATGGCCGCCCCAGTGCCACCTCCTCCCAGGGAGCCCCCCTTTCTTTCTGCCCTGGTGGCCTCACTGCCCCCTGCCTCAAGGGGCTGTCTCTGTGCTGGCGGTCCTGCCCGGACCTCAAAGGTGTCCTGGGGGAAGGGCCTCCCACAGCAAACTCACCGCTGTGCCGTTGTCGTCCCGGAACACGTCCTGGTTGAAGTAGTCGAAGAGCTTCTTTTCCAGCTGGAGCATGACCTGCAGAAGGAGAGGGCCCTCAGTGCCGGTGGGAGCTGGGGTGGCACAGCGGCAGGCAGGGCCACAGGGGCACTTACCTTCCGGTCATTGTCGGATTCGCGGAATATCAGCTTCACTACTTCGTTGGTGTCGGCAGCCCGCACTGTCTGCATCGTGGCCTTTGTGCAGAGTGTCTGGGGAAGACACAGAGGAACTCAGTCCCGCAGGGCTGTTCCTGCCAGCGGCCAGGCCAGGGCCCGCTCAGCCTCAGAGAGCGTACGCACACGCCTCCCTGGGGCTTTGCCCCCTGAGCGGCATCCTCACCACGTCCATGGACTTCGCCTCCACGTCAGTACAGACGGCGGGGCCGCCCATCCGCCCACACGGAAGCAAGAGTGTCTGCAGTGGGCCCGTCCGCGGGGCTCCTCTGGCATCAGAGCAGCAGGAGGTGCAGCGTGGCCAGGGTGCTCGGGGACACGGCGAAGGAGCAAGACAGACACCCAAACGATGCATTGCAGGGAGATTAAGTCTCTACCCAGAGTGTGAGACCAGCTCACAGGTGCTGGCGAGAATGTGGGGGAACCTGGGCCCCGCCCTGCCGGTGAGGGGGCCGCCCTCTGCTCTCCTGACACACACACCAACTCCATAGGTGCCCTCTGCACAAAATGCCCAGAAGTGGAGAGAACAGGCAGAGGCGGTGCCCGGTGGGGCGGCTGGGCCGGGCGGGCGAGGCGGCAGCGTCCCGGATGTCGGGGTGTGTGTAAATCACACCTCGGTGACATTGTTCTGTAAAAAGGCTCTTATGAAGGACTTTATTTCCAAAAAAGACCATCGCAACAAAACAACTAATTTTGACTTTGTCACAAACACTCCTTCACACGTGCCTTTGTGTGAGGGGCTGCTGAGGGCACCCCAGCCGTGGGGCCAGAGCCCGCCTTTCAGGGCAGGCTCTGTGGCAGGGGCTCTCGGCAGTCTGGGATGCAGGCCCCCTCCAGGGCTGCTGGGGACAAGGGACACGCACAGCCCAGGGTGCAGGGGATGTGGCCGCTCCCATCCTCAAAGCGCAGTCCGGGACAGGCCATTGACATTCTGGGCACAGATCAGCTAAGCAGGTCAAGCCCCCTAAAGTGGCTTTTGGACTCATGTGTCACAAATCAGTCTGGCCGCCTTCCAACGTCTTGTATTGGGACAAGCACGGAGCAGTCTGGAGGAGAGCGGGCCACCCTGCCCATCCCTGCGACCCGGGAGGCCTGCTCCATCCAGATGCTAATGCGCTAAGTGGCTTAAGGCTCCCGTGAATGGAGAGAGCTTGGCGGGCAGACAGCCATTGTAGGCAGCCCAGGGCACAATTCAGGAAATTCATGGTTCTCCCAAAGGCTCTGCTGAAAACTTAAAAAACCAATGCTTTATCTGACCACTTCAGGCAGGCTCCCAAGGCGTGTGCAGAAGGGGTTGCCCGCGAGCCTCGTTCTGCCGGCTCCCACGCCCAGGCCGCCTCATTCAGCAGGTGTTAAGCAGCGGTGGCATCGTCAGGCGGGCCTCTGCCGGCCTTGGGGTCGGCAGTCCTGACCGCTCGTGCAGAAACGAGCAGGACAGCTTTTCCCTCTCGCCTACTCGGCAGGGATTTTTCTCTTTAGAAGGGAGAGAAAAATTACCAAAATGCTATTTTTGAAGAGCCAGTGTTGGGTTTATTTCATCACTGGCACCACACAGAGGGGGCCCAGCACCTCATCTTGCTGGGGGCCTGGTTTGCTCTGGGGATTTAAGGCTGTCCACCTGCTGTGTGTAGGCAATCCCTGCATTTCTTCTCAGTCTGGATCTGGGGGAGCGTGCTGCTGGATGGGGCGCCCACAGGTACCCAGAGCCCTCGACTCGGCCCACAGAGGCTGTTTCCAGTGCATTTTGCCAATCACGCAGGTTTATGGCCCATTTGGTTTGCACAAAGCCACTGGTGGTCAGAGATGTCTGTGTACAATTAGCCCTACTCATCCCAGGAGCTAGGTCTGTCCCAAGCCCCCTTCTCAACTGCCACAAACTCTCCCCAACATTCAAAACTCTCCTGAAGGCAGAGCCTCTGGACCCCAAGAGCAGACTTAGAGAACCCTGACTGTGCTCTGCTCCTGACACAGAGCCTGGCGGTCCCTGGGCCTCGGGACGGTGAGCAGGTGGGGCTCAGCCCCTGCCTCGCAGCAAGCACCTGCTTGACAGCCCAGGTGGCCAAGGAGCCCCTTGCTTCCTAAAGCATAAACCAGTCCTGAGATTGGACAGAACTGGTAGGAAAGCTCCAAGTTCACACCTCTTTCTGGGCCTTACTGGACAGAGCCTGATTTGGGGGATGCATCTTTCAGAAAGCGTGTTCGTGACTCTACGTGGCGGGTTCTGGTCTGTCTTGGTGAGAGAAGTCAGGCAAGCGCACATAGACAGATCTGACGATTTCTATGATCAGGAACAGGAATTAGTAAGGCAGCTTTAACCACAGAGCAAAAGGCACAGACTTTGTGAAGTCTTCTCATTTAATTGCCAAGTTTCTAAATGGTCAATATGAGCCATAATTCTATCCAGCATTCTATCTCCTGTATATCCACTTCGAGGGGCAGTAGGTATTTTAAAAAGCATCTCAATTTGCATTTACCAACAGCCTGAAAGCTTCAGGTCCATTTATAATTGTGATTTCTGAGAGCAGATTTCCCTTTACACCAAGAGCAGCATAGCTGCAGAGCACCCAGGACAGCAGCTGACTCCAGGATAGGCCCCACCTGACACCAGAAGTTTCCAAAGGACCACCACAGTCTAGCCAGGCAGGCTGCACTCCACAGAGAGCTCTGCATGCCAGGCCAGGGGGGCACCGTGCCGGGCCCCGAGCGGGTCAGTGAAGAGCCAGGGGGACACGGTACCTGGAGGTGATGGGGTGTCAGGGCAGGGGTCCCTTGCAAGGTGATGGGAACCAAATAACACAGGCCTCTTGGCGGGAGAACAGGACAGCGAGGCCAAGAGGTGGGGTTTCCAGGGAGGGGCCCAGCCAGCAAGAGGCTGGGGTCGGTCAGTCTGAGAGCCGGGGCTGGGGGCCCAGCTGTTTTCAGGCTCGGAGGCAGGGTAGAGGGTACGAGGTCAGACCACGTGTGGGAGGCAGTGTCTGGAGCAGGGTGAGCCCTGGGCTGTGGAGGACACTGAGGGGGCTTGGCCCTGCCTCTCAGAGCCCCGGGGGTTCCAGGATAGCCACAGTCCATGGGCAAGGCCACATGCGGGCCCCGTGGGCTCCTCCTCTCCTCTGGGGAGGGAAGAATCATAAAGCTGTGCCATTTTGCCATTTTCCCTCCACCCGAGGACACAGAAAGCGACGCACGTTTGCATTCACAAATGGTTTGGTTGAACATGGACGAGTCTTCCAGACCTCTGCCTGCAGAGCCCCGTGCAGACCGGGCGTGCTTTCCTTCTCCGCCGGAGTCGGGATGTGCAGGGTCCCTCAGGGCTCTGGGGGGCCCATTGGGCCCACGGCCTGTGTGCAGGCACCGGGCAGCAGGTGCCGGATGGCACTGAGGTCCTAGAGGGAGTGCACCCTGCGAGAGGCCAAGCTGGGGTGAGCCTGCGGCCCTGCTCACCCCGCCTCCAGCGCGCTCCCTGCTGGGGTCCAGGACACCCCAGTGTCGGAGCTCCTCTCTTGCTGTGAAGAATCACCAAGGTGGTGGGACGTTGGGTGCCATGCGGGTGCAGAGGAGTTGGTGGGGCCCACGGTGCTTCATCCCCCTCGTGGAGGGTGCCCTGGTGTGGCAATGACTTCTGACCCACTAGCTGTCACCGGTGTTGACACACTCTTGTTTTGATGTAGACGAGCCATCTGTGAGCTGGCGGAGCCACAGATGTCCTTTCTGTAACCCGAGCCCGCCCGTCAGTGGCTGAGCCACTCGTGCCCAGAACAGTCGTGGGCAGGCGGTCCACAAGTCTTGACCTGAAGCTTTCTGAGGAGCGTGCCTTCAGGGGAACAGGGGCCCCCAGTCCACCATGCGGGCGGGCAGAGCTACCTGACCGGATCAAAAGGTCCAGGCGTCACTCCCCCTCCCGGAGCTGTCCGGGGAGCTGGGCCGGCAGGGGCGCACAGCCAACCCCCTGCTGTGCCTCCTGACCTGGGCCGCTGGTGCCGACACCCCCTCCCAAATCCGCCCCAAGGAGGAAGGGGCCCTGATACAGCTGGCCCCTCGAGGGCACAGATGCAGCCTTGGCCGGGCCAGAGCAACGCTTCTTGGGGGTGGACAGGCCCACTGTCGCTCCTCAGTGGCTGCACAGAGGTGGGGGCGAGCTTTAGCCCTGACTTTGGTCAGCACATGGAGACCATCAGGCCAGATGTCTGCCACCTATTTAACACACAGGCTGTGTCCCAATGCCACACAGGCCTGCAGCACGGCAGCTCCCGGGCCTCCTGGAGCCACCCCACTGTTTCCTCTCCCTCCACAGGGCAGCAGAATGCACACAGACAAAACAAAATGAACTACAAAGTCAGTTTACCCCCAAATTCAGACACACACTACAAGCAGCTATTAGGGGAAATGTTCTAGCACATTCTTGAGGAATTAAGACGATCACCAAGAGACTCAGACTTTCATTTTCCTGGAGAGCGACCTGCACCCCCTCTCCGCTTAGCCACTTGCGGAACAGGCCCCCGGAATACAGGAACAAGCGGGACCAAGGGCACTCCAGCCCCACCTGGGAGTCCTGGCATCCTGCGGCCATCTGAAGAGGACAAGGGGCCGCTCTGCCCAGTGTGAGGGGCACTTCCTGCGAAGGGCTGTGGGTGGCAAGGCGGAGCTCCAACAGCCAGCCAGGACATTCTGTCCAGAGGGGGCTCAGCTTCTGGGTACTGGGGGTGGGGCGAACTTTTTCCATCAAATCAAAACAGCCTTAAAACAACAAATTAACAGAATGTATCCTGCTCTCTGAGGTTGTGGGGCCCCAAGCCCCGGTCCCCGGCAGCAGCACCATGGCCAACCCCACCTGCGGTCCTGGCCGTCGTGGGAGGGCGACCAGCACGCTCCTGCACCCGTGTGGACAGCCAGCCCAGCCCCGGGGACTGGCCATACCTTGGAGAGATGGACACGACTTCTCCTGCTGCAGGAGGTCTTCCTCATGAGGAAGGAAGGAGAGCAGCCTGCCACACCCCTCCCGCTCAGCTGTGGTCTGCCCTGTGCCACACGTTTGAGAGAACGTGCCAGAGCCAGGCGGCTGGGTGCTGCTCGGGGGCCCTGTCCTCACCTAGCCTCTCCCGACAGGCCATGCTGGGGACCAGAGAGGCCACCCTGGGCAGATGTGTCAGCACTGGCAAGATGTGTGTTGGGCCCGTTTTTGAGATTTACAAGCTTCCTTCTCTGCTGAGAAAGAGGAGAACCCAGTCTTGAAGAAAGTGTTTGATAGGCAAGGTGTCCATCTGCCTTGCACTTCTCGATGTCCAGTTAATCCTGTGGCAGGAGGAGGGCGGGGAGGAACCCGGAGGGCTGCCCGTGTGCGTGCTCTGTAGGACGCATCACTTGTGGTGGCAGCTGGGCCTCTGCTGGGGCTGAACCCAAGCTGGTGGGTGGGCTTGGAGAGACGTCTCCCTGGCCTCCATGCCCACCCCTCTGGATGTGACCCTGCCCCCGAGCTTTCATCCCTCTGACAACTTCACGTGGAACAACATGGACACCCCCGATAGCATGAAATCAAACACAAAGGCGACAGGGACATGGCTGGATGGCTCCTGACTCCAGCCACCAACAGATGTTTGTAGGGCCTGGCCTCTGGGAAACTGCAAGCAGCAGCCTGTGAAAGAAATGGGCTTCAAAGCAGCATCTTCAGCTTTAAACGAGGGGGCCAGGGAAGCAGTAAACATGCACACGACAAATCCCAGCAAAGGACACGCCAGCAGCATCAGTGTCAGCGGCGTGTCTCTGAGGCTGACCAACCACTGCGTCCATGCTGGACTCCAGACGCGGGACAAGGATGTCGTGGTGGTTCTGGGGCCGTGGCCGAGTGGCGCGGTCCTGCCCGCTGCTTCTCAGGGCAGCCTTGCCACCATCACCCTTCCTGAAACAGCAACGGTTCCACGACACCAAAGTGGGCTCTGGGAACCACAGCATGTGGGTGCAACCAGTCATGCCCGGCTGTTCACGGGTGTGGGTTGGAGGCCCCTTTGCAGGTCGGCCCAGGGCTCTGCCTCCCAGAAGGCATCCACCTTGTCCAGCCCCGCGGAGCGAGGAGCCATCTGAGGAGAGGCCGTGCAGTCAAGTGTGGCCCGGCCTCTGCAGCTCACGAGGGGAGCAGGGCCATGGCCGGGCGCGTACATCTGGGGGCCTGGACCACTTGGGACACACCGGTGCTCACACACAGCCTTCTCAGGGCCCCCGACTGTCTGCTCATGTGGGACTTGGCCCTGGGTCCACCCACCAGCAGACGTGTGTCTGCCCTGTGTGAGCACTAAGTGACGAGGACATGGACATCGCTCACAGCGGCACGCTCCGGGCACACACCGGCACCTAACCCCTGCCGGGATCAGGGCTTCTCTGTTAGCCCTGGAGACCCTGCAACCAAGAAAATCTCCTCCCACCAGCACACCCCACAGCCATCCTCCACCCAGGCGAGCAGAGGTCGGGTTCAAGCCCTCCTACAGGGGGCCACGGTGGATGCGAGCAGGCCCTGGCGCTGTGGCAGTGCCAGCTGCTGTGTCCAGGCAATCCTGAGCTGGCCTGTCCTTGCCCCCCAGGCGCTGTCAGGTGTGATGGGCACTGCACTCCCAGGCGCTGGGCTCCCACATGCCCTGTGCTGCAGGGCCCTGAACAGCCCACCTCAGCTGCCCCAAGACGACCCTTTCCCTGTCACCAAATTCTTGGGGTGCTTCTTTCTCCTCCCCCAGGAAATCACTGAGAGGTCAGAGAAACCCGCCCCTCGGCAGTAAGCGCAGTCAGATGGGCTCTACAAACATGGAGAAAGCTCTTCACTGAACAACCAGCTGACCACAGGCATGTCAGTAAAAAATTCACCACTGTTTCTTTTGTTACCCTGTTATTTTTGGTTAAATTACAGACATAAAATGTCTAAAAATAAAAAAGGGCCACATAAAAGTTGATCTATCATCTCTCATGTAGCGATTAAGAAAGGAGTAGAAAAGGATTTATAAAAAATGGTTTACAAAGACCTGAGTGCTTTACATAGGTTTTCCTTTAAACAAGTTAATGGAGAATCATTACCTTTTAAATGTAGATTCTTCAGATGACTCTAGAGAACAGAGCCCTGTGGGCGGGCGCAGTCCTTCCAGCCACGGGTCACCCCAGGGACAGGAGCGCCCATGTGGGCGCCTCAGGCCAGCCCCGCGCTGGGCCGACTCGGCTGTGCGCGCACACGTGGGCCTTACACCAGGCTGCCCGGACGCCCTCTCAGAACCAGGAGGCTGAAAGGTGCACCTCAGACCACTGCTGGTCCTCGTGGCCGGTACATCAAAGGTCCACGGTTAAGTACTGGGTCCCCATGCAGTGGGGGCAGAACGAAAATGCCGGGTTCTGACCTCACACAGCCCAGGCCCCCAGGCGGGTGCTTCCCTCGGTTTCAGAAACACTAGGTAAGCTTAGCTGGTCCCAAGTGATTAGCTCTTCCCTAACGGGTAACTCACGGTATTTCAACTCCAAAATGTATCATCCAAAGAGCGGGAAGAAGAGCCAGTAAAGCATTTAACTGATAACCCAGGAACGGACGTCAGTCAGTGACTACCACTCGCCCTGGTCGTGGGTGACTGGGTCTGGTGTAAAGTGCCCAGACATGGGGGTCTCATCCAGTTCTCTAACCGACCCCACAGGGGAGTATACATTGCACCCCCAAAACAACAGCTTATCAGATACGATAGCAAGAGCTGCCCCGCGCCACCAGCACGCCTGAGGTGAATGTGGTGCTCCTGGAGGCGGTGGCCCACGTGCGCAGAGGAGAGCAGCCTAAGTGCCCAGCAGGACGGCACGGGTGCTGCATGCCATCTGCACTGTAAGGCGCATGACTCAACGACCTGTGCTCCCAACCTCAGGGGAGCCCTGGCCGGTGTGTCAGCCTTCCTGCTCTGTGATACGATGCACACACATGCGCACACCAGACCGCCCGTGCACGTGTCCATTCGCTGGACACACATATACACACAAGTAGCAATGTACACGTGCATACACGGTGCATGAGAATGCACAGAGGCATTTTTCTGCGCACATGCACACACACTCGTGCACAGCTGAGCAGCGAGAGGGAGATGCAGCTGTCAGCAGCTGCCCGTCCTCGGAGGACCAGGCCATGATGCTCTCCCGGGGTTCTCAGGGTTGGGTCCTCTGCCTGAGACAGAAAGGGCCGTCCTGGTGGGGCCTGAGGACTGAGCAGCGGAGGTGACCCCATCAGGGATTTACCAGGAAGCACCGTGGGGATGGCTGTCCTCACTCTGCAAAGGGTGCTCCTTCTGGCAAAGCTTCCCAGGATGTCCCACCATTTCATAAGCTCTGACTTCCTGGAGAGGACCCCAGGCAGCTCTATCTCTCTCAAAGACGTTACTGGCAAAGCCCCGGACACCAGGAGGAGGGCCCCCACGGTGACTGTGGACAGGGCGCCAGCTCTGAGGGCCGGCCGTGCGATGCCACTATGAGCAGGCAAGCTGCGGCAGCTGGCGAGGAGGCGCTGCCCTGGGGTTGCGTCAGTGTTCGGGCCTTCCTCCTCCTGCTCCGCATTGCCCACCGTCCATCCTGAACAACAGCATGACAAAGAGCCTTTCATCTCCTCCCCCAAGGCTGCTCCCGCTGACTCCCTACTGGCTTGGCGAAGTGCGCGGGCGGCACCAGAGCAGCCCCAGTGCCCAGGCGGCACACTGGGCCCCCCTGCAGTCCTAGGGGGACACAGCGTGGGCTCCTCAGATTTGTGTCCAGCAGGCATCTGGGTGCCTGCAGCTTGGCCCAGGGCTAGCTCCGGGATGGCCTGGCGGCCTGGCTGGGGCACTCTGCCTGCCTGGTGACCTGGTGAGAACGCCTTGCACGGACCCACCAGGCTCACACCCAGGGTGGGGCGGGAAGACGAGCATGGACTCCGGCCCCGCCATCCCCTCCAGCAATGGGCGCCAGGCTCAGGAGAGGCCCAGGCCCCTCCTCCCCGCTGTGCGGACCAGCAGTAGAGCCGCGGCGGGCACGTGCACAGCCAGACTGCACTCGGCCTGGGGGGTGGCCTTGCAGGTCCCACCCCCAGGCCTGGCACAGGAGAGCTAATCCATGTCCTAAGACTGGCGTGGTCACGGGCTGCTGGCCCCGAGGGCAGCCGCACGCAGCTGTAAAGGGTGATCTGGCCAAAAGCGCCGAATGCTGGGGGGCAGTGCAGGCCTGGCCAGGAAGCAGAGACCCCGCTTCTGTTACAGGTAGGCTGAGGGGAGCCACACCGTTTCTGCCTTTTCTCTCTTTTTCTGTAATCATGAGAATAGTTATTTTGATATCAATCTGCCAGCTGGAAATATGAGCTAATGTTTGTAAAGCAAACTTTCTGGGACAAAGTCCCCTGAATATAAAACCCTGAATAGTCATCATAATTAAGCAGCATTAAAGTTCACCTTCAGTTGATGTCACAAACCCTATCAAAACAGACCAGATAAGGGCATCTTTTTTTAAAACAGTAATAAAAAAAATTAATTTAATGATTTAAATCAGTAATTCCATTGTCACAAACCAAGATTCCTTAGAAAAAGCCAAGTGAAGGACCAGGAAGTGTGGCCTGGCTAGTGCGTCCAGGCGAGGGCCTCTGACAGCCCTGCCTCGGTGCCAGGACAGTCACAGCTTCATGTCCGTGGAGAGCAGTGTGTCCAGAGAGGCAGGATGCTCCACAGGTGGGCTGGGCTGTGGCGAGGTCAGTACAGCCCTGTCTACACAGGCTCCCAATTCAGCACAAAAAACAGTGCAAACTGCTAACACATGCCAGGGACAGAAAGGACGGGCTGTGCGCATGCAAGGACCCACACAGAGGAGGTTATTTAAAGCTGCTCTGTGAGTACAGCTCCTCCAGGAGACCCAGGGAGTGGGTGGCTCGCTCCTTCCCTTGGATCAGGACAGCAAGCTGCCTGGAGGTCCTGGGCCTCCTGACGCCCCCCACTCAGGGCTGTAGCACTGCCAAAAACTGCGGCTTCAGGGGGGCTTCTGGAGGGCACAGCCCTAGACTGAGCGGCGGCAGACACACAGACTGCACACGCTGGGGGCCGGTGACACAGCTGTCACCCTGTGCACAGCGCCCTGGACAGGAGCTGACGGGCCGTGGGCCCTGCCTGGCCGGCGTCCCGTGCCCACAGTGTGGAGGTGTAGCTGAGGTTTGGTTCAGCCAGACAATCGGAAACCAGATGGGAAGCTGCACTGCATCTGGGCTGACCGGCAGGGCGGCGGCGACCTTCCCAGCTGGGGTTGGTTCCTCAAGGGCCTTCTGAGGGGTTGGCACAGGGAATGCAGGCACAACGCCCCTTCCACGCTGAGTGGGAACCTGGCCTCCCGGGGCTGCAGGCGCACCCCCGAGGGAAGGTGGCAGGAGTGCCTGTGGTCTGGGAATGGGGCTCATGGTGTCCGCGGCCTAGCCACTCCCTCTTGCTGGCAGGGTCTGTCTATGGCAGCAGGACATGCAGGGTGGGCTCTGCAGAGGCTCCTTGGCTTCTCTCCCAAGGCTGTCCCGGGGAGTGCGGGGACCCCGCCTGCTGCCATCTGACAGCAGCATCCCCTGGGCACCCCTCCTGTGAATGCATGCCTCCTGGATAGGTGTGCAAAGGACCCATTTCCAGCAAGCCCACCTGACACCTTAATACACACACGTGCCTGTCAGCAACTGGCAATGGTTTTTAAAAGCGGCCGTCAGCCCCCAAGGCGCGTGCACCACCACGGCCGTGGCGCAGTGAAGAGTGGCAGGTGGGCACACGCAGAGCCACGCAGAGACGGGACAGCCTGGCACTGCTGTCTCTCTTTGTCACTGTGGACAGCTGAGCGCCCCAGCTGCCAGTTGCCACCATGCAAGGCATGAAACATACCCTCTGAGCCATCCTGCCAGCAGGGCTGAGCTGAGGCTGCATTATTAATCAGTTTCACAATACACGGCCCATTAGACGGCACAAGATAATCATGTTTAATTTGTGTATGTTTTAATTACGGTTTAAGCGGCCAAATTTGATCACGGTATCATCTTTTCAGTTCTGCTCTGCAAGCATGTTTGTATTAATTTGCATCTGAAACGTGAAGCTGTTGATCCCAGGGACCGTCTCCTCCGCATGCGGTGCCTCTTCTCAAGCCCACCCTCTCCCCAAACGACAAGCAGCTTCCCACCTGCCTGGAGCTCCAGGGCCTGATCAGACCCCTCCTGATGTGCGGCGCCCACTGCGCCTGCAGGGTGGAGGGGAGCCTTTTATTCACTGCTGCCCCAGCGTGGCTCATGGGCCCCTCGTGGTTTTGGAGACAGATTTTGTTAACCTCCGAAGACTCTTGCAGGAGCCCGGTGGCACCGAGATGCTGGGAGCCCCGGCCGGGAGCAGGGCTATCCTGAGAGGAGTCCCGAGCCCAGAGCCGGGGTGGCTGCCCTTGTTGCTCCAGGAGGGCTCAGCAACAAAGACAGAGCGAAACTGTGGCTTCTAATGGGACCTTCCAGCAGGAAGTCATGTGCCACCTCCAGACGAGATTTTGGGTCACTTCCAGAAGACACAGTTGGGTGGAGGGCCTGTGCTCCCTTCTTATCACCACCATAGCAGTGGTGGTAATGCCTGCTGAGAAAAATCCCTAAGGCCGTGCTCTGTCCAGGACCCTCACAGTCACACCTGAAAACCGCCTGCGGGGTGGCCCACCTGAGCTGAGGGCACAGACCTGGCCAAGGACAGTGTAGGGGCCCAGGCTGGTGTCCCCAGCCCCCAGTCTGCACTCAGTGCTGGCGTCTGAAAGCAGGTGTCCCGAGAGGGGTCGCTGCTGAGGGGCGCCCCTGCCCACAGGGGTGGGGGTAGGAGGAGGGATAGTGCCAGCAGTGGCCCAGCCCCATGGGGCCCACGGCCTGAGTGCTTCCCCAGACTGCAGCGTTCTTTGGAAGAAATGGGCTGCATCTCCTTGGGCAGGAGGCCTGGACCCCATCCTGGCTCCTTCCCCTAGCGGCTGCCCACACCCAGTGCCCAGGCCACATAGGCTGTCTGCCAGTCCTGTGATGCCCACAGACCACAGCCAGAGCGCCTGTGAGGACATGTGGCCTGCTGGCCTGTGGCTGCAGCAGGCTCCCAGAGGTGGCTTTCCTTCTGAGAAGGTGCCACAGGGTGTCTTGGACACCACAGGACGTTGTTCTTGTGTCACTTTTCAGACTTCCAGGGAGTCAGCCTGGGCCTGCAGGTGTGTCAAGAAGAGTAGATAAGGTGCAGGATTGGAGTGGCCCCAGGCCAGCCGGGGAGCAGGATGGTACTGCCCACCAGGCAGACACCCAGGTACTCCTGGCGCCAGGGCCTCCACTGTGGGAGCCAGGCCCTGCCTCACCCTGGGCCCCAGCAGGTGTGCAGGACATATCCGCAGGACAAATGGTGGAGATGCTGGCACGTCGAAGCAGCCAACGGTGTAAGTGGGCACACACCTGTGTCAGAGGCCCCACAGGTCCCTTGGGAGGCAGCGTGTCCACTGGCCCGCTGGGAGGAATCCTAGGTCCATGCTCTGCCAGGAACACAGGCCCTCCCAAGTATTGCTCAACTGCCCAGAAAGGAGGCAGAAATACAAAGATATGTCAGCAGAGGCACTTGGGGCCGGGGGCTGGCATGCGGCCCATGGGCCTGCACTCTTTCCCCCTCGTGGGGCTGCAGGCAGCCTCCAGCAGCGCCCCCAGAGCACGGCGCCTTCACGGCAGCCTCAGTGTGGGGTCCCAGGCGTGCACCGCAGACTGCCTGGAGGAGCACTTAATGGGGAAGAAAATTAAAAGGGAAGTGAAGTGCGTCGGCGGCCAGCTCGGGAGCCCTGCCCCTCGGAGTGGCTGAGGGCTTGCTGGAGCTCAGGTCCTCAGCCCAGGCCCCAAGCCCGCACTCCCTGAGGCCGGGGTTGGTGCAGGGACGGACTCCTGGACATTCTTGCTCAGCCGCCCACTCAAGGACCTGACTGCTGCGGACCACTGATAAAGGGAAACTTGAAGAAATTTTCTTTAGTTTCCACAGATTTCTATTAATTATTTTTATAGTTAGAAACTTTTTTAAAGGCCAAGTCAATGTGAATGAGCAGATTCTGATTTTTCCAGAGATGCTACAGTGTTTTAAAATTCAGCAACTTAACAGCAGCTTTAACACCACCGAAACTAATCACCAACAGAAGACATTTGGTCTTTTCGATCAAACTTATTTTCAGACATGCCTTTGTTGAGGAGTACGTGTGCTCTCTCAGCGCTCAGTCTATCAGGCGGAGGGGGACGTCATCCTTTGTGACACGCTGTACTAGCCGAGGGGCATCTCCGAGATCAGCGTCTCTCTGCCGCCTGGCCCCCCACACGGTCGCTGCAGTGCACACACACGTGTGGCAGCGTTAAGCCATGCAGGAAGGCTCCGTGGCGCCGGCGGGGTCTTCCATGTTAACTTAAGAACCCATCTGAAATTAACTGCAGTTTTCCTGACAGGCTGCACGTGTGTAGCTGACAGTAAGTGACGTGGCCAGGGCCATCGAGGTGGGGCAGCTGGGACTTTGGACTTCGGGCTGGTGGTCAGGGATGGCACACACATGGACACCGGTTTTCACTTGCCAGTTAAAAGATCTCAGGCGTGACCTTCTCTTCTGGCATCCCTGCTCCTGCGAGGCCAGGTGCTCAGCCTCCATGCCACCTCCAGCTTCCTGTGATCCGTGGAATCGTTTCAACAGTCAATGGTTATATTGATAATGTCACTGAGGGGAAAACAGTCTTAATTCCAGAGCTAAAGTCTTCACTTGACCAAACGGTCCCCTGGAGACTCTCTACTAAAAATCACATTCCACACGCTTAGAATAAAAATCATTTCCCAAAGGTTTTATTAATGTAGTAAACTGTGCAAAAATATAATTAAAGTTCCTGTTTGTCAACTGAACAGTCGCCTATCCATGGGTTTTCAAGAGCCAAATAGACATGAAAACACCCCAAATTAAAGCATGGACCTCAGGAACATCTGTATTTATCAAGCATGTAATTCAATTAAGAGCTGCCGATTTTCCTCTGACCCTCACAAGGTGGCAGGCTCACTGTGCCAGGCTGCAGAGCCCAGCCCCTGGGGCTCACACATGCGGGGGCTGCGCGCAGGGGGTCAGCGTCCTAGCAAGGGGTGACGGAGCCAAGGCACCGGCCAGGCATGGCCACCATGCAGCTGGCCGGCTCTCCCGGGCTGGGAGGGGACAGGGCCCCATGGTGGCATCTGGGTCCATCTGCCTTCACCTCCCAGATGACTCACACAGGAGGCTGTTTGGAGACTGAACAGATGCCCCAAGAGATGCTTGTGTGCCTTGGGTGAGAACCCTGCACCTACCTCCCAGCTCGTGGCCGCGGACATCTCTGCCCTGCCAAGCCCGACACCACCACCAGGCGGCAATGGGAAAAACGTGCTTATAAATACTGCTGGGGTACTGGGGTCCCTGGAAACACAGCACCCCAACCCCTCCCTGCAGCGGGCAGCCTGCCTGCTTGGCCCTGCAGACCCTGGGACCCACAACCACCACACAGCTCTCCGGGCCTCCTGCCCGCCACGGGACCTCCCAGCAAAGCAGTCGGCAGGTTTAGATGAACACCCAAAATGCTTCATCTGGGGCACACTGATGCGGCCATCAGTTGAGCGAGCTCTGGGGCAAGGGGCCACGTAAACTCATACTTGTCATTTTCCCTAGCGCTGTGCACCTGAGCACACACATGCCTGGGGAAGAGCGAGCAGGGACATGGCGGGTGGCTGCTGCTTGCCTGCCGACCTGGAGGAGGGCCTGCGGGCCCGCATCCTGCCCTGCGGCACCACCTGCTCTGGGAGGGCAGGACCAGGGCTGTGGTGCCAGGGCAGCTGGGCTGACGGGTTGTAGACAAGGGTGGGGGAGGCCAGGGCAGGACCCTGCTGGGGTCAGGGGGGGAGACATTTGTGCCCTGTTCTGCTTCTAAAAACCAGCTCAATTATTTGAAATCAACCTTTCAAATTCCTTATCTGTGTTGGTTAATTTTGATGCAAAGGTGACCAGAACAAAGGTCCCCTTTATGTCCTGAAGGAAGGAGAGGAGAAGGCTGGAGGAATTCCCTGCGTCTTTGGGAGCCCAGCAGACACTGATGCCTAGTGACCCGGAGCCCTCTGGGCTTGGCAGATCTCAGCAAAGCGCCCTGGCTCTTGGTGGAACTGGGGCCGATTCACAAGCAGCCCGCTCAGCGCAGGGCCACAAGCATTCTGACCCTCTCGCAGTCTTGCATGTCACTTTCAAAGTCACACATGCAGGCTGCTTTGGAAAAAGACCTCATGCCTTTACTAATGAGCAAGTAAGCCAGGTCCGGACTCAGGCACCTGGCCCTCCTTCCAGCAGCAGGGTGAAGATTGGGGGCTGTTCACACCCATCTCGCCTCCACGTGCCCTCCTGTGTCCCTGCCTCTGCCTCCCTTTCCCCTGGGACACTTTCCATGCTGGGAGGAAGTGGGTGGGTCCTAGCCTGAAATGCAAAGGACCTGGAGGGCCAGCCTCAGGTGGTGCCTCGTAGCTGCGTCCAGGCACAGAAAGCCCAGCCGGACCCGCCAGCACGACCCTGTCTTCTGTAGCCACCTGAGGGGTGGGGCCCCTCATTGGGAGCCGGCCACATCCTCAAGGTCAAGCCAGGTTGCTGAAGGTAACATATCAGCAGAAAGGGCACTGGGGATGCCAGGAGAGGACGGCTGTGACGAATGCACATGCAGCATATTAAGTGGTGCACGAGCCATCTTCCCAGAGCACATGGGCCTCCACGGGCTCGGGCCGCTCAGGCCACTGTCTCCTTGCTCTCCCACTAGCACAGGCTCTTCGGACAAGCCGGCCCCAGGGCCCCAGTGACCCGCACCCAAGGGCAGCAGCCCTCATGACCAACACCGGCTCTGCTCCACGTGGAGACCAGCACGGCTTGTGCGTCGCCCCAGGGGTGGCTGCCCTTGTGATATTTGTTCTATGGGGAAGAAAAGGCCACTTTTGAACTTCAGAGCCTCTTTGTAACATGAAGGCTGCTAGGCAGCCCCCAACTCATCAGCTTGGGTCTTTGGAGGGCCCTTTGTCATGTTTCTGCAGCTGCTCCAGTTGGGAGGGAGCCCTGGTGAGTGGAGGGGCTGCTCCCAGCAGAGCAGCACGCTGGTCCCCAACCCAGGCAGGAACACCCAGCTCGGGGTCAGGCCCTCGTGAAAATGTGGCTCTTCATCCCACAGGGGCCTGGAATCACTGGAGGGGGCCACCTGAGCCGCTGGGGGTCTGGCTTGCGTGTCCAAGTGTCAGACGCAGGGCAGCGCCAACCAGGCGGCCGCTGGCAGGTGCCCCACGCAGAACATGGACTTTGGTGGGACCCCTGCACCCAGTGATTGGCTTTCCCCCCACAAAATGAGGAAAGAAGTATCAGCAGAACCAAATGAGGGTGTCCACAGGCCCCCATGGAGACGCTCGCCTCCCTCCGGTGCAGGGAGGGCCACGGTGCCAGCCAGCAGCCCGGAAAAACACCACACCCCCGAACAGTTACAGATATGTATTTGTAAGGCTGCCTAGTGAGGCTTCATCAGCTTAATTAAATGATAAAAAGGAGGAGGTTCTCGATGCAACATTGCTCATTTCTGTTACCCAAGGAGCTATGGGATGACTGAGGACCTGTCAGTCTGTCTTTGAGAAGCGACGTACCGAGGAGGAAGGGCACGTGTGGTGGCACCCGGGACGGAGCGTCAGGGCTCTCACTTTTTCCTGCTATTTCCAGAGCAGCCGACACACATGCACATCCAGTCCGAGCCAGTGTGGGGCCAGTCCTCAGAAGGCTTCCCGGTGCACGGCTGCCTGCCTGCTCCCAGGGGCAGGCCTAGGTGGCAGCCGCACACCCTGCCCCAGGCAGGCAGAGGCCTCCCTTTGAGTGGGTGCTGGCAGAGCTGCGGAGTGAGCCTGGGGCCCCGGCAGCAGACCTTGTCCCTCCTCCCAGAGCCCGGCCCCCCACCTGAGCCGCCCCCGTGGCAGAGGAGGGCCCCCCAAGGTGCACAGCTGGGAGCGGGCAGGGCGCACACCTGCTTTCCGGCCAGAAGCCAGCCAAGGTTTTCCACCCAGGGCCCTGTGGGTGTCCCCGAGACGACACGGCCTCCAAGCACTGAGTTACTAAGTGAGAGGCAGTAACAAGTTTGTGGACATGCCAGAGGGGCAGATGGCTGGGCCGCCCGAGTAGGGGCTGGCCTCCTCAGGCCATCTCCCCTGACAGGCCTTTAACAGTCGGCACTAGGGCCCCGGAGACACAGCGTTTGCTCTGGGGTCAGCGCCAGCTCACCAGCTGACCACCCAGCCTCACAAGCCTGGGGCGCTTGCATCTCTAGGCCACTGACGGCCCCTTCATTGATGCGAATCACTTTCCTCGGACAAGCTTTTGCCTCAGACGGGCCGGTGAGGACAAGGGGGCTGCCCACACCGGCATCCGCGGCCCTGCATCTGCTGCCCTGCCCGACTGGGCGTGGCGCCCCAGCCAAGGTGCCTACCTCCACCACGGACTTGGAGTCCAGCCGGAAGTTGAAGTCACCGAAGATAAAGTAGGCCGCTTTCTCAAACCGTGGGTCAGTGATTCTGCAGGGGAGAAGTAGACAGGGTTACCGAGGGTACTGACGGCCCCACGCCCTGGGCTCGGCCTCTCCCTCTGCTCCCACCACGTTTTCCACCATCCCCACTGAGGGTCCTCGCACCCCCAAACTTCACGGTGATGGTGGCCGACACACGCGCACCAGAGCGCACGCTCTCAACACCGACACGGGTGCCACCAAGCGCACCTGCCGCCAGCAGGGGCCACATCACACACACTCAGCAGGAAACCCTAGCCTGCACCGGGGAAGGGAAAGGGCCAGGCGAGAAAGGCTCACAGAGGAAAGTAGGAGTCCGGCGACTGGGCCTGGAGGCAGCAGGGGAGGGCTGCTGTGGGCCCCTCGTGCCAGCAGCCGCCCCGGCTTGTGGCACATGGCCAGTTGCACCTCAACCTGTGGGATCACTTATCTACTGTCACATCTGCATGTTTCAAAGTCACCAAGGAAGAGGAACAGCACTGTTTGCCCAAGTCGGTGCTGCTCTGCTTGAAGTCTTTCTGCTTATTTTGAATCGATCACAATGCACCTCGTCATGATCCGCCCACTGAGGCGCACACGGCACATGGGCGACAGTGACGTATCAGCCGCCATGCACACACATCGTCCTTGTGACAAGAGAGCCGTGACAGCTGCTGGAACCCCAAGTCCTGCAGGCGCCCACCACGTGGAGGCAGCGTGGTGACCCAGCACCGCTCACGGAGCACGAAGCATGGGCTGAGGACCGGAAGGCAGAGTGGGAGCCTCTGCTCCCCGACAGCGGGCGGGACAGGCAGGGCTGGCGACAGGCCGACTCCGCTGCCCGGATGAACTTCCCTAATCCATGTGCCCTGACGTGGCTGCGGGGCGCCATTCGCACAGACTGCATCCTGAAATGGGCTTTTAAAACTCAGTGGTATTAGGCAGGCAAAAGCCAGGGAGAACGTCCCAACCAGATTAACTCACAACCTCTAACGCTACCAAGGAACCTGCTAGGCTAGCAGCCATCCCGTCACCCCAGGCAGTGCAGGGTGGGTCTGGATACTGCCGCTTAGGCGCTGTGGGCCACCTGCTTATCACCAGCTTGGCCTTTCCAACTTGATTCACTAGCTTGAGAAACTTCTAGAAGATGGACCGAGGACAGCACGCAGCGCGGACAAGGGCTGACTGGGTGCTCAGGGCTCCTGACTGCCCAGTAGTGCTGCCGGCCCCATGCAGGGTGCAGTGTGCGGACTTGCCAAGGCTGTGTTCAGCTTGTCCCCTCAGGGAAAAACCTCATTCTGGCTTTAATTTGCATGTCGCCGGGTCCGTCTTTTTAAACACTTACTGGAACCTGCGCCTGTCTTTCAGCTCCTTGCCCTTTTCTTCCTGAATTCCAGGAGTTCCCTGTGGGCTGTGACATGAACCTCTGAGACAGACGTGGCAAAGCTCTCCCAGCCTGTGGTGGTCTTGCATCTCGTTTCTGCTATCTTCATTCACGCAGAAGTTTTAATTTTCTTGCAAAGATGTCGATTTCCCCTTGTAACTGCTGTGTCTCCTCCTGAAGGCCTCCCGGGACCAATTCATGAACAGGTTCCCTTTCTCATCTTTAAGGCAGAGTGTTTGTGGTCAGCCTTTAATCCTTCTGGAATTACAGTGTGAAGTGGGGATCTGGGTTTATCGATTTTCCCAACAGCCGATTGATCTGCACCCTCGTCAAACATCCTCCCTGTGTCTGCACAGCACAAAACCCCTGCATCACAGCCCTTCTTAGACGCGGTCCCTTCCCGCGGGCCCTCATCTGCCGGTTTTAATTAATACGACTTTTTAGAGAGAAGCCCTTCTTATCAACAATTCTTTTCAAATTGTCTCTGCTCTTCTGCCTCTTGAATATCAACTGCTGTATCATCTAGGTAATTCTGTGAAAAGTCTTGTTTTCCTTTTTATTTGGAACTTTGAATTTATACATTAATTTAAACAGAAAGAAGGTACTTTAGGAATAGATTGTTATTAATAGCATGAAATACCAGTAATTTCACTTACTTGTTTAAAAACTGAATCTCTACAAAGGAACCTGCACTCAAGAAAGGGAACACCAGGGGTGCTGGCAGGGGTGCCCTGTGGACTCAGCCCCAGGGGTCCGTAGCGTGTCCATGACTGCCACCCCCCCCAACACCCGCTGCCCTGCACGGGACTCTGTCGGCAGGAAGCCAGTTACTTGGTCACCCTGAAAACAATGGATCTTTTCCTGTGCTTCTATGTCTTCAGAAGAAGAAAAGACAGTTCAGAGAGCCTGTGCGGAGAGGAGAGCAGGAGGGTCCCCCCATCATGACACCTGGGGCACAGGCCCCCCTCGTGAAGGCCGGGGGTCCAGCTCTCATGTGCAGAAGCTCCAGCGGGAAATGAGAGGCCAGGGAGGCGCTCTACTCTCACAAGGATGTGGGGGCCGCCTTCCAGACGCCAGCAGTTGAGGGGCCGGCCCTGGGCTTGGTCACCCTGTAGCTCCGTGGCGTGGCTCGCAGCCCAATGCGACTCATTTCTGGCTGCTTCCACAGGCCACAGGGGGTTGTGAGGAGGCTGGTCCTCACGGACACAGACAGACCAGCGAGGTGCACAGGCAAGGGGAGTCCCGTTGCCCTGCCCCTCCAGGCCCCCACGGGCGAGGCCCTGAGGGGTCAGGGCCCCGTGGCACCATCGCCGGGTGGTCACAGGTCGGGGACCTGTTCATGGCTCTCAGAGGCCTGTGCTGCTCCCAGGCCAGGACAGCGCCCTTGACACTCCGCGAGGCCCTCTCCCAGCGCATGGGACCTTGCTCCATCCAGCAGGACATCTCCCTTTTCTTTCCTCCCTTTTTCTTTTCTTAAGAGAAACAAAACAAAAGCCGAGCTCCAGCTTGATCTCCCAGAAGGTGCAGAGTTGCCACGGCCCCTGGGCAGAAGAAGTACTTTGTTAAAGATCTGCCCATTTTACCTTAGTAATCTGTCAACATCTGTTTACTAACAAGCACAGGGGCACTCACATTCCTTCGGAGAACTCAAGTCGGAGGTGACGGAAGCTTGCAGAGTAACAGGCTATAAAACTCACTTCTCCCCGTGATCATCTCTCTTGGTGTCGGGGACGCCAAGCCTGATCTGACCTTGACACGTGGTTGCAGAAATGGGGACATGCTTCTGAGAGACACAGCCGACACATGTTTGGCACGTATGGACGTGTCTGTACGTCAAGTGTGTGTGTCCAGTTCTTGGCATTCTTCTGTCCTATGGGCTGTAGGAGACCGCCAACAGCGTGGATGAGGGACGGACAGAAAGCCTCCAAGACAGTCAACAGGTGCACATCGAATCTCAGTTGTTTTTTGAGGCAGTACGTTCACATGAAATCTTTACGCTGAAAATCACACTGAGGCTCCATGATGGACTAGGCAGGCACGTGTTTTCTGGAACATCTCAATCCAGAAGTCCCGGTCCCCAAGGGGTCACACATGGTTGCGCTGGGAGGCAGCAAGCCCCGCAGGCCCAGAAAGCCAGGGAGTTGAGGCTGAGCCTGGGGTCCAAGCGTCCGTAAGAACACAACCAAAAGGGAGTTCACAAGACACCACGGGGCCGTCCCACGTAGCCCCACCAGGGCTTCAGGTGAGGTGGGGGCCCCATTTAGGTATCTGGCATAAAGTATCAGGCTTATTAACTGACCGTCCCAGGCTCTGACAGAGAGATGAAAGATGCGCAGACGGTCACAGCAGACACCCAGGGTTTGAACTAAGGAGGCAAACAACTGTCGGATGAATGGCAGAACCCATTTTGAAGGAAACTCCTTTTTTAAAAAAGCTAAGACGTTTCAGATTTAACATCTGACTAAAGGAGCCCCGAGAAGCTGGAGTGAAGAGGGAGAAGACGCCACCCTCCCGAGGCCCCCCTGGAAGGCCTGGGCCCCCCTGGCCCGCTGCTCCCTCAGGGTCTGCGGCCGGCCCTCCTCCACAGCAGGTGGCCTGTGGGGCCAGCAAAGCGACTCCGGCGGCATGTCCAGAACCCTGTGATGCCATCATGAAGACCCAAACTTGATCATATTTCCGGGACCTGTTCCTCCTGATAGAACGGCCTGAGCCCATTAATCACGACAACCGTCTTTAAGGCCGTGGCAAGGCGCAGGGCTGTCGTGCTGAGGCATCGCCGAGTGCGGGCCTGCACCGCCAGGCGCCCACTTTTCATTTCAGCGCAGTACCATTTGGGCCAGGAGAGAGTTGTTTAAAATTAATTACCCTGTCAGTAGCTATTATGATTAAAAAGTAGGCCCACATCAATATTGTGTGCCTAATTCAGAAAGAGAATTACAAGAAGAGCCATAAAAATCAATTTTTTAGGCCTTGAAAACAGAGTCTCTTTGGAGTTTGACAGGCGATTTCATTATGTGACCAACCTTGCTGACACGTGGCATCAGAGGCTGCAGACTCGTGTCCACTGACAACGGGCAGACATGGTGCAAAGGCCTCTTTTGAGGGACAACATCCCTAAAGGGGGTGGACACGCAACTC
This sequence comes from Phataginus tricuspis, assembly GCA_029783875.1. NCBI lineage: Eukaryota > Metazoa > Chordata > Mammalia > Pholidota > Manidae > Phataginus > Phataginus tricuspis. Next base: position 707,447 of record JAQQAC010022981.1, read on the forward strand.
GGAAATCGCCATGTTCTATCCAGCGCCATGGAGCAGACGGGCTAGAGCATGTCTGTGCTGCCTCTGGGGCTGAGGAACCGCCCACCCTGCTCGCGGCGGCTTCTCACCGGAGGGCAGACGGCCACCTGCAGGGCCACTGGGCTCTCCCTTCCTTCCAAGTACTGAACGTCAGAGCTGGGTGCGAGGAGGCGGCAACGGGTGGTGCTGGTGGAGGCGGCCTTCTCTAGACAACTCTGACTAGCAAAACACGGGCAACAGAGAACTGGCAACAGATAGCCTATTTAGAGGTCTTTAAAGGGTTCCCTTACTCTTAAAACATCTACTTGAATGGCTTATTAATTATATATTTTAGTTGTTTCTAAAAAACTGACAGATTTATTTTCTCGTTCCTGGAAACGCTTGGAGTGTTTTTCATGACTTCACTTTTTGTGGTTTTTGTGCCGAGGACCGCCCCTTGGGGCTGGCAGAGGCAGGGAAGAGGGTCATGTGCAGAGATGTGGGAAAACCTGGTCAGAGAACCGAGCTGGAGCCAGGTCAGCATGAGGCCCACGCCCCTCAGGCATCGGGGGAAGTGCCAAGATTGTGCCGAGGAGCCTCAAAGCCACTGACCCACTGCTGCCTCCAGCCAGGGCACCTCCCCGTCCTGGCCCCACATGGCCCAGAGCTCCTCCAAAATGCTGCTCTCCAGCCAGCAGTGCTCCGAGGCCCTGGCACACACTGTGGCCTCCAGGCAGGCTGAGGTGCCCACCGCAGCCCACAGCTGAGGCAAGAGCCACCCAGTCACAGGCGAGCACTCCAGCACCACATGAGGTTGTCCTGGGAAGCAGTGGCCGGCACCGCGCGCAGCCTCAGGGGGCTGGGCCCGCTAACGCTTTGGGGGGTAAGGCATCAGGTACGTCCCACTCTTCCCCATGCCGCACCGCGTTTCTGAGATGCCACCTGTCTCAGCCAACCTGAGGCCTGAACTCAGCTGTCAGAACGAGGCCATAAGGCCCTGCTATGTGCTGGACTGTGTCCCCCAAATTCTGTGCCAAAGCCGTGGTGCCCCAGGGACCATGTGGGTGACTGGCATTCAGGAGGGAATTCGGGAAGGGAGGCCCGATCTGCAGACTGCAGTGCTCTCCACACAGGCACCCAGCGAGAGGCAGCCCTCGACCTCGGTCCCACCGCCAGGCCACGAGGCAGGAGAGGACTGCTTAACCCTCGTGGTGCGCTGTGTGCCTGCCGGGGCCGCTCCCCGCTCAGGCCTGCGCAGGGGTCTCCCCAGGTGCATGCTGGGACGGTTGCCAGCATGTGCAGCTGGAGGTGGGGAGCCAGGGGCGGGTGGGTTCAGACCCCGGGAGCATCCCGGCACTTATCAGTCGCCCATGGACACCCGGGCCCCTCAAACAGGCTCTCCCGGGGTAGATCCGTCTCCAGGACAGAGCTGAGCTTCCAGCCTGCAGTCACCTCCATCTCTTTTTTTTTTTTTTCCTGCTACAAAAATTTTATTGAAAAGTAAGGCTTTCTGAGAATGAAAACCTGTGTGTATGACCAGAACAAGCTCCCGTGGTCTCGATGTCATGTCTGCCTGTGGGCCCTGGTCTGGCCTCAGCCTCCACCATGAGTAAGGCAGGAGGGGCTGCGGCCCTGGCCCCCACTTCCATCTCTTCTTTAAGTGGCATTGCATACTGAAGATGCCTTTTTCACCCTGAGGACCGCCTGGGTGCCAGATGAGGGCGTGAAGACCCTTGGCCTCCAGGCAGCAGCGACTCTCACATGTCCAGAGGTAAAAATGAGCCAGAATCTCAGAAGTTGAGTGAAGCCTTGTCACCTTCCACAGGGACCCAGGACACGCGTTCAGCCTCATGGGTGTGGACATCAAGCCATGGGCCTGAGTGCTGCCTGGCACGGCACATGCGGCGGGCAGCAGAGACAAGCACATCTCCCGAGATGGTCCCGAATGTGACCAAAGCCCCGAGGACACTGCACGAGCACCAGTGAGACTGTGGGTGAGCACGGGGTGTGGCAAGAGGGCCGCAGCAGTGGCAGCCAGGCCCCGGCAGGGAGGAGGTGCAGCAGGTCACCTGTTGGTGTGAGAGGGACACCTCCAGGGCCTCACAGGTACTCACACACAAACATGCACAGAGGCATAAAGGCCTGCACGCCCGCTAACACATGATGGCAGTGTGGAAGCGTGCATGCAGGAGGCCAGGCTGCAGTGGAGGAAGAAGCGTGGGCGTGAGGGGCTCCGTGTCCAGCTCTTTAACAAATGGACACCCGTGAGGCAACACAAACCGTGTATGTGACGGAGCCAAGTGGAGGAACGGTGACTGCCCCACTGCCCGGCACACCTGTGGGCACCTGAGATCGCTTCAGTGACAAAGTGAAGGGTATGTTATGGGCTGAACATCATCTGAGGTGTGTCGAGCAGTGGGCTCGTGGGTTGGGCCAGAGCCGGACATCACAGATCCCTGCCCGGCGTGTGGGCTGCCAGGAGGGCTAGGCTCCAGGCAGACACATGACAAGGGCCACCAGCACTTCCCGGCGGCAGGACACCTGAGTGCAGGTGTTCACAGCCAGGACAGAGGCCCTCTGCCCCGTGGCAGCTGGAGCAGAAGTAAGGCTGAAAGGGAAGCTCTCTGGCTACCAGGCCAAGTGGCAGAACGACTGGGACCTTGCCTGGAGACGAGGCAGCTTTTCTTTTGCTTGCTGGACAGCACGGCAAGTTCTGGGAACGGCCTACAGAGAGACATTTAGATTGGATGGGCCTTTGAGTCGGCTGACAGCTGACAGATGACCGCCCCTCGGTGACAAAGGGAGCTGTGTGGCGGCGCGCATCACAGCGCCTCGCCCTGGGAAACTAATTGCCCTGAATTGTTTGAGCAACATTATTTTTCTGGCAATCATTTCCTTTCAATGCCCAAAATGAGCATGAAACAACTCTTTTGACTGGACATAAAAGTTAAATGTCCCAATGTTGATCAAATTAACTTCAGCACTGTGACAATGGACTGTATTTGTGAGAAAATAATGGGGGACAAAGGGGTGCTTCATGCCCAGATTTCACAGTTGTAATGTAAAAATGCTTCTGCTCAGCCAGGCCCGGCCACATTTCAAAGGAGAGATAGACGGGCCCTGTCACTTGTGGAAAAAAACCTCACCTCGCAGAAGGCTTTGGGAAGGGTCGGACGGCCCCTCCGACCCCTCCGAGGGCTGGGCTGGCTGAAGCCTCTGCTTCTGGTTTAACCCCAAACGCCCCAGAGAGCTGCACTAGGTGCCTGGGGACACCGACCCACAGCAGTCAGAGGTGCAAGTGTCCTGGGGACACCAACCCACAGCAGTCAGAGGTGCAAGTGTCCTGGACGCACGCACGGCCGTCCCTGGGGGTCCCGGCACCGGGCGCCCCCCAGAGCAGGGGATCCTGGGGCCCACACAGAGGCCCCGGCAACCACCAAACCCGGCTCCCGCTCTCCGCTCACACTCATCGTTACCTGGGCTTTTTCTTCTTTAACACTTTGTAACAAGAAATTAAGAGCAAAAATTCATAAATTGCACACAGAGATCATCGTGTTAATAAAGACCCTGGGGAACCCGCTGCTGCACGGCTGCACTGGAAACCCTATTTTGGGGCTCGAATAGGAATCCTGTCCAGTCACACCCACCCTGGGTCCCCAGCTCATGCCACACTTCAGAGTTTGTCCCTTTGATTTTACAACGAGTTTCCATTTGGGATGATCTTGGAGTCACAGGAAATCAGTTCTAACAGGGCCTGGGAGGGGCTACAGGCCGCCTTCCTCGGGCTGCCGCCCGGCACCCCAGTGGAAACACGGGCCTGTGAAGCTTCCTGGGGAGAGTAAGTCAGGAAACGTGGGCTGCCCCCTCCGAGCCTCTTCTGTGCCCCCGTGTCCGCGTGGGGCCGGCAGACAATGTGCTCTGAGAGCTCCCGATGCCGTGAACAGGCCGCTGCTGGTGGCAACGTCCATTCACAGGGTCAGTGCAGCATTGTCCTCCCTGTGGCAGAGCAGAATGCAGCCTGCTGGTGGCTGCCAAAAGGTTAGCAGCCCTGATGAAAGGGCAGCTGTTATTCACCACGCTACAGAGCCACCCTTTGTGCCGGCGGCCCGGCCCCGCACAGCGGAGGTCCGGATCTGCGGCTGGCTGCGTGCCCCCCAGAAGCAGTGCATGGGAATGCTAGGCCGGAGATAAGAGCCAAGGCCCCATGCTGCCTTCCTGGCAGCCGCAGAGGTGTGGCCGTGTGGGAAAATGACACATTTCAGTGCCCTACCCCCCCGACAACCTGCCACAGTCCCCAAGGCCCGCCTGCTCACGGGTCTGTCTTGGCCCCGGTTCCGAGGTAGGTCCCAGCCAGAGTCTGAGCGGCCAACACAGAACCCAGGTCAGGCTGGGAGACCTGCACAGGGCTGCGGCCTGGACGAGGCCCTTGCACCCAGGCCGTGGGTTCAGGATATAGGGGCAGCGGTTCTGCACCCAGGGCCCCAGCCACGCAGTGTGGGGAGGCCGGTCCATGATCCAGGAGGGGCGCCCCGAGTCTGGTATAACCACACCCTCTGTCCTCTCCGCCCCCTCCTAAATCAAGACTCCTGTTCCAGGCCGGGCACTGACAGTACCACCCGAGTGCCACCTGCGTGAGTTCTTGAACCGGCTCCTCAGCACGGGGGCGGCGACATGGTTGCCGGGCCCCCTGAGCAGGTTGGGGGGGACTTGAGACAAAGGACAGCAGAGAAGCTGGCCGGAGATGAGGTGCCCTGGCCGACGGTCATGGGTCAGCACACGGGACCCACCCTGGCTCCAGTGGAGGCTGCAAGCTCAAGTGCTGGTCCAGGCCCACCTTGCGCCCCCATCCGTGGAGCACTGCGCAGTCCGGGCCCAGGAGGCCAGTGAGGAATGCCAGGGCCCTCCATGCAGGGACATAGCACAAGATGCTCGTGGGTTCTCTGCAGGCACCTGGTAGGGGCAGCAGGACCAGGGGCTCAGACAGGGGAAGGAACCTGACCCCAGGGCCCCGAGACGGACAGACAACCACGGTCACTCCCTGGCTGAGGCAGCACAGGAACAAACCCACATTCCGACTCCCTGATCAGAGCACGTCCCTGCCAAGCCCTGGGACATATGCAGAACACACGTGTAGCAGGCGAGGGGCCACATGACCACAGTGCTCCACGCTGGCCGTGCCCAGAGCGTGGGGAGAGGCTGGGTACAGGTGGAGGGGTCAAAGGTCAGTCTGAGGAGCACCAGAAAGGCTGGTTTGTGACCCAGGACCACGGGGCATTTACCCGGATACACGACTCAGGCTCTGGTGCAGGGGGCAGGGTCCTGGGAGACCTGAGGTCACCAGGGTAGACAAGGGGAAGGCGCCACCCATAGTGACACTGCCCCAAGCCAAGCTGACCACTGACATCACTTAGGCCACAGGATGCGAGGGCAGGGGACGTCAACCTGAGGGCAGGGCAGGAGAAGCGCTGGCGGATGGGGGCCACTGGGCTGGCAGACGCAGAGTGCCATCTGCCAGTCAAGAGGGTGCTAGTCCCAAGACCACAGGCATCCTGTTATTCAGGGTGCAGGGACCACCTTCCCAGATGACAGTCATCAGCTCTGACCCTATGAAAGGTCACATGAAACCATCCCGACAGACTGGGGGGCCATGTGGTACCCAGGGTGGAGTGCAGAGAGGCCGTCAGGGAGCCTGGGCAGGACATGGGCAGCTCTTGCTCTGAAGACCAGTGGGCCAGAGCCAGGAGGGAGGTGGCACTCAACCAGGCTGGGCCACACGGGCCTCACTAAGCTGACCCCGCACACCCAAGGCTGCACCAAGGTGCCCAGACCTCGAGCCTAGTGGCTTGAGGGCCGGTGGGCGGCCAGAGCTGGGAGGCACCATCAGGCCAGCAGAACCCCAGAGCCTCCAGCCCTGCGCACATGGCCAGACATCAGCACCAGACGCAGGCACTTCAGCTGACGGTACAGAGGACAGAGTGAGGCCACGCACCCCATCCACCCGATGGGGACCCCATAAGCCTTTGGGTAGGGGTTGGGATCTGTGCTGTATTTTTGGCAAATGGGAAAACACAAGGAAAGTGGCTTATGAGAACCAGCTACAGTCCCGGGAGGTGTGGGGTAGGGGCGCGGCGCAGCACCTACCTGTCCAGCACGTAGCCCAGGGCCTTGTGCCGGATGCCCGAGTACACAGAGGGGCTCGTCTCCCACGCCACCAGATTGGACGCATCGTGGAAAAGATGGATGTTCACCATGTCAAAGGTGCTGTGGGACAGAGAACAGAAACATGACAGAGGGCTGGGGCCGCGGGTCACCTGAACAGCCTTCCCATGCATGCTGGGCAGCTGCTTGTTGGGGCCCCCATGACCCAGGGCGGGTGGGCACTGAGCGGTTTGCTTCATTCCCAAGAGCCCCCAGCTCACAGCCCTAAGAAAGCTGGGGAAGGCCAAGGGGCCAGTCGGTGGGCCAGAACACACCCACCGCCATCCCATGCCGTTGGCCTGTTGGCACCAGTGTAGGCGTGCGGCCTGGCAATGTGGTCGGCGGCTGGCCTAAGAACCACAGTCGTCCACAGAGCCAAGACCGCTATGCCGACCTGGCAGCACCTCCTGGGGGCCAGGGGAAAGACCACGACCTCCCACAGCCACAGCAACTGCTTCCTGCTGTCCACCCTGGGGGGCTCCTCCCACACCATGCCACAGGGCCAAAATGGGGGCCTGCCACCCCCTGGATTAAGTCAGAGTCAGCCTCTGCCTGGTGCTCCAGCCCTCTGTGCTTGTGCTCCCCTGTGCTCTGGGACCCTGCCCCGGATGCTCTGACACAGAGGGCCTCAGGAAGGCCTGCGTGGAAACAAGGGAGGCTGAGGAACCAGCTGCTGCTGCTCCAGGCCTGCCCTGCCTGGCATTGCTGGCCACTCCAGGCCTAGGTGGGGTGTGGCTCTGCTGCCAGACACCCACCATCCTTTGAGGCCTGGGCCGTAGCAGTCTTGGCCTCACAGCACAGCTGGGAACCCAGTGGGCACTCAATCTTGGTGGGCTGGGGTCCACGCCCTCTACCCAGACAGGCCCTTCAGCCCACATGGCCTTTCTGCAGGGCCGGCTCATGCACCACCACCCTCCAGGCCCTCCCTACAGCCACAGCCTCAGACCCCAGGACCCTCGGGCCCGTGCGGCTCCATCTCCAGGGTCTGAGTGTGTGTTACGGGAGAGACACGCCAGCCTCTGGCATGCTGGAAAGTAGGTCAGGGGTTTCCGGAGGTTTCCTGTCACAGCAGAAAGGGTGGGGCCTATGCCACCAGGCACCAGCCAGCCGCAGGAAGGCGAGGCGCGAGGCCACCCAGCTAGAGGGGACCCGGTCAGCTGTGTGTGGACGCCTGACAGCACGTGCTGCTGGACATGTGCATGTGGCTCAGTGGACCAGCAGGGGCCCCCACGTGGCTCTGTGCGTGGTGCTCGGAAGTCTCACGCCCAGGGAAAAGGCAGTGGGGGCCTCTGGCATGTGCACCTGGACACTGGCCTCACGGGGACCGGATGGCCAGGCCCTGTGTTGCACAGCGTCACTGAGAGCAGAGAGGCAGGGTCCAGGCCAACCAGCTCAGGGCAGCCTCCGAGGGGATGCTGGCCGCACAAGGCAAGCACTTAATACATTGTGAGCCCGAAGACGTACCAGTCCGCGACGCACCACCTTGTCCGGACGAAGCCTTTCCTCGACCACTTGCACTGAAAAACAGACAGGGCGCACGTGAGCACCAAAGAGGAAGGCGAAGAACAGGCGGCATGTGTCCGGAGGGACCCTCGCCATGCCTCCTCAGAGGGGTGCCGCCCGTCCTTCTGCATCGCCCTGCCGGCACAGCGTCACGCACAGAACTCCCTGGCCTGCGCACTGGGCTGTGGGGAGGCAGAGGCCTGGCAGCCACACTGTGAACCACCCCAGACTCATAAGGCGAGGCAGCCCTGGGTGGAAACCAGACACATCCGGGATGGGCTGGAGAGCCTGGCGCAGGGCGGGAGCGCAGCCTGCTGCTTCTAGAGCCGACCACCAGAGGTGCCACGGGAGCACGGGGCCTGTGCCGTGCCCTCGGGAGAGCCACAAGGGGCCCTTGGCGGACAGACGCCCCTGTGTGAAGCTTATCAAGGAACGGGTCAACCCTGAGACAGCGTTTACTGGGCTGCACTCTGCCCTGGCGCCTGGGGAAGGCTAGTCCCTCCTGCCGCTGGTGACGTGAGGACAGGAAGTGGGGGGCGGGCGTCATGCCCGGTTCTGCTGCCACTCAAACGTAAGCCCCTCCCTGTCCAGCGCCCAGGACTGTCTTGTCCACTGTGCTCATGCCGGGCTGGGAAGGCGTGGGGACACAACTGGGTCACGCCGCCCGACATGGGGGCGTCAGTCACCTGGGAGTGTGACGGCACTGGAGGCCGCAGCACCGGCTTAGCTGATCCTCGTTTACGTAGCCACGCTGACCTGGGTGGCTTTGTAGCTTTTCGGGAGCCGGGCTCTGCCCAGCACCCCAGCAAATCCCAGGAGGCACTGGGAGACCTCCCTGCACCCCAGTCACAGACAACGTGCTGGCAAACAGGCAGAGCGGGACGGACACGCGCTGTCCTCCAGCGCCTACCCCGGGCCCTTGGCATTCTCAGCACACATGGGCTCAGGCTCCCCGTCCCCAGCTTCCCGCGTTGGTTTCTTCCTGCTCGTCACGTTCTGAACCTTCCCTGCCATCCAGGTGCTCTGTGCCCAAGACGCACTCAGTCTGAGAACTCAGGTCTTGAATTCTGGAGAAAGCTCCCCTCTTATCTTTTCCAGCCTATCTGTTTCTTTCTGGTATTTCCTTTGGTTGAACACTGGAGCTTGTCAAAGTGACCTTCATACTTTTTAACTGAGCTTTTCTATAAAAACATAAAAACAAAGAAATTGACCGAACACAAATCGCCGCCTCTCGTGGCTGCATTCTGGGCGAGGATCCTCTCCCCTCTGCGCTTGGCTGCAGTTCTTCGTGGCTGTTTTGGAGCTTGCCCTTCTTCCTTCTCCCCATTTTAGCCTAATTGCATTCTTGCTCTTAATGACGCTTATCCCTTCTGTACCTCTCTGGGTGTCCGAAACGCACGTATCTCAGATCTGTCAGCTTGTCCCACACGGCTCTAGGTGGAGCAAACACGCGATCCAGCGGGTTAAGACCAGAGCCAGCTGCCGCGTCCCTGGCCGGCCTGCTGGGCTTCCTCCCACAGCCGGGCAGGTGAGAACAGCACCCCTGGCCCCGGCTGCTGGGTGAGGGGAGGCCCCCCGGCTCATCTGCAGAGGTCTGTGCTGAGGGCTGCAATGCCCACCGTGGCTGCATGCCGGACGCCCAGAACCCTGTGGTGGGCTCCACCACTGCTCTTTTACGGGCCAGGACACTGAGGTTTGGGAGTCAAGAACCACACTTGAGGCCACACAGGGCATGTATGGCAGAGCCTGACGTAGGCTGTAGTCGCTGGGCCCCAGAGCCCCAGCATCACAGCAGAGCCAGTCCAGGAGTGGGGCTGCAGACAGACTCATCCTTCCAGGAGCGGCCCTCTCTTCCTAGTGCCAGAGCAGGAGACAGTGACATTTCTTCAGAGGAGGACAGCCACGTGGCCTAAGGGGGAGCAAGATCCCGGCATGCCCCGCAGGCCCTCAGGAGAACCAGCCATGCACCTTCCAGCCCACGATGCTTCCTGTGGAGAGGCGGAGATGCCAGTGACCGGAAACCACAGGCCGCAGCACTGCACAGCCCTCACACTGGCCGACTGCCGGGGCGGGACTTCTGGGGAAGGCCGGGGTGAGCTGGGGTGTGAGCTGGGCCCAGGCCGGTCCCTGGCAAGAGCCTACACAAAAACCCTGGATGGCCAGCACCAACACGCGGAGAGCACCAGGCGAGAGGCAGGATACAGGTGCCCTCCATGGGCACCAAGAGCCCCATTGTCTCCTCTCTGGGCCATACTGAGCACCTGAGGATGCCATCTGGAGCAGGACCCGCTGCCCTGAAGCACGGCATGCTATGGGGCAGTGGGTGCACTGGGCAGCAAGGGGCTCCCCATCAGGATATGTGGACCCAGCGGTGGCGTGGCTCGCTGTCCTCACCAGCAGGTGGAGAGGCCCTGCACCGAGCGGCCTGAGCTGGCTGCTGCCAACCCCCCGCTGGGACGCAAGCTCTGAAGCCGTGGCCTCGGCTGTGCCACGGTGCCCGTCCCGGGCAGTCTGCATCACCAGGGCTGGTCCTGAAACCTCCACGCCACCCATGGGCCCTTCCTTTGGCAAAATACGTCACTGGAGGGGAGGCATTTCTCAGTAATTCACTTGCAAACCCCGCTTTGCGGCCCTCCCGTGGCTCCTCCCTGTTGGCCCTGCTCACTAGACACCAGCCTGTGCACAGAGCCTTGCCTGGCACGTCCTGCCCTTCCCCAAGCCCAGTGTCCCATCTGGGCGCCACCTCAGCCCCTCCGAGGAGCCAGAGCAGCCGCCCCAGTGACCCCTCGCCTTCCTCGCACACCATCACAGCCAGCTGCGGGCGGCGCCACTCCTCCCGCCAGGGTGCTGGTGCACATGTGCAGAAACCGCAGGGATGGCCCGGGGCGCCTGGAGGGCAGCGCGCCCCAGCAAGGAGCGGCCATGCACGACAGGCCCCCACCCCACCAGGCTTCCAGAGGGCTTTTCCACAAGCAGTGTGGCTAGACTAGAATGTACACCTTCACGTGCAGACGTCCTGAGCCACGCCTCCCAGTGCTGAGAGGTGCCCCAGGGAACCCACGTCCACTTTGTGTGTGTTTCCACCTGGAGTTTAATATAACCACCAATGATTTTACAACCATGAAAAATGGAAGGCATTTGTGAATTTAATTAACCAAAAGGTAATTATTGTTCCTCTCAGTCCTCAATCTTTTGCATTGACCAAGGTGGTGTGGTGCACACACCTTCAACACGTGTGTGTATGTGTATATCTTGTCTCATGATGGGTCATTGTTTCCAACATTATTAATAGTACAAATACATAAAACAGAAGATACTGTGTTACTTTTCTGTATAACAGATTTGTACTAATTTTATAATTCTAACTAGATTAAACATTTTTAGCTAAACTGTAATTGAATCTCAGGAAGTTTAACAGTACAATGTTTTAATACCCAAATACCCTGACTGAAATACTTGTGGACAATTTAATCCTTCTGAGTTAAGTTCCACACTGTGGTGACAGGCATGTTTACATGCATTTCCAAACAATTCCACAGCAGGAAGTGGGGCTACAGTCGGCAGCATGCTGGCATGTCGCAGCCACGGCACTGGCTGTGGCCACCTGTCCTTGGGGGTAGCTGGGATGCTCGGCGCTCCCTCCAGAACAGCCACCCATGGGTCCAGGAGGGCCAAAGACAGCACTGCCACCTTCCCAGAGCAGGAATTAGGGCCAAAAACCTTCCTGTGCCCAAGACGCCAGCTCTTGGAGAAGGCTCAGGACTTCCCTAATCCCTGGGCCCGTTCCCTATGAGGGCTGATCTGAGCTCTCGGGGATCATGGCCCCATCACACCCGGGGGAAGCCAATGAGCACAGCCCTCATCAGAGGACACAAGGGCTTTCCCGCGGGGGTTCCAGCCCCACCCAGGTCACCCACAGAATCCCTACCTACAACACACACGCCTGTGTGCACACACAACCACACATGCACATGCACACTCAAACATGCACACACCCAGCTGTCCCCCACCTGCTTGCCTGGGAAGTGCCTGCACCAGGGAGGTAGAGAGATGGGAAACCTGGGGCCTCTGTCACTGGCCCACATGCTCAGGAGCAACACAGACTCACAGACGTTTCTAGATGTAGATGCTGGTGTGAAAGGAAGCAGGGTTTATGGCAGATGGGGCCTCAAGTGTCCGATGGGCCTGTTTTGTTCCAGGCTGTGTTCAAAACTTTCTGGATACTGGCCGCCTCCTAAAACCTTCATCAAGGCCTTGGAGCCTCGCAGATGGGTGGCAGCAGTGGCAGGGTGCCCGGCACCCGGCTCTCGCAGAGGTTACCATCACAGAATGAGCACACGCCACACCCGGGGGTGCCACATCGGTCACCCTGCAATATTAAGTCTCTGCTCAGATCCCCTGTTAATAGGATTCCTTTAGCCAGCAGATGGATGGCAAATACAGGCGGTTTCATCTACTAAAAGACAGCATAAATCACGGCCGAGAAAAGAGAGGCTGCAGGAAGGTTATCACCACACAGCCTTCCCCGTGAAAGGCCCGCTTTGGAGCATTAGTGAAATTAATCCATCTTTCATAAGAGCCTGGTCAGCTCCTATGATCTATCGTAACAACCAATTTCTCACTACGGGCACGACAAAAAATTTCTCAGCCTCGGCCCTGACTGACTACACAAATCTGCCTTTTAAAAATGGTCTCATGTTATCTGGAGCGCTGCTCCCAGAGGCAGCATCGGAAATTCATGCCAGGCCAAAAGCTCCCATAAATCAACACGGAGAGTTTTGTTAGTTTCCTATGCAGTGGGCTGTAATTATTCGGAATTGTATGATGCGGTCATCATGGTGATTACATTTAGATTATCCTTAAGTGATGGTCATAAAAGAAAGAAATCAGCCTAAACTAATTCCTGCCCCCCCATCCAGTGTTCAGATAAAGCTGAAGGACTGGCTGAAGGCCCAGCTGGGCAGCTGCCCCAGCGCACGTGGGCCTGGTACCCTGGGTCACCCAGGGAGCACACAGCCTCGCTGGGGTGGGGCTTCTCGGGGACACCCACAGCATGCGATGGACAGCTGGCGGAGCTGCATACACCTGAAAAATATCACATTACGGACAGAACACTGGAAGGGTTTGGCTTTTTTACAGATTTTCCTTCTGTTAATTACTACATGAAGGGAAAGTATGTGACCTCACTGGCCACCACACGTCAGACCACCAGGCCCTGCATGGACGGCATCTACCGTGGCGACGTCAGGTCCGGCAGCCCAAGGGTGGCAGCCCAGGAGGACTGGTGCCCCCGGAGTGTGGTCACCTCGGCCCCAGCAACACCATGCTCTCCAGTGGACACACGGGCCCACCAGCATGCCGTGACCCTTTTCTCCCAGAGACATGCCTTCCTCGGCCTGCAGTATGACAGCACGGTCACCCCGGAGCAGGCTCCCACGGGATGCAGTGGTCCCTGTGGCCCGCCAGCACCTCAGGGCAGACAACACACTGGACATGGGCACTGAGGCCAAGGGGTCTGAGCCTAGGCCCCAGGGGTGTTTGCCCTCTGACCTCTGTGCCAGGAGGTGGCTCACCCCGACCCACCCACATGCAACCTCAGCCTGAGCTTCTCCACCTCCTCACCCCATGCACCCAGCTCGAGGGAGGGAAGGGCTGGGAGCCCCCGAGAGTCCAGGGTGATGGCAGAGATGTTGGGAGCCATGCCCTGGGGGAGCCGCCTGAACGTAACAACAGACGCCTAGACCACTGACGGAGCAGCAGGCGCCCTGGGGAGACGGGCGTGCAGGCGCTCCCGTGGGAGGGCACAGGGCCGTCTCAGCGCCAGGTCTGCCACCAGGAGCACAGCCAAGCGCTGCCCGGCGGGGCTGTGGCGCCTGCATGCCACAGCACAGACATCCCCGCTCAGAGCTCCGAAGGCGCGGCCATAGGGGCGCTGCGAGGCCTCCAAAGTTCAGGGGGAGCTGCCACCAACGCCCCACCCTGGCGCCCGAGTCGCCGCACCATGCAGGCCACGTCCAGTGTCTGCCACGCCAGCACCCTCAGCCCTGACGGAGTGAGGCGGCCCCCTGCCCAGCCAGGTGCACAGGCCTGTGCGGTGCCCAGGGCCTCTGGGCCGTGTCTCACTCCTCACCGAGGGCCTGTGGCCCACTCCAGCTTCCCTTGGCTGGCCTTGCCAGAGTCCAGCCCATCAGGTGCCACCTCTCGGGCACCCCTCGGCCTACCCCCAATTGGGGTGAGTGTCCTCCTGGACTGATGAAAGAGCCAGGGACAACCCCGGTCTCCAGACAAGTCCCGCGGGACCAACTGAGCAAGAAAGATGGGGAGAGGTGGGCCCAAGGCACCCGGAGGGTCTGGGTCATCGGCCAAGAACTGGGCCCTCCCGTGGAGACGATGTGGCACAGTCCTGCCTGCCCGCCCACCTGGGGGCTGGGGGCTGAGTGGGCTGTCCTCCCGCGGTTAAGGCGCCGCCATCAGGAAGGAGCTGAGACCCACGTCCAGAGGCTGTTGCAGACCCCTCCAGGGCACAGGAACTCCCGGGGCGCCCAGTCATCCTCAGGAGGGGGTCTACAGGGGAGCTCAGCTGTGACCAGGCTCTGATGCCGACTCCCGGCCCTCAGCATCTCCATGGGAGCCGCAGCCCTATGCTCCCAGGCTGACACCCAGGAGGACGCAGGACGCGGACCCAGGTTGGGTCAGGCACTGAGGCTTCCCAAGCTTCCCGTCCACACCTCCTCCAACCCAGCAGGGAGCAGGGTGGGCTAGGACCAGGCTGCCAAGAGGAGAGGCTGCGCCCCCACGCGTGTCCTTGCCTCGGACGATGGATGAGGAAGCCATGCCCCCGCGTGACAAGCACACCATCCTTCAAGCAGGCGGCAACGATTCCTCACCCTGGGTTCGGGCCATAAAGCAAGTTAACACAGCCACCGGCCTTGCTGAAAGGCGGGGCGCCTCGCTGAGCAGCGGGCAGTCCTCCCTGTGGCAGAGCAGACCTCCTCATGGGGTGGGCATGCTGTGGGCAACCTGGCACTGGCTCCTCGAGTTCTGCAGATGCTTCATTCACAGCCTTGTGTCCCCTCGTGATTTAATAGGAGGGAAGGGCGGTGACCACTCAGGGCCAACATGTTAATTACATGGAATGAGAACCCCCAAAATGCAAGTTATAATGTTCACTAAAGAATATCAGAACCTAAAATTAGGCATGCAGTGTCATGGCTGCACAAAAATAACAGAACTACACAGAAATGCACTAAAAGCCCCAGGAAATAGAGCAAAACTCCCTGATCGTCGTGTCTGAGCAGTGGGTGACCAGTAACCTTGGCACGCCCCTTAATTTCTGAGCCCCTGGCACTGGCACTCCGCTGGCTCGCAGGCTCCAGGGTTCTGGCTGTGCCTCTCGATGGCCACACCCCCCAAGGCTTTATCTCTGAAATGGCACCGTGGGGACGGGAGGACACACCGGCCCGGGCACACTGGTGCCATGTGAGTGGCCTGGGCAGTGACCTGTGCTTGCTGGGAGGCCCTGCCGCACTCTAAGCCCTGTGAACTGATTATCATCTTCCTACCTCTTTGCGGAAGCTCCCTGGCCTGGAAACGGTCAGAGAACATCCTGGCTGGTGTAAGACACATAGCACGGGTTCTCTGAGCCCTTACCTAGGACAGCCCATGCGGGTGCTAGCCTCCCAGAAAGACAGTATCGGGGCACAGAGGCAGGCAGGGAGGGACCCCCTCATGGGAACTGTGAAGACCGAACACCTACACTTCGCTGGGACACGACCGCTCTGAAAAGGCCCACAGCATGGCGGGGACGCACCTCGGGGAAGTAGTCCTGGGGGAACTTCGCCTTCTCCAGCATGGCCGTGCTCTCCAGCGTGTCTGAGTAGATCTCTTTGCCAGTGACCTTCTTATACTTCTTGGCTGGAAGAGACAGCAGGAGAGTGTGAGTAACTGCATGGCTGGCCCCCAGGGCTCCCAGGACAGCCGTGGGGCGTGAGGGGGCCTGGAGGAGCCCCGACGGGGGTGCCCACCCAGGATCCCCTGGCTCACACACCCTGCTCCCTGAGCTGGACTCTGACGCGTCACTTCATTATCCCCTAGGAGCCCCGCCTGCAGATTTACAGGGGCTAATTGGCATCCTCTGTAAAAGCAGTGAATACATTTAAGAGGGCTGTGGAATCGCCATTCACACCTTAATATGAATTTATTTAATGTCATCGATTTCCTCTTTGCATCCGCCAGCATCACTCATGTCCAGGGAGGAGCAGTTTTTCTGTGAGACAGAGGGCACGCCAGTCGGGGGCCTGGGCTGCACCCCTCACCTCACTGCGCACAGTCTGTGGGCCCCGCATGCTGCCCCCGTGGGGGGCGTGATCTGACTCCCCGTCCACCAGGCCTGGGGGCATGTCCTCCCGTGGCTGGGTGCCCTGCCCACCTGGGACCTGACAGTGGGTGGAGGGCTGCCAGGAGCGAGCTGGGCGGTGCACGCAGACCCAGATGCTGCCCAGGCACCCCCGCCAGCAGCCAGCCCACCTCACACGGTCCCCTGTGCCCCTGCCAGGAGCCCCTGACTTGGAGGCCGCTCCTGTGTTTGGAGGTTCCGGGACGGGCTTTGGAACCAGCGGCTGTACAGCCAGTTCCTGGGGGTCCCATGGGCGGCCCCCACTTGCGGCCCTGTGGCCGCTGAACACCAGCAGCGAGACAGGAATGCAGGGTCTCGGGGCAAAGTCCCAGCCCCTCCCGATCTGGGCAGCGAGGCCCGGAGAAAGCAAAGCACAAAGGCAGCAGACTCCATGGGGTGGCCTGGGGTCTGGCCCAGCCGAGGCGCCATGCGGAGCACAGAGCAGAGCGGTGACATGGTCTCCAAACGCAGAGCAGTGCGCTCTGCCCGCTGCTCCTTCGGTCCTTTCCTAAAGCATGGTGTCTGCGGGTGTGCCTGGCTCTGAAGCTGGTCCCCCAAAACCCTGACCAGCCAGCGTCACCACTGAAGCCAGCAGGGGGAACGGAGACACTCTCAAAGCCAGGAGGCCTGTGCCCCGGGGCGGGTGGACACGGACTTACATAACAAACAGGTGACCATGACGACGCTGTGGGCCCATCCCTGACACCCTCTGCGCTGGGGAAGGTGCAGCAGGTGGCGCTCAGGGTAACATCTCCGCAGGGGGACAGCATTCACCATGTGGCACCCTGCAGCTGGGGGAAGGCTCGCAGCATGCCTGCCCAGCCCCAGGCCACCTCGGCTGCCCTCTCCTTCACCACCCCTGTGGAGGGCAGGCTCGCCCTGCTGGCAACCTGATGGCTCTCGTTCGGCTTCAGCCCGCACCAGGGGTTCCCTGACCCGCCACACCCGTCCCTATGCCCGCGCTCCCTGGCCCTCAAGGCCCGGCTCAACATCCCTGTGAGGCCAGAGTGCTCCCCTGCCACCAGGATGTCCACTGAGGGCCAAGGGGCTGGGCTAGAAACACGGACAGAGGACAGCCACGGGGCACAGAGGCGGGACACGGGCAGGGGATGCGTCTGGATCAGCCTCGTCCCAGCAGGACCCTCGCAGAGCTCACAGCCCAGCTGCCGGCAGAGGCCTAAGCCTGTCTGGATGGAGGCAGTGGATGAGCCAGGGGCAGGGGAGCAAGGCTGCATCAGGAGAGAGCGGCAGTGGGAAAGGGGGAGGGGAGCCCCCAGGCATCGGGCTGGGCAGGGCAGCCGGGAGGTGGGCGGGGCCCCAGGGCTCCAGCTCTGGTGGCGGTTCTGAGCCTGCATGGTATGGGCGGGGCGGCCCAACACACGGCTCTCAGACTGTGCTGACCTCCTGGAGGGGCAACAGAAGCCCACCCACCCTGGTGTACCAGACACGAGGGCGCCCGTCACAAGGCGGGAGGGCCAATCCACTTGCTGGTCTCTCCTGAGGCCCTTGGCCAGCAGCTTCTCCAATACCCGAGAATCAAGAAACACACTCTTTCTCAAAGTCTGTTCAGGTACAGGTCTCCTGCATCAAAGCCTGAATCATCACAGAGCAGCCGGGAGCCCCAGAATGAGCTGCAATGGGGAAGACACCCCAGAATAGATGCCCCAGGACAGACACACAGGACAGAGTCCCCAGGACAGACACACAGACAGGGCCCCCAGGACAAACACGCAGGACAGGGTCCCCAGGACAGACACATGGACAGGATCCCCAGGACAGACAGACGGGACAGGCACCCCCAACCCTCATGAAGCCAGGTCTGCGTGGGTGCAGAGAGGCTGGCAGTCATCACAGGGTAGCAGCATAGCTCAGGGTGGCAGCTTTATGTAAATGAAGAACAGGGAGGGGGCTTGGCAGGAAGGCAGTTTTGCTAGAGATGAATAGACTTTGTATAAAAAATGGACTATTTTTCAGAGCAGTTTTAGCATTATAAAAAATTGAGCAGAAAGCAGAGTCCCCACGTATCCCTCCCTCCCCTCCCCACCAGCTTCCCACTATTAACGTCTTGCATTAGTGCCATGCATTCGTTACAACCGAACCAATATTGATACACTATTTTTCACTGAAGTCAATACTTGACATTAAGGTCCAATGTGCGCCGTGCTTCCGTGGGCATGACAAATGCACAGAGCCATCTATTCACTGTCGGGTGGCACACGGAAGGGCCTCCCTGCCCAGCACCCCAGCAGTCCCTCCTCCTCTCCTGCCGCCGGTGCCACCGACTTCAGTGCCTCTGTGCGCCCACTGTCCCCAGCGTCACTTGCAGGCAGTACACTTTATGCAGCCATTGCCTCCAGATCTCTTTGTGGTGTGTTTATTTCATTTTATTGTTGAATAACAGCCTACCATATGGATGTACTAATCTGTTTATAAAATCACCTGTGAAGGACATAGTCTGATTTCTTCCAGTTTGGGGTGACTGATGAATAAAGATGTTATAAACACTTCTGTATAGGTTTCTGTGAGGACATAAATTTTTAACTTATTTGGGCAAATACCTGGACTATGACTGCTGGATGGTGAGACTGTCTTCCGAAGGGAGCGATGAGGGTTCCCGCTGCTCCGTCTCCACCAACACCCGGGGTTGTGAGTGTCAACGTGGGGACGTCAGCTGTCCTGGCAGGTGTGTGGCGGCATCTCATCATCACTGACTCAAATGCCCCTGGCGACACAATACACGATTTCCCTCTGTGTGTCTTCTTGGGTGACGTTGGTAACATGTCTTGAATTTTTTGGCACATTTGTTTCTTTAATTGACTGTGTTCTTATTGTTGAGTTTTAAGAGTTCTTTGTATATTTATATTTCAGATAATAGCCCCTTATCAATTATGGTACTTCCAAGTATTTTCTCTTGGTCAGTGGCTTCTCTTTTCATCCTCTTAACAGTGTCTTGCAGAGCAGAAGTTTTTTACTTTGATGAGTCCAACTTACCAGCTCTTTCTCTCACGGACGGTGCTCTAGGTGTGGGACCCAGAAGTGCGTTCCGTCAGGTGATGGATCCCTGGGAGGGACTATGCGCCCCTCCTGCCTCCTCTCAGACGAGCTGCTTTGTAACAGTAAATCCCATGCTCCGGTTTGGGTGCTCTAGGTTTGCAAACTCTCTTTTTGGTGTGAGCACAATAAACTTCTCTGAACTTCTTGACACAAGTATTTTGTGATTTTTCCAGCTATCTTTTTTACTGATTTCTAGTTAAATTCCACTGTGGTCCAAATGGTTTCTAGTCTGTTAAATTTGTTGAGGGGGTTTGGGGACCACAATGTGGTCCGCCTTGCTGAATGTTCATGTGAACGTGACAAGACTGTGTGTCCTGTGGTTCTGAGTGACGTGGCCTACAGGGGACAATTAGGTCCAGCTGATGGATGGTGCCCAGCTCAACTATGTCCCCCCCTCCCGGCAGCCCGTTCGGTTCTGGCCGTGAGGCACTCTGGCCCTCTGCTGGTGGGTGAGCACACGTTAAGGGCTGCTGGGCCACGAGGCACTCTGGCCCTCTGCTGGTGGGTGAGCACACGTTAAGGGCTGCTGTCTTCCTGAAGAACTGGCCTCTTTATCCTGACGGGACGGGTGCGCCCTTAACCCTGGAAGTCCCTCTGCTCTGAAGCCCGCTTTGTCTGAAATTACTATGCTACTCCAGCTCTCTTTTCATCAGTGTGAGCATGGCCTATCTTTTCCATCCCTCCACTTCGAATTGTTGTGTGTGTCTGTTTTAAGCGGGTTTCCAGCAGACAGCACAGAGCTGGCTCTGTGTGTCAACCACCCTGACTGTCTCTGCCTGTGCACTCACACCACTGACACCAGGGCAGGGCAATGCCATCCTCATGCGCACCTCCCGGTTTGTTGCCTTGCTTCTCTGCTTCTTTGTCTCCTGCTTTCTTCCTTCTCTGGTTTAACTGGGCTTTCTTTAAGACTCCATTTTCCCTCCTCTGTTACTGCATCAACTATACTTCACTTAAAAACCTTTAGTGGTTACCAGTTTGCAATATACATTTACAATGAATCCAAGTCCACTTCCAAGCATCATTCTCTCTCTCAAACAGTGCAGGCTGCTTACAACACAGTAATTCTGAATCCTCTCTCCCACCCCTGTGGCGTTTCTGTTACCCCTCTGTTCTTGCATGCTGCCCACTTTTTCCATTAGCACCTCAGCGTATTAATCATAGCTATTCTGAATTCCCAGTCCGATAGTCCTGAATCTATGACACAGTCTGGCCCCGAGGCACACTTTTTGTCTCCAGACAGTGTTTTCATCCTCAGCAGGCCTTGTGACTCCCTGTTGAAAGCAGAGCATGAACAATCTGGTGCTGTGCCTTTTGCATGGGGCCTTGTTCATCTGGCAAGGAGGTGGCTGCAGTTCCTATAGGGCCGGAGGCTGATGCGTCCTCCGGTGCCCTGTTCCTGTCTGCTCTGCTGTCTGGCTGCCCTGAAGCCCCTTCTCAGACAGCCTCAGCCTCACAGGACTCCTGTCCTGATACTTTATCATGACGGCGTGCTGATGTATGTGTGGGAACACAAGGATATAGAGTCCGAGGACCAGGTCTTAGTCCTGCAGCTGCCACGTGCCCTGTGCTGCGGCCTCCGCGTGTGGCACCCTGGGTGTGATGGAAAGGAGGGAGGGACCTGGAGTCGTCTATTTCCCACTGCAAGAGGGTGGGCTCTGATGGAGTGGTTTCCCTTGAGGACAGGCTGTTGAAGAACAGAGTGCTCTGGGTACATTTAAAAACAGCTTCTCTCCCCTCACTGCCAGAAGCACAGGGGCTTCCTCTCTTCTTCATGATGAGCTGGTGGGGCTCCTGGAGGTAAGCCCCATGAGTGTGGGCCTCTGCGAGGCAGGATGCCCAGCCAGGCTCTCAGGCCAGCGGCTCGGCCTCTGCATGCAGTCAACCAGCCCTCACCTCTCCCTGCCTGCCCAGCCCCAGCCGCCTGCCCCTGCCGGGCTGGGATTCTCTGGCTCTGCACATGTCCCCAGGGCAGGGCAGCAGTCAGCCCTGTGGCCTCACTTCTCTGAGGGGCCTAAGAAGAGTTACCTGGCTTTAGTTTGTTCAGATGGGAATGGTGACCCCAAGCTCTCTACATGCTGGACCAGAAACTGAGCCTCTTTCATCCTTTTTCATCTGTACCTTCTAGGAATCCTTAGATTTCTGACTAGGTACTTACTTGTTAAAATTCATGCTATTTCTTCTTTAAAAGTTTATTCAAACTTTTCACAAAGCCTAGATTGCTTTTGCTGTAATTCAATTCAAGGCATAAGACTGAACCTTGAAAAGCAGGGGCTGCGGAGTAGGGGGCAGGCAGCCTACCCTACCAAAGAGCCAGGCCGCGCCCGCATGTGCCTGTGTGTGGCACGGCGCCTCCAGGGCTGACACCTGCCCTGGCACGCAGCACGCAGCACACACCTGCCGTCTGTCACTACTGGCGCTGTCGTCACTGACAGAGAGGCCCCGGTGAGGTTCCAGAGTCAAACGGACATGTGACCTGCGGTGTGGAGTAAACCACGGGCTTTCTGGTACTTTGTGGCTGATGAGACTTAGTAATAAGACGTGCACGCAGAGCGTGGCTTAAAAAGGGGAGAGGTTCAATAGCGCCGGTTCACATCTGCGCCTGAGCTCAGGTTCCCTGGGGCCTGGCTGCCGGAGCCCGCCGTCTCAACGCCTCCCTCTGCCCGCCCTTGCTCACAGCTCTGCTGCTTGAGGGCACAACACACTCACGGCTGGCCTCTGGCCCACCTCCCAGGTCTGCTTGGCCGCCACCAAGTTCCTTGGTGGAAAAGTCAGAGGCTCATGTTTAAACATGTGTAAAGACTCCTCAGGCCACAGGCCCAGAGAAAATCATCCTGCTGCTGCAGCCTTGGCCTCGATGTTGATAAAACCGCAGCCCGAGCCACTTAGAGAAGACTCTGCTTCTCAGTCTCATAAGAAGTGATCTGTCTCCCAAGCAAGCAAAGATAATGAATCTGAACAAAGTGACATAATTAGTTGCTCTCCTCAGTTATTACAACTTTAATGACATCTCAAATTAATGTGATCTGGCTCGAAAGCCTAAGTGCTGTTCAGAAGGATTACACGTAACATGAAGAGAGATCCAACAGGAGATAAATGCACAGACACCCCATGAACTGAAGGGAGCGGATGTCGGGATGACGCAGACCTGGGGTAATGGGCTCCAAAGCCCCTGAAGCCAGAGACGACGGCTGTGTCACCAGAGCGCCTCAGGGCACATCGTCCCTGCACAGACATGTGACATGTGCCCACTGACGTGGGGCGTTTCTCACGCTGCCATAGGTGCGCTGGAAACGTGCTGCCCTGGCCTCCCGTCCTCCACCCTCTCACACTCGCTGGGAACGCATGGAGGGCGGCTTCCTTCCGCTCTCAGTTCTATCACAGCAAACCAGAGCTACCTGCCCGAGCCTTGCCCTGGGAGCAGGGGTGGCAGGGCGGGCAGTAGGGGGGATTGGCTAGGGGTGGGGAGGGGTGCAGGCCAGGCTGATCATCTCAATGTCAGAGAAGCCAGAAAGCCGGGCTTTCATATGAGGTCCCTGGTGAGTGATGGCTGGCGAGTGACTCAATTAAACCCAGACCCCCCAGACCTCTCAGAGGGACCGAGCGGAGGGACCGGAAAAGCCAGACCACCAGGTGCGACATTCCAGAAGACGGCAAAGGATGGCACGGAGTCTTACCTTTAAAGTCAAACTGGTAGATGTTTTTTAAGGATTCATGAAGAAAATAAAAGCTTCCCAGAGCCTGCAAAGCAAAAAGAGAAATCAGGTAAGAGCCACACTGGAGACATTTTTGAAGCAGTTCCAAGTGACAGATAGGAAGCTCCTTTGAAGCTGAGTAAGAATTTAACTCACTGTAACTTAATCACAGTCACTGAGACGAAGCTTAGTCACAAATCTTCTACCAACATCTGAACACTAAGCCCAAGCCCACAGAGCCAAGGGCGAGGAAGGCGTTTCCTCTGACAGACGTGCGGTCCAGCGCTGTCTCACCTTGGCTGTGAGGGAGCGTGGGCAGAGCGGGACTGTTTCCATGTGCTTAGACACTCAGCTCTGTCATGGGTTGCAAAGCGGTCTCACCTGCCCGTGGCTTCACTGTGCAATGTGTGGCACACAACACCCACAGACACAATGCACACATGCATACACCATGCGCACCACACACACAAGTACACGTGTGCACACCCATGCACGTCCATGCTCATGCACACACACATACTTTGTTTCTGGCAGAATCATTTGCAGGTAGCTGTGACCCATGACCCCCGTGTCTGAGCACCTCAGAGTAGACCTCCTGTAAGACTGTCCTCGTCCATAATAGCAAAGCTAGTATCTCCCTGAACAAGAGCAGCAATGATGCCAGGATTGCCAATACCAAAGCCCAAATTAAAATTTCCAAATCCCATACAAATGTCTCCTATGCTGCCCATCACGAGAGGGCCTGGGGCCTAGAGGGAGGGGTTGGCTTACGTGCTGAAGGGCTGCTCAGTCTGTGTGGAGGGAGAAGGGCTGCAAGGGCAGGAATGAGACCCAGAAAAGTCAGGGGCTGCTGTGCTCACCCCGCCGCCTAGGGCTGCGGTGGGATGGGGGGACTGGCCGGCTCGAGGCATGTTCTGGACAGCTGGGCAGCCCGGGAGGCTGAGGTCCTGGTGACTGTGGCCTGGTCTCAGTTGGTGCCCACAACCCCCTGGAAGCCTTTGGGTAGGGACGCCCGCTGCACATGTGTGACACCGTCTCCTCTGCAGGGACCCCCAGAGGCAGAAGCGTCTGTCCACCTCCTGCTAAGGCACCAGCCATGATGGGCCTGGGGATTCGCTGAGCTCAGTGCAAAAGAATGTAGTTTTTCCCTGGGTCAGGGCTCCTCAAAAGGCCAGTTTCAAGCCACCTGCTGGGTCAGAACCATCTGCAATATTTACTTCCTTCGGTGTTTTATTGAAAAGGCAATCTAGCAACCTAAGTAGAGGAAGTTTTCCAAATCTCCTGTTCCACCCTGAGGAGGAGACCATCGGGGACAGAGCTCCGGGCGGGACCACGCTGGCCAAGTCCACGACTCAGTCCACGTGTGCATGTTCCCCAGCCCCTGCACAGGGACAGCCCCACGTGGTGCTCCAGGCAGCCAAGCCCCCGAGCCCAGAGGCCTCGCCACGGGGGCCATGCCCACTTCTCCCAGGAGTTTGGGTGTTGTGGCAGATCAACTTCCATCTTTCTGATAATCCTAAATCTTAAACATTTCATTATGCAGGCAAAGCTGAATTTACAACTGCATGAATTTTGATGGGAAATGAACTTATTTTAATAATTATAGGTTTAAAAACAATATATTAGAATCAGTCAATTCTTGTCCCAAAATGTATGGGTCATTTTCACGCACAGACTGGCCCAGGCCACATTTCCCAGGACAGTCCGCTTTAAGGTGGAGGCCCCAGGGCAGGTGTGAGCACACACGGCTCGCAGCCTCACACAGGGTAGACGCTGCCTCCTCTGACGAGGGCGCAGTGGGCAGCAGCCGGGTAAACTGCCAGAAGCGGGGGCGCCCACCTTTGAGGACTGCTGCTCGCTCCGGCTGTCGAGCTGCGCACGGTGCAGGGACCCGTGGCCGGCCCTGGCGTGGCGGGCGCACTCCCACGGCTGTGAGTCTGGGCGGTCTCCGCTGCTCCCTCTGCCCCACGTAGCCAACTGCCTGTCCTGGGCACCCTGGCCCCCCACTCGGTGTCCTGTCCTTTCTCCCTCGCGCCACATCCCTGCATCCCCCACTCACACATGCTCCCCAGATCCCACCCCCAACCCAGGGGAGCTTAATTCCTCGCTGGTCAAATCCCGAGTTCAGTCTCCAAGTGCACCTGTACGGAACACCACCAACTCCTCTCCCCACTTCCCTTGCCGGGGCCTCAGCGCCTCCCAGCCCACCCTACAATGCGGCCCCTGCTTGTTCCCTCCACTGCCACCTCTCAAAAGGTGCCAGGGCTTCCCGATGGTCTGGCTCCCCACCGTCCACTCCTGCAGAGCAGCCATAGCTCCTGTGACCAGTGCGGCAAGAGCACGCACATCACTCTAAGCCCCAGGGACCCCTCTGGCTCCTAGTGAGAGGCTGCTGTGGGGCTCTCTGTGGTACCCCAAACTCAGGGGCCTGCCCTGTTGGCTCCCGCATGCCAGGCACACACCACCGGCATGCTGTCATGTGCATGCCTCCCAAAGACCCGCCAGTGGGACCCTGCTTAATGCCCATGATGGCCGCTGGTCTAGAGGGTGGGTGGGGAGTGAGGCAGTGTCACACAGCAATGGCCTAAGGCACATGTGCCCCCAGCAGGTCGCTGCAGTCCTGGGGTTACAGGTCCTGGCAAGGTTTTACATCCTGGGGACACTGTGTTATCACCCCTGCGCTCTCAGCCGTCCTGCCCCTGCTGGCTGTCACTGTGGCGTCTCCCGTGATGCAGCTGCATCCGTGGCCTTCTGTTAAGCTGGACTCCAGATGCTGCACGTCGGAGGTCAAAGCGCACGGATGGACACTTGTGATTCTTGATGTGTTCTAACCATGCTAAGAGCTCCTCCACTCAGAACCACCGTAGGGCAAAGGCTGGCATCCGCTGCGCCCAGCTGACCGGGGCTCAGAGCACCCTCTTGCCCAGGCAGAGGCCCAGCCAGGTGCCCACTGAAGGCCCTGCCAGCCCAGTCTCGGCAGCTGGGCAGTCTACTTCCTCCCCGGCAACGCCATGGGCACAGAGGCAACAGCGTCCTCAATTCCAACCATGGTTTTGCCACAAGAGGATTAATAAAAACACGCCTGTGAAAAGACAGAAGAGACCACCTCCCCTCAACACTTGGCAAACCTCAGGTGCCCACGGGTACTTTTCAAGCCGAGGGGGACAGTGCCTAAGGAGCCACGGGGTCAGCCACAGCCAGGTCACCCCTGGAAGCCAGACAAGGGAGCCGACGCCAGCAAAGGGCCAAGGTCTCCTGCTCCTTCCAGGGCAGCACAGCCGCCCACGAGAAGCGGCACGCAGGAGCCAGTTTGACTTGCAGAGGCATGCGCACAGGCCCCATCCTGGCTCCCCAAAGACAAGGCCCTCTTGTGCCCCAAAGTGCACTTGATGAAGGGCCAGCAGGACCCACTGAGGCACAGGCCAGGGACACTCAACTTGGGCCTGCACATGCGTGGCCTCGGGAGGCAGGTCTGGGTAAGACCAGGGCGCTGGGCTCACTGTAAGGACACCTCACCAGAAAATACGACGTGGACCCTAGCGCCCCTGGCTGGCCCCGCTGTGTGACTGGGCGTGCTCTCGGAGCCGGCCTCAAGACAGACTGGCTCTGCCTCTCTGGCCCTGGACTCGAGCCCCTGCTGGGCTGTGGCTTCGACCCCACTGACCCTGCTGCCTGGTGTAGGGAAAGCTGAGCAGCGAACAACACCCCGCCCCCAACCAAGCCACACGCTTTGCGCCTGTGCACACACCCACACACATGTGCACGCGTGCCGAGTGCCTGATGAAGGAGGGAGAGTGCAGGCAGCTCGGCCAGCTGCCACGCCATGAGGCCTCTGGAGGGACAGAGGAGCTCCAGACGAATGTAGAGTCTAACATCCTCACGTGCAGCCCGGGGACTTACACCCGGGGTCTCCGCCCCTGGGAAGCAGGGCTGCAGGCTCCCGTGCCTGACCCTGGGCCCCAGGCCCAGCCATCTGCAGCCCTCCACAGTGCCTCGGCCCAGGTGGGAGCTGCCATCCGGTCTTCTATTCAAAACGGAAATATCGTTCCCACATCCTTTTCCCAGCGCTGCTCAGATGTGACTGGGCCACGTCATTGCGTAAGTTTCAGGCACGAGGCCGCCGGGCGTCTCCACGCGCTGCCAACAACCACCGCGACGAAGCAGCTCTGCCACCCTGCTAAGATTCTGTTTTCATGTGATGAGGACCCGGAAGATCTACTCTCTCAGCAATTTCAAATTTATAAAACAGTGTTGTCAGCGATGGTCAGCACACTGTACCTTACATCCCAGGACTGAGTTATCCGTAATGCCATCAGGTCTTAAAAAACACACAGTGGCCTGGTGATGGGGGGAGTTCAATCATCACGGTATTGCCCATGTAATTGTAGGTTAATGATACTAAAATAAAATAAATTATTAAAAAAAAAAACACACAGTGGGGACTCAGACATCCACTCAGGGCTGATGGGTTCACCACAGAGCAGGGGCAGGAGCCACGGGCAGGCCACCGCCCACCTCCCACCCACCACCTGCCCACCTGCCCTATGCCGGCCACTGCCCGCCTGCCGGCCCACCCGTCACCCACCGCCTGCCCACCTCGCCGGGCATCTGTTCTGAATCTGTTTAGGAAAGGAGCTGAGGCCTGTTCATGGACACACCCGGCACAGCCGTGTCAGGCTTCTTTTCTGACAAGGCACAGTGGAGGCCCCGAGTGGGCGGGACCCAAGTGGCACACAGACCCAAGAAAGGGCACAGCAGGCCTGCACCCCACGGGCAAGCTCCAATAGCTGCTCCCCTGACGTCAGCCCTTCCGGAGGGTATTTTTCACTTGACGCAGGTAAAGAGAGCATTCTGAAGCAGCAGGACAGTGCAGACGCTGGGATGGGGCCGGCGCACCAGCATGAGCTGGCAGTCAGTGGGTGGAGAACAAAGTGCCAGTGCAGGGCGGAGCTGCATCGCAGATGTAGGAAGTCCAGAACCAGCGCTAATGAATACTTTACGTCAAAGTCCAACCCAAGATGTCTGGCGTTTAACCTACAGTATCAGTGCGATCCAGGCACCATCCATTTATCACAGCACGACGTCTGGGGAGAAGCCGGCTGCCGACCGGAAGCCTTCACTTGCCGCCCCGACCCAGCACCTGCCTACTGTTTGTCATGTCTCAGAATATCGACTCTTGGCCCGTTTTGGAAAAACAATTAAAATAGTTTCTACATATTTATAAACCCAACTGTCAAGAGTACCTATTAATTCTCCATTAGTGACACGTAGTCTAGTTGCAGCTGCATTTCTGCCGGAACAGCTGAGGCAGGGCCGGAGCCCTTGATCCTGTGCGGCAGGGTGACCCTGGGGCCTCAAGGGGCAGCGATGGACTCTGAGAAGCCAGGATTCACTTGACAGAGCCGAACCCCTCAGGACAAAGAGCAGGGTGGGTGCGGACCAGGAATGGAGTGTGGCGGCCCAGGAGAGCCAAAACCCCATGTCAGCACGCGTCTCTGAGGGCACGGTCACAGCCTGCTCAGCCGCCCGGGCACTTGTGCGAAGCAGCCCCCACTGCGGAGGAACCCACTCCAGCTGCATTGGGGCGCCTGGCGAGAACCAAGTGTTTGCACACACTATTAAAACCAGCTCTCAGCCTCGATGGGCATCTGCTAGTGCGATGAATGGCCACACCTGGTCCCTCAGTTTGTGTCCGGGAGCTGAGCTTGACAGCAGCGAGCCCACCCCACAAACACGGCCAACTCAGGACAATGATGGGTGCAGACCACTCCTCGCACATGCGGCAGGAAGCGGCAGGTCGCTGCGAACGCCCTGCGGTTGCCAAGCACATAGATGTCACCTGTTCCCACTTTCCTGAGGGAGCTGCCCTCAGACTTGGGGGCGACTCAGGGCGGGGCACAGCCACCGAGGAAAGATGACAAGCTCGTCATCAGAAAGGCCTCCAACATGCCTTATTTGCAGACCAATCAGTGGCCAGCAACCTTTCACTCCTGCAACATGGTCAGCAGCCAAAGCACACATCACTGACCCGCGGGCCTCCTGCGTCCGGCCCGCTTTTCCATGAAACAGAAAGTTCTGACACTCAGATCAAATCGACTTCACATTAAGTGGCACACGGGGACACATTTTCCTTCCCCAGCTGCTACGAAAGGGGCAAGCACACAATGC
Source organism: Phataginus tricuspis (assembly GCA_029783875.1). Lineage (NCBI taxonomy): Eukaryota > Metazoa > Chordata > Mammalia > Pholidota > Manidae > Phataginus > Phataginus tricuspis. Next base: position 736,457 of record JAQQAC010022981.1, read on the forward strand.
TTCTCACGCGCGGCCCCACAGTGGGGACAAGCCGCATCAGTCCTGGCTCCTGACCCTCTCAGCACCACTGCTAAAGGCTGTGAGCTCCCAGGGCGGGTGCCTCCCTGCAAAGGGCACCAGGACCAGACCCACGTGTCTCTCAGGGGACCTCGGCTGGGGGGGCCCTGCAAAGCCAGCTGCTGCAGGGATGGGGGCACAGCTGGCAGTGCGGAGGACTTCTACCCACCTGGAAGGCCAACTGCAGGTATCGAACGCAGCACGGGGTCCAGCGGCTCTTGGCTCCTCTGAGATGGACAGCATTATGTTGTTTCTATGCATAAAGTGTGTGCAACTCGTTACTGTTGCAATAAATAAACTAAATGGACTGATGAACAAACAGAGCCAAACCTCTTAAGGCCTTGCTGACAACTGATGCTCAAGTCTGCAGCAGGACAGAGAGGGGTAGTTGTTACCCGTCAGGCTCAACAGACTTGAAGGAGTCATGGCTGGAAGCCTCTCAGTCTGGAGAACGATGAGCTCCTCCCGCTCTGCTCTACCCGCTCTGTCCCTGGCTTGTTCAGATAAGACTTTGAGGACAAGGACCCCCAGATGAAGGGTGTGGCCTGGCATGAGAACATGTGCTCAGAGTGATGAAGACAAGAACCAGCCATGCCCGGCAGGCACCCTATCATCCTCTCGGGTCGGCTGCGAACATCCTCACTCTGAGAACATCTAGAGCACAGGAGACTGGCTGAGTCCCCAGAAAGTCACACTGCATGCGAGTCTGCTCTCTGCTCTTGTACGCTTTGTCCTCTCTCATAATGAGAGAGAGACGCTGAGAGTTCAGACTCAGTGACCCGGGGGCACTGAGGACGTGAGCTGTATGTAGGGAGGCGGGGTGTGACCCAGGAATACAGAGCCCCACAACTTCACAGCTAGTTTGCACCAAGAGACACACAAGCATATGCTTACACAGACCTCACTCGGAGAAGCTGGCACTCCAGAGACACACATAGGAATGCAGGGCCAGCACTTACAGAGACACAAACTAAAAACAACCACATGCTTAATGACACGAACGTGGGTAAGTAAAATCTGAACTAGTACTATGATGGAATACCATGCAGCAAGGAAAATAAATCACACCAAACCACAGGTGGGTTTCACAAGCTTCACCCGGCACGATTACGAGGTAACAAAAACACAGCCAAATGGAGTAAAAACAAAAGAACAATGTGATGTCAGGATATCAAAAAAGGAACAACATAATAAAAGCAGATTCAGAACAGGGGCTATCTGGAGGGCAGGACAATAAACATGGGGGACAGGCTGGGGCCAGTGCACACGGCAGGCGGAAGCTGATGTCCTAGAATGACCCTGAGCCGCACGGTGGCTTCGGGTGTCCCCTGTCCTCTCTCCCCAGGGGTGGCTGCTGTCCTGAACAGCCATGACCAAGGTGCAAGGCAACGTGCGGTCAGGCTCACTGCCTGTTTCCATCCTCCTCAGAAACCTGTTTTCCAACAACTTACACTTTAGAGACCTCCCATGTTGGGACATGTAAGTTTAGCTTAGTTCTAATGCTACATAACGATCCAATATAGAAAGCACTGTAATTTTAACCCATTCCTCTGTTGGATGTGAAGACTGTTTACAACATTTTCACTATTACAACTGATGCTAGAATCAAAATCTTCACATGGTGTCCTTGAACACACGTGTGAGATACAAACCTGCATGCATGTATGTATGAGATGTGCATGTATGTATGTGCGGCCACAGTTCCTGGGTCAGAGTGTAGGTGCACCTTAAGGTCGGTGTCACACTGCTGTGACGACCCGCAGCTCCCCAGCTGGAGGGACCTGTTGTTCCACATCCTTGCTGAAACCCAGTGGCAGCAGACTTTGATCTTTGCCAGTTGGATGGGAGTGAAATTATACATCATTGTGGTTTTGATTGGCATTTCCATTACAGCGCAGTTGAGCCTCCCTTTAACATTCTTGGCAACTTAGATTTCTCCTGTGAACTCCTTGTTCATATCTTTTGTCCATTTTTCTATTTACCTTCCTCTCATTTTAGTTTTTAAAAAAATTTACATATGGAATTAACTTATTCATCTGTAACTTCCCCCTCTCTTTGTCTCATCAATCTTATGTTATCTTGCATTAAATGAACATTATTATTTTTAAAGTAGTGAAATTAATCAATATGTTCCTTTATGGTTTATGCTTTTATATTTTATTTGGAAATAGTTTCCTAACATGACCCCACAATGATATTTGCCATATTCCCATGTAAAAGCCGTAAGATAGTGGTTTTCCCATTTAGGTTTTTTACAGTAACAGGACTTACTTGTGGGCATGGCACAGGGTGAAATCTAATCACTTCATTCCACATGGACAGTCCCATGCCGTCAGGCCTCCATGTATCTGGGGACCATTCTCTGGGCTTGGCCCTGCTCTGTTGGTCTCTGTCTGGTGACAGGTTTCCTATATTGTCTTTATAGAATCTTCATCACTAGTAGCCTAAGTGCCCCATTTTGTTTTTCTTCATAACTGCTTTTGTTATTTTGGGTCCTTTGTATTTCCATATGAAACTTTACAACCACTGCCTGATTATACCCCAAACAGACCGCTGGGGTTAGGGTTATATACACAGGAACTCTACAGATTGACTTGGGGAAAGCTGACATCTTTACAATATTCAGTCTTCCTTCCCATAAACATGATACATCTGTGACCATATATTAAGGTCTCTTAAAATGTCTTTTGAGAAGAGACTTCCGGGAAGATGGCGGCATGAGCAGGGCAGCAGAAATCTCCCAACACTATATATTTATCTATGAAAATACAGCAAATACAACTATTCCTAAAAGAGAGACCAGAATACACAGGAAAGCGCACAGCGTGCAGCTACACCTGAGAGGACTCAGCACCCCGCGAGGCAGGTAAGATACGGAGCCGCGAACCAGTGGGACTCGAGCGCTCCCACACCCCAGTGCACCAGTGGGAGGAGAGGATTCAGAGCCAGGAGGGAGTGGAAGTACAGGCCCACGAAATAACCAGCCCCGGTGATCTGCGCCGGGAGCGCTGACTCACATCGCACGGTGTAGCGGAGATTGGAGACACAGAGGGTGCAGGGTCTCAGCGGGGAATGCGCCAGGGTGCTTGCAGTCGGCTCCCAGGAAGGAAAAAAAAAAAGAAAGTGCGTGCTTTTTTCAGCGGTCTTAAAGAGACAGGAGCCCAGCGGAGGACTGGATCGCCCCGGCATACTCAGCCCAGCAGGCTGGGAGTCCTGGGGAGTTTCGGACCCCTTAGCTGGCGAATGGGAAAGGGTGGCTGCACTTAGACTTCCCACAGAGCTCAACAGCCTCCCATTTGTTCCCACCCCGGCCAGAGCTATAAAGGGCCCTGCGGAGCGGTGCGGCCACGGCTCTGGAATAATGGAGCAACAGCGCCACCTACAGCGTCCCCACAGAATGCACTCCCAGTGGGCGTTTTTTGTTTTGTTTGTTTTTTTTCTTTTCTTTTCTTTTTTTTTTCTTTTTAAAGTCTTAAAGAGCCCAGCTGACATATGTGGCAACTACCAGCGACCACTTCTATAGCCATGAAAAGACAGAGGAATATGGTCCAGACTAAGATGAACCAGACAACCCCAGAGAGGGAGCCTGAAGGGATGGAAGTGCACAGTCTTCCTGAAAAAGAATTCGAATGAAAGTCATAACCATGCTGATGGATCTACAGAGAAATGTGCAAGAGCTGAGGGAGGAAGTGAGGGAAGTGAGGAAAGACAATGCAGAAATCAGACAAGCCATCGACGGGCTTAACAGCAGACTGGATGAGATGCAAGAGACTCTTAATGGAATAGAAATCAGAGAATAGGAATACAGACAAGCTGAGGCAGAGAGAGATAAAAGGATCTCTAGGAATGAAAGAATATTAAGAGAACTGTGTGACCAATCCAAACGGAACAATATTCGCATTATAGGAGTACCAGAGGAAGAAGAGAGAGAAAAAGGGATAGAAAGTGTCTTTGAAGAAATAATTGCTGAAAACTTTCCCACGCTGGGGAAGGAAATAGTCCCGCAGTCCACGGAAGCCCACAGATCTCCCAACACAGGGACCCAAGGAAGACAACAACAAGACACATAATAATTAAAATGGCAAAGATCAAAGATAAAGACAGAGTATTAAAGGCAGCTAGAGAGAGAAAAAAGATCACCTACAAAGGAAAACCTATCAGACTATCATCAGACTTCTCAACAGAAACCATACAGGCCAGAAGAGAATGGCATGATATATTTAACATAATGAAACAGAAGGGCCTCGAACCAAGAACATTGTATCCAGCACGATTATCATTTAAATATGATGGAGGGATTAAACAATTTCCAGACAAACGAAAGTTGAGAGAGTTTGCCACCCATAAACCAGCTCTACAGGATATCTTAAATGGACTGCTCTAGAGGGAAGCACCCATAAGGCAAAAAAGATGTCACCAGAGAAAATAAAATCATAGCAAAGAAAGCAGACCATCCAAATACTAACTAAAGGCAAAGAATAAAACACCTAGTATATAAAGAATGCAGAAGGAAGAATAAGAAGATAGAGATAAAGAAGCATCAGATGGTGTTTACAATAACTTAACAAGAAAGTTAAGTTAGATTGTTAGATAGTAAAGAAGCAACCCTTGAACCTTTGGTAACCACGAATCTAAATCCAGCAATGGCAATAAGTAAGTACATATCTAACAATAATCACCCTAAATGTAAATGGACTGAATGCACCAATCAAAAGACACAGAGTAACAGAGTGGATAAAAAAGGAAGACCCATCTATATGCTGCTTACAAGAGACTCACCTCAAACCCAAAGATATACACAGATTAAAAGAGAAGGGATGGGAAAAGCTATTTCATGCAAACAACAAAGAGAAAAAAGCAGGTGTTGCAGTACTTGTATCAGACAAAATAGACTTCAAAACGAAGAAAGTAGCAAGAGATAAAGAAGGACATTACATAATGATAAAGGGGTCAGTCCAACAAGAGGATATAACCATTATAAATATATATGCATCCAACACAGGAGCACCAGCATACGTGAAACAAATACTAACAGAATTAAAGGACGAAATAGACCGTAATGCATTCATTTTAGGAGACTTCAACACACCACTCACTCCAAAGGACAGATCAAACAGACAGAGAATAAGTAAAGACACAGAGGCACTGAACAACACACTAGAACAGATGGACCTACCAGATATCTACAGAACTCTGCACCCAAAAGCAGCAGGATACACATTCCTCTCAAGTGCACATGGAACATTTTCCAGAATAGACCACATACTAGGCCACAGAAAGAACCTCAGTAAATTCAAAAATATTGAAATCCTACCAACCAACTTCTCAGATCACAAAGGTATAAAACTAGAAAGAAATTTTAGAAAGAAATCAAAAAGGCTCACAAATACATGGAGACTTAACAACATTCTCCTAATTAATCAGTGGGTTAATGACCAAATCAAAACAGAAATCAAAGAATATATGGAGACTAATGACAACAACAACACAAAGCCACAACTTCTGTGGGACGCAGCAAAGGCAGTTCTAAGAGGAAAGTATATTGCAATCCAGGCCTATTTAAAGAAGGAAGAACATTCCCAAATGGATAGTCTAAAGACACAGTTACTGAAATTGGAAAAAGAAGAACAAATGAGGCCCAAAGTCACCAGAAGGAGGGACATAATAAAGATCAGAGAAGAAATAAATAAAATTGAGAAGAATAAAACAATAGAAAAAAATCAATGAAACCAAGAGCTGGTTCTTTGAAAAAATAAACAAAATAGATAAACCCCTAGCCAGACTCATTAAGAGAAAAAGAGAATCTACACACATAAACAGAATCAGAAATGAGAAAGGAAAAATAACGACGGACCCCACAGAAATACAAAAAATTATAAGAGAATATTATGAGAATCTATATGCTAACAAGCTGGAAAACATAGAAGAAACAGACAACTTCTTAGAAAAATGCAACCTTCCAAGACTGACCAAGCAAGAAACAGAAAAACTAAACAGACCAATCACCAGCAACGAAATTGAATCAAAAAACTACCCAAGAACAAAACCCCTGGACCAGATGGATTCACCTCTGAATTCTGCCAGACATAGAGAGAAGAAATAACACCCATTCTCCTTAAAGTTTTCCAAAAAATAGAAGAGGAGGGAATAGTTCCAAACTCATTCTATGAAGCCAGCATCACTCTAATACCAAAACCGGGCAAAGACCTCACCAAAAAAGAAAATTACAGACCAATATCCCTGATGAACGTAGATGCAAAAATACTCAACAAAATATTAGCAAACCGAATTCAAAAATACATCAAGAGGATCATACACCATGATCAAGTGGGATTCATCCCAGGGATGCAAGGATGGTACAACATTCGAAAATCCATCAACATCATCCACCACATCAACAAAAAGAAGAACAAAAACCACATGATCATCTCCATAGATGCTGGAAAAGCATTTGACAAAATTCAGCATCCATTCATGATTAAAACTCTCAACAAAATGGGTATAAAGGGCAAGTACCTCAACATCATAAAGGTTATATATGACAAACCCACAGCTAACATCATACTTAACACCGAGAAGCTGAAAGCTTTTCATCTAAGATAGGGAACAAGACAGGGATGCCCACTCTCTCCACTGTTATTCAACATAGTACTGGAGGTCCTAGCCACGGCAATCAGACAAAACAAAGAAATACAAGGCATCCAGATTGGCAAAGAAAAAGTCAAACTGTCACCATTTGCAGATGACATGATATTGTACATAAAAAACCCTAAAGACTCCACTCCAAAACTACTAGAACTAATATCTGAATTCAGCAAAGTTGCAGGATACAAAATTAACACACAGAAATCTGTTGCTTTCCTATACACTAACGATGAGCTAACAGAAAGAGAAATCAGAAAAACAATTCCATTCACAATTGCATCAAAAAGAATAAAATAACTAGGAATAAACCTAACGAAAGAAGTGAAAGACCTATATTCTGAAAACTACAAGACACTCCCAAGAGAAATTAAAGAGGACACTAACAAATGGAAATGCATCCCATGCTCTTGGCTAGGAAGAATAAATATTGTCAAAATGGCTATACTACCTAAAGCAATCTACAGATTCAACACAATCCCTATCAAACTACCAACAGCTTTCTTCAATGAACTGGAACAAATAGTTCTAAAATTCATATGGAACCACAAAAGACCCTGAATAGCCAAAGCAATCCTGAGAAGGAGGAATAAAATGGGGGGAATTACGCTCCCTGACTTCAAGCTCTACTACAAAGCCACAGTAATCAAGACAATTTGGTATTGGCAGAAAAACAGACCCACAGACCAGTGGAACAGAATAGAAAATCCAAACATTAACCCAAACATATACAGTCAATTAATATTTCATAAAGGAGCCTTGGATATACAATGGGGAGATGACAGCCTCTTCAGCAGCTGGTGTTGGAAAAACTGTACAGTTACATGTAAGAGAATGAAACTGGACTACTGTCTAACCCCATATACAAAGGTAAACTCAAGGTGTACCAAAGACCTGAATGTATGTCATGAAACCATAAAACTCTTAGAAAAAAACATAGGCAAAAATCTCTTGGACATAAACATGAATGACTTCTTTATGAACATATCTCCCCAGGCAAGGGAAACAAAAGCAAAAATGAACGAATGGGACTATATCAAGCTGTAAAGCTTCTGTAAAGCAAAGGACACCATCAGTAGAATAAAAAGACATCCTACAGTATGGGAGAATATATTCATAAATGACGTATCTGATAAGGGGTTGACATCCAAAATATATAAAGAACTCACGCACCTTAACAAACAAAAAGCAAATAATCCAATTAAGAAATGGGCAGAGGACATGAATAGACACTTCTCTAAAGAAGAAATTCAGATGGCCAACAGGCACATGAAAAGATGCTCCACGTCACTAATCATCAGAGAAATGCAGATTAAAACCACAATGAGAAATCACCTCATACCAGTGAGGATGGCCACCATCCAAAACACAAACAACAACAAATGTTGGTGAGGATGTGGAGAAAAGGGAACCCTCCTACACTGCTGGTGGGAATGCAAATTAGTACAACCATTGTGGAAAGCAGTATAGAGGTTCCTCAAAAAACTCAAAATAGAAATACCATTTGACCCAGGAATTCCACTGCTAGGAATTTACCCTAAGACTGCAGCAGCACAGTTTGAAAAAGACAAATGCACCCCTATGTTTATCGCAGCACTATTTACAATAGCCAAGAAATGGAAGCAACCTAAGTGTCCCTCAGATGATGAATATATAAAGAAGATGTGGTACATATACACAATGGAATATTATTCAGCCATAAGAAGAAAACAAATCCTACCATTTGCAACAACATGGATGAAGCTAGAGGGTATTATGCTCAGTGAAATAAGCCAAGCCGAAAAAGACAAGTATCAAATGATTTCACTCATATGTGGAGCATAAGAACAAAGAACAACAACAACAAAAAAAAAACTGAAGGAACAAAACAGCAGCAGACTCACAGAACCCAAGAATGGACTAATAGTTACCAAAGGGAAAGGGACTGGGGAAGATGGGTGGGAAGGGAGGGATAAGAGGGAAAAAGGGGCATTACGATTAGCAGACGTAATGTTGGGGGGGCATGGGGAGGGCTGTACAACTCAGAGAAGACAAGTAGTGATTCTATAGCATCTCACTACACTGATGGACAGTGACTGTAATGGGGTTGGTGGGGGGGACGTGATGAAGGGGGTAGTTTAGTAACCATAATATTGCACATGTAATTGTAGATTAATGATACCAAAATAAATTATTAAAAAAAATTAATAATAATACATTAAAAAAATGTCTTTTGATAAAGTTTGATAATTTTCTCCATAAAGGTTTTAAAGATCCTTTGGTTAGATATATTCTTGGGTATCTTTTAGTTTCATTGCTATTAGAAAATATTTTTAAACCACGATTGGTTTAGAACTATTTGTACCTAGTGAACAGGAATTCTATTGATTTTTGTACATTAATCTTATATCCAGCAACCCTGCTCAGCTTACTTTTAGCCATAATCATCGAGACCCTCCCCGGTAATCCTGAGAAAGGACTGTCTGCCTCAGCTTGTTTCTTCTTCACCGTCCTTACCCTCTGGTCTTCCCTTTTGATTTTTTGTCCCACTGCACTGCTAGGAGTTCTGGTTCCGTTCTGAAAAAGCGCTTGATGTGCTAAGAACAAACTACTGGTGCTGGAATGGAGAGTGCAGGGGCGAGGTGGGAGCAGTGGATATAAGTGAAAATGGGATTTGCTGATAAACTGGAAGTAGGGTATGAAAGAACAGGAAGGTCAAAGCTCCTCTCAGGGCTTGACGAGAGGGGCTGGAGGAGTTAGCAGCCATTTTCTGAGGCAGAAGAGCCTGCAGGAGGGGTGGGAAGTGGTGGAAACTGAGGAACCACGACAGGCGTGTCATGCTGAGATGGCTGCTGCACATGCACACGGGGATGCCGTGCAAGCAGCTGGATTCATGAGTCTGAAGTTCAGGATCGATGCCTGGGCAAGAGAGACATTTCCGAGCTGCCCGTGAAGGTGAGCACGAGGGCTGTGTGCATGTCGCGTCACAGGAGTCTGAGGTCTGAGCCAGGGGCTCTGTGCTGCGGAGAGGGCGGGGCTGCCCAGGTGAAGAGAGGATCGTGGGGCATTTCTGGTGCTTATTTGGTTAAAATTGGGTAGTGCTTTAGAGATTTTAAAATGTTAAGCCAGCTTTGCACTCTTGACACTGACCCAACTGGATCATGAAGTGTTTTTATACTTTGCTGGGTTCTGTTCACTAATTCTGCATTTCAGAGTCTTTCACCACTTTCGATCTCATCTGTTCTCACCACCCTGGTGAGATTATTCTCTGCCAAATCTTCAATGGCCTCCCAGTTGCAAATCCAAAGGCTACATCTCATGACACTCGCCTTCACAGCGGCAGGGGGACACCTGCCGTTCCCTCCTCCGTTAGCACCTTTATTTCCGGGTTTTGGACCCTACGTCCTGCCCCTCTGGAATGTCCTCTTCCAGGTGACCTAATGGCACACTGGATCTGCTAGGTTCCCCTCCTCCCTCCCGTCGTGGCCTTATCCCTGCAACTCCCAGCTGACGGCTCTCACGTGCTCAGTGCTGGGGCTCCACGTAAAGAACCAGAGGTATGCAGTCTCACGTGGACGTCTCATAAGAAGTCCAACCTCTTCCCACTCAGGACATTGTTGTGTCCTTCCCCGTCCTGTTCCCACTGGAAACTGGATCTCTAGATTCTCCTGCTGCTTCCCCACTGCCAGGCCCTTGCCCCAAACCTCCACCCCACCACGAATTCCACGGGCTATAGAGATACCGTCTACCCCTAACCACCCGCTTCTCTCTTTCCACTGCTCCACGCCAGGCCAGAAACACCCCCTGCTTCCTCACTGCCACTGCCCCTCGGCCTCTCCACTGACGCCAGGGTGACCTTGAAGAAACAATCTGATCCTGTCACTTCCCTGCTCCAGTGACTTCCAGCACTGGCCTCACTCCTGCATAGTACCCCTTTCACCCCCACCCCAGCTCACAGAGCCCAGCCACACTGGCCCCTCGGCCTGGTTCTGCTGCCACGGGGGCGCCCCCATCTTGCAGCTGCATGTGACCCCCACCGCTGAGTCTCCGTGGAAATGTGCTTCCTCCAAGTGGCCTCCCCAAAGGCTCTCCACAGAGCCTCACCAGCCTTCTATGGTGCAGCCCACTTTGGCCACATGCTTGTTTCCCTCCCACCACCTGCCTTCTTTACTGGGAGGGGAGGGGCACTCTTTGACGGTGACCTGGTCACAGGGTCTGCTGCGACGCAGGAATTTGACTCAGATTCCTGGTTAAAGAAGAGAGATGTAGAACTGCAGGCACCTGGCAGGGAGTGACCGGTTAGCAGCTCGGGACCTGGTGCAGGACTGTTGACTCAGGCTTCAGAGGACCACCTGCCGCACGTCTTCATGGCGCCTCCAAGAAGATGGATTGCAAAAAACCATGCACTTTTTACCAATAAGGGGAACAACTATTTCACAAGAGCAAGCCCCAAGACTCCTGGTTTTAAAACAATTTAACAGATTGAGTAATAAATCAAAGCAAAGCTACTATAACATTCATTAGATTATAAACAATAATAAATGAAACAAAGCTTTTGTTAAAATCAATGTAGAGTTTCATTGATCTTTTCCTGTATAATGAACTCACGGTGGCCAATCTAATTGGCTGAGGCGGCACTGCTGCCGTGTCCTCCGGCATCGCCCAGGAGAGCCGCGGGCAGGGCTGCACTCAGCATGTCACTGTCAGGAGAGCTGTCCTGCCTCTCAAAGCAGCTCTGTGACCATCTGAAATGAGAGCTGACTTATTTACAAAGTACTGACTTTCCAATTTCAGCTTCTGGGGCTAAACATGAAGTGACGGCCCGAGGTGTCCCCCTGTATGACCCTCACCACAAGCCCCCCTCCCGGCTGGCTGCCTGCTGGAGAGATGCACATATAATTTCATTTTGTCTCCTGTCCAACAGCCAGCATTATAAGTTAATTAAATTGCTTGTCCATTGTGTTCATCTACTTACAAAGCTAATGCTATTCTGTCCCTGAATTAAAGAGCATTTTATAAAGCGTGCTCTGTGGAGCTGGCATGCTGTGCGCTGGGGTGCTGAACCCTGTCAGAACCCCTGGCTGTCGTGTCCCCACTTAGGCAGCCAGCGAAGGGCCAGGCACAAGTCATCCTGACAGGGAGGGTAAACACTCCACGCAACAGCCACTTAACGTCTCTCGTGGCCTGCAATAAATCCCCCAGATTAATATGCCTGTTAACATTTCATATTACCACAGAGAAGAGCAACTGCGATGCAACCAGACAGCTTTATCATGGCCTTGGCCATGGCCGTCTGTCTGGAGAGGGGCACAGCCCCCTGGGGAGGGGTGTCGGCTCCGAGGGTGCTGGTCATGAGCAAAAATGCCAGACCCTCCAACAGCAGGGGCACCTCATGCCACACCTCCTCACAGGGCGCCTCGCCAGGGAGCAGGTCACCACTGGCTGAGGAAGCGGCCTTCCTGAGATCTCAGCCACTCCACACGCGGTCCTGGCACCTGCTCAGTGCCCCAGTCTCAAGGGCCCGAGGTCTCCAGTAAGTGTCCTGAAAGAGATGGCGTGCAGGACAGTGACGTGGTCTCAGCACCGAGGGCCAGCCCCTGGACACAGGGCTCTGCTCCCAGGACACCCTGATGGGAGGAAGGTGAGCGTGGGGCAAACACTCCACACCCGGCCCAGGTACCTGCAGGGCAGGTCGAAGGGACCTGAGCTGGAAGGCAGTGGAGAGGTGCGGTGAGCCCAGCCCTGGACTGGCTGGCGGTCAAATGGTGTGGGACATCACAGAGACACTGGGGGCAGCCGGACATTCGGGCCCAGAGTCCAGGACAAAGGTCTGGGCAGTCAGCACATGGACAGTCCTCAACACATGGATGCTGAGCTCACTGAGAAGGAACTCAAGCCAAAGCAAAGGACAGGGCCCCAGGGCAACCCAGGACCACACCAGGAAGCTGCTCGGAGCAGGGAGAAGAGCCAACACAGAGGCCACCAAGGGGTGGCCACGGGATATGGAGAGGCCAGTGGGGGCGAAGGGTGGCCAGGGAGGATGGAACCAGGAGCAGTGGAGCAGGGAGGAGCAAGCGGCCGTGGGGCCTCATCTGGCACATGGGCTGCACGGGGACTGACCCCTGGACACTGCACAAGGCACCGGTGCTAATGGGGGCAGCCGCACCTGAGCGGTCAGTTTGGAAGGGATTCTGGCTTGTGACATGCCTGACTCTCCTCACAGGTGTGGAGAATGGCACGTGTGTGACAGAATTAAAAGTGCCAGAGGGCAGCTGCCAGTGCCAGTGCCAAGGAAACAGGGAACACTGCCATCTCCCGCCATCCTGCTCGCTGCCTGGGCGGGTGACCCACCACCACTCGGGGGCCAAGCCGAGGACGCGAAGGCAGCAGCCGTGATCCCAGAGGCCCCTTCTCCACACGGCACCACCTGCTTTTGTTCAATACATTACCTCGGCCCTTCCTTTTCCAAAGTGAAACATTACTTTTACCTGACTTAGTGCATTTTAGGAGCTGACACCTGAAAACAGGGGGGGAACCAATCAGCTCCCAGGGTCTGGCTTATCTGTGAGGAACGTGAGGCAGAGAAGTCCAACACCACAAATTCACCTCGAACCTCCTCCCTCAAACACAGAGCTGGGGTTAGGGTCCCTCTGCCAGCACCCCGAGTCGTTCCTTGGCTGGCAGCACCTCACTACCTTGGAGGCTAGACTCACTTGCACTATGAATGCTCTTCTCAATAACACATATTGTGCAAACTGAAATTTTCAGTAATGAGCACAGGAAAATATCAGTCTTAAAATAACTAGCTTTAATTATGAAATTTATTAAGTCATTTTTCCACGTCTAAATGATTTCAAAAGTAAATCAATACACTTTAATGTCAATTAAATTATGTGGAGAGTTTGCATCATAATTAAAATAGCTCTTTTGTCTTCCAAAAATCATTAGCTTTTCAATTACAAATGTTCTAGAGAAACAGGCCATATGCATTATGAACACAGGATAATTAAAGTACTTTAAGAGATGGCTAACACTGAACTCAAGTTGTTTACAAAATGTCTTCTGCCACTGGGAAAGCTGGGGCCATGTAACATGCTACTAAAAAGATCTAATTGATTTTTGAATTTCAGGTATAATGGAAAATCGCCATCTACCTGTTTCAGGTAATTTAACTCAGTCCCTGGTCCACAGAAGTGTGGGCAGCAGCCTTCTTCCAAGGCAGGCATGAGCCGGGCCCTGTGCTCACCTCCTAGAGGGTCCCGTCGGCGCGGCGGAGTCCACCCCCTCTCGCGCCCCACCCGCACGCCATCGGTCTGGGGCCTTCTAGGGCCGTTTTGTGCACGCACACATATTCGCACTGCCCTTCGTCCCTCTCCGCACCTCTGACGTTTCTACTGCTCTACCATCCTTTAAAGCCCACTCGCTGGCTTTTCTGTGGTGACATGTCTTTTTGGTCCCGTCTGAGTGGAACTCCACCTTCATGCGTGAAAGGTGCCTCTGCGCACACAGAATCCTGTGCTGCAGCGTCCCTGTAGGGCTGAGGCCCTGCGCCTCTGCTCCCCGGCTCCCGCTGAAGGGATCCTGCCCTTTCCCTCAGCAGCTCTTAGAACATCTTTCGCCCGTGGTCCGTTCAATCCCACTCCCACCTGCCTGCACATGGCCTTGTCCCATCCAGTCGGTGGCGCACCGGCAGTCTTGCATTGGTGTGCCGAGGTCTTCTGGACACTGGGAAGCTGTCATTTATTTGTTAGCTCTTCAAGAGTGGCTCTCAGTCTGTGGGCTCTCCTCTCGGCTCAGCGGCATGCGTGCCTCCCCCACCCACCCACGCTTGTCTCCCCATGGGGCCACTGTACCACTGTCTCAGCCACGTGATCAGGGAAGTGCTAAAGCCTCAGTTACCCCGTCTGTAAAACTTGGCCACCGATCAGTTCTCCTGCACGAAGGCCGATGAGCGATAGCACACACAGTGCCTGTCAAAACCGCTGCCCCCGGTCCAGAGTCCCAGGAAGTAGCCCCCAGAACGTCTGCATGCAGCTGGAAAACCAGCACACAGGACCAGCCTCCAGGTCACCTCGCCCAACCCCGACCTTCCCCCTGGCCCCGCGCCCTGAGAGGACACACGGCATCCTCAATGCCACCCCGCGGAGCCAGACCCCACCCGCCCCTTCCGAACCCTGGCACCCAAGTCCTCAGTAGCGCCGTGGGAGGCTGACGGCAGGACCTGCTTTGCAGGTCATCTGTGCCCTCGATGGAGGCAGGAGTACAGCACAGAGGACAGTGTGCTGCCAGCTCGATGTTGGCCGTTATTTCCTGCTGCCCCCAGTCCCTGGCCAGGCCCAAGAACCGAGCAATACCTTGAATGGGGCCTTGGCTGATGCTGGAATGAAGATGCAGAGGGAAGGGTGTCCCAGCCAAGACTTACTGCCTTGGAAGCAGAGACGCAGGAGTTCCACTGCTGTTTCTGAGTCAGCTACCCAGTGATCTGGTAGGAGCCACTGCACTGAGAGCCCTAGGTGACCACGAGCCTCCGTTGCCCCTCACTTCACATCGGGGCAGGCCAGCGGGCTGCCCTGCGCTTCCCACAGGTGAGGGAAAGCCCTCTTCCTCCTCACCTCCGAATCACAGATCGCCCTTACAGGAAAACCCACCTCCAATGAGGCCTACTGACAAAGCCTGCAGAGAGGTGACACCCATCAGCAGCCCCATGTGCACTGTCTCCAGTTGGCACAGCTATCCTGACCATGAGTAGCCATCATTTTCCTTAAGAAAGAAGAGAAACAGTGCTTCCACAGAACCAAGAATATAGGGGAGGTATGGGGCCGACAGGGTTTTCCCATAAAAAGAGGGAAATGTGGGCATGTGTTTGCTGTTGGGGATAAGATGGCACACAGGGAAAACCAGAGGAGTGGTGGACGCTCCCAGAAGGCCAGTGGGGATGCGGAGTCCCCACAACACAGAGCATGACTCCCAGGCAACGAAATGCAGGGGCATGGCACAGGGGAGGCCCTCCCCCACCCCTCTCCTCCATGCCTGGGGACCCCATGGCGTCCTGCCTGTCCGCTGGTCACAGAGTTGTGCTGGAGAGAACGCCAACGAGCCCGGGGCCCAGCACACATGCAGTGCAGCAGGGGAGTAGAGTCACTCGGTCAGTACTGGCCGGGGATGTGGGGGGCAGAGGGCTGGGCACAAGACAGGGCAGGGGGTGGGGGGCAGGTTCATGAGAGAAAGGATTTTCCGGGAGGAGGCCTGTGAGCCTGGGGGTTACTGATGAGGGTCCGGAGGACCCCATGGGGCTCAAGGGTTGACCGTGAAGGGCCAGGAAGGGCAGGCTGAGCCATGCTGCGTGCAGAGGCGGCAAGGGTGGTGAGACTGCTGGGCAGGAACAAAGGGGCCGGGCTCTGAGTGCCCCTGATGGGAGCCCTTGAGGGGGAGCCGCCGACTACGGCCAGCAAAGAGCACTGGGGCCAGAGCCGGGGCTGTGTGAGATGACAGGTGCCGACGGGAAAGCCACCTGCCTGGGGCAGGGGGCGGTGGGGGGGGGGAAGCGGCAGACAAGCTGCTCTGGGCTCGACATCCAGGATCCCAGCACCGAAATCCTACCTCCACGCAAACGTCACTGCCGGCGACTCTCGGAAATGCTGGGACCACACCCTCCCACCTCAGGGACGACAGGCCCCACACAGACCCCGGTGGGGACTCATCACGTCAACAACACCCTCCAGGTGCTCTGCAGGCTCGTGGGAGGAACCAGCCACAGTTGTCCCCTGCTCTCCAGGGAAAGACGGAGCCAGGCGACGCACAGCCCTCTGTCCCTGGACTGTCCCCCTGGGGATGGGTACTTCTGGTTTCTGGAAGAGGCCCTCAGGCACCCTCTTGTTCTCTGTGAAGATGCACTGGCCGGTCTGAAGCTACAGGTGGCGAACAGAACACGTGTGCGTCTCCCCATTACCATCTGCGCGGGCGGCTGGGAGCCAGGTGGCTAAGCCTGGTGCCCGCTGTCCTGCTGACGCGGCCCCCAGCTGGCCCTGCTTCCTGGCTGCTTCTCACCCTCCCGCTGACTCAGGTTCCCCAGCTACAAAATGGGGAAATCACGGCTGGGGTTTTAGAACAATCCTGGCAAAAAGCAAGGTGAGGTGGTGACATCAGGGCACAGCCATTTCTAAGGAAGTAAACAGAAATCAAGCAAACCGAGGAGCTGCCACTGGGGGCTGGGGGTCCCTGAGCCATTCAAAGGGCACGTAAAACGGACAACAAGCTTTTAAGTCACACTGAGGAGAAATGACAAGCCCTTACGTTTCACCTGAGGAGAAATACCAGCGTTTTTCATTTCCCCGATCATGCTTTAATTAAACCTCCAGCCTGCTGTTCAAAATAAAGCCATTATGGACACTGATCAAGAAAGTCATCATTCCCTACTGAGCTATAAACTCAATCACCTAAGTTTTATTACACAGCCTCTGAAGAGTGAAACAGTGTGATGTGCTCTGCGGTGGCCAGAAGGACTGTGTCCACCCTGCTCACTGGGACCTCCCTCGCCTGGCCCATCTCCAAGGCGACAGGCGTAGCTCTGCATCATGGTCACAAGAGAACGAACAGAAAGGAGAAGTAAAGGGCCACATCTCCATGGCAAAAACATGAGGCCCTCGTTCATTTTGTCCAAACAGGGGACCAGTGACACTTAAGCCTGGAAGTTGCCTTTGGAATTTCTGAGCCGTCGCTCTAGGAGCCGCTAGGAAGCCCCCGCCCTGTGCGCACGCAGACCCATCGGCCCTCACCGCTTCCTGCGCAGCGCCCCACTGACCCCGAAAGGCCTCTAGACACAAGAACGTTAGAAAAACTGAATAATTTTGTTTGCTGTTACTTAGAATAAGAAAAATAACAAATGCTTACAAAAGTTACACCTGAAAAATCTCCACTCAAACTTATGTTCAATGTACTTAGCAAAAAGGTCAAAGCGCGGAATTTGCTGGATAAATAAATGTTGGTGAGGCGGATGAATCACTGGAGAATTGGCGCATGGCAGCGAATGAATGACCTGCAAATGCTTCCCAAACCCCATTATTTCCCCCTTTCCAAGAGCCCAAGATTCATGTCCCCGCATGCCGCCAGTTCATTACCGAGAAACACCATCCCTCTTCCGGCTCTCGCCGGGCAGCACGCGGCCCCTCGAGGACCCTTTAATGTTTAATTCCCCATCATCCGCTCCACCGAACAGCTTAATCTCTGCTTGTATGATCAATACTATATCAGTGTAAATTAAAATGACAATTTTAAAGTAATTAAGCCTGTTAATGCTCGATTCAAATGTCATTATTTGCACAAGGGATTGAGGAGAAATTACATCGTGTCCAGGGTGACAGGAAGGTGTCTGAGCCCCTCCGTCCTGCTGTGGGGTGCCCCTGGAGGCTTCAGCAGAGCGGATTAGCTTCTGCCTCGCCCTGCCAGGGTACCTATCCAATTTCTAAAGAGGATAACACAATTTGATAAATTTAATTCCAGCTACAAACTCAATTACTGTGATAATAGATGAAAACTGGGAGGAGCCTCTAAACAAGGCCCACATTTTAAAAAATACACTTAAGTCCAGAATAAGATACAACAGTTATGGTTTGATTCGATTTGTTCTCTCTCTTTGGAAAACCCTTTAAATAATTACAGTGGCTGGAAGAAGAGCCAGCATCTATTAAACAGCCTCGCCCTAACCCAGAGGGGCTGCAGTGCGGCCGTCCAGGTCGCGGCGGGAGCGTCTGCAGTCCCAGGCTTGTCCAGCAGCATTTACTAAACAAGCCCGGCCACATCCTTACATTAGTGGGTCTCATAAACAGACACATAAAGCTCAGCCGGCGGCAGATGGAACCTCAGCCCCAGCCTGGAAAGCTGCACCCAGACTTTTTTTTGAGTGGCAGGGTGGGACTGAAGGTTAATAAAAAGAAAATTACACCAAAAAAACCTCCATTGCCCCTTGATGACCCCAGCGCACTGAGCACACGCCACAGGTCAGTCTGCGTGACGGCTCTGCACAGGTATCTCTCTACCTGACCCCACCTGCAATGGGGGGCCCGCTGCAGACGGTTTGCACAGCACCCGCGGGGCAGCTGCAGCGGCTGAACCTCATCCATCAGACCAGCAATAAAACCCGACAACCCCACATTAATTTCAAGATGAAGAGCACAGTGTAACAATTTACGTCTGAAAGATGCTCCAGTGCTGCGTGGCAGGCCTTTCAGGGTTTCCTGAGCACTCGGGACACTGCTCCGCTCTGCACGGTGGCCAGGAGGCAGAGCGGAGCCACAGCAAAGGACTGGACCTCCAGCTAATTTGTTCTGGGGGAACCCGCAGGTGTTTTGGTGCTTAACTGTCCAAGTCTGAAGTTCCCTGTAATGGAGAGAGTCATGCCACCTGCACACAGAAAGGGCCTAACAACTGGTCACATGTAATGACTCCCAGGCCCTCAAGACCCTGGCAGGGACGGCATAAATCTGCAGATTCCTGGAGGTGTGCCTGCATGGGGCGTTCTAGACCAAAACCCTGGAGCCCAAATTATTCTGCCTACAGGTGAGAACTATGATGATAAGATGCATTAAAAAGGTAATCACAAGATGGAAGAAAACTGAATAAAACCAGGCACGCGATTATTTAATTTTAAGCCAAGCATGGGAGTATGGAATAATGTGGCTATGACACTCCTGCCCTTTAACCATGAAAACAATTACGTGATGAGCGAAACCCCAAACCTCAGTGCTTGTTTCCACAGTAGTCATTAAAAATCAGGTCTCTTGAAAGGCAACAGGTACAAATCGAAGGGCAGTGTGGGCTCTGGTGACTTAAGCACAGTACCTTCTGCACCTGAGAGATGGCTCACCTGTGCTCCGGGGCCCACGTCACCTCAGGACGTGAGACACTGAGAGGGCGCTTTCCAGAGGGAAGTGCTGAGGTCCTGCACTGTCAGCCTTTACCACCGCAACGCCCACAAGGACCAGGGTGCAGTCTCTAACCCGCTCCCCACTCCCAGTTCCAGCGGCCTGGTGCGCCAACAGGCTTGGTGGGGGGTTCACCCTGAGCTCATGAGCCTGGAGGCACTGGCCCAGCCAGCACTTCAGAGAGCTCCAGGCAAGGGGGCAGCCTCCACCGCTCAGCACCAATGACACAAACTCCTGGACAGCAGGATGCAGCTCTGCATGGGCCTTGGGCACAGAATGCGCAGGTGGCCCACGACAGGCGGCCGTCCTCTCACAGGGGAACGTGCGTCTCCCAGGATGGGGCTGTGGGTGGTTTTAAAGCAGGCACCTGGCCTGCCTGCTCCACAACGACCCTGAATGCATCACGGAAAAGCCAGAGTCGTCAACACGGAACGTTGGCAAGGACTTCCCCTGCCTGAGAATGACGACCCACGGGTCCCCGGGGTCCCGTGTGGCTGACACCTGGGAGCAGGGGCACAGCACGCCCGTTCCCCTCACTGCCTGCCTCCCAAAGACACTAGAGCCTTCTGTGCATTCGGCTCTAGCAACACAACCGCCTGCCAGACTCCCAGGTCCACATGCGACCTGCTGGGCTCAGGGGGCAGCTCACTGTAAGCTGCTTTGGGAGCAAGGAGCCACGGCTTGGGTGGAGTGGAGCCCAGGGCCATGAGGATCCCAGCCAAGTGCCGCTGCTGAAGGAGGACCGGGAGCTGGAATCCCGCGGGCAGCACGCGAGGCCAAATGAACAGAACAGCAAGCTGAGCTGCGAATCAGCCGTGACTATTTTTTTATGTTCACTGCTTCACTGATTTTCTGTCAAAAAATGCTAACAAGCGGGAAAGTCCTTAAGAGCTTTACAGTTTTTCAGTTTGTTCACCAATACATCTCAAGCAGTGTACTTGCGTCCCGGGCTGGGCGTGACACAGCCCTCCATCACGCCTGCCTGTGCTGATGGATCGGCTGCCGCGAGGCTCCTAGGCTCTGTCTAGGCTCTTGCCGTTGCCCAAGGGCAGGCAGGATTTCCTGCCTGTGGGACAAGTGACGGAGGAGGGCCACACAGGACAGGTGGCAGGGTGGGGTGCCCAGCGGTGGGCAGGCCCGAGGCAGCAGGAGGAGAGCCAGGACAACTGGCCACTGAGGCCAGAACTGACCCATGGAGAGGCACTCAGTGGTGCCCAGCGGCAGAACCTCTTCACCAGGAACCACGCACAGCACCACGGCCACCCCGCAGTAGTGAGCATATGACATAGGGGCAGGCGGACGGGGTGGGGGCCATGGCCAGACCTGGGCGGCTAAGCCACCGCCTGTGGTGGGCACTGCCCCACAGGGCTTCACACCCCACACCAAGGGGGCCGGTCAGAGCAGCCCTGACCGCCGAGTGCCCAGCACAGGCGGGGGTCCAGATCCCAGGTGCCAGGGGTGTTGTGGCACCCACCTGCGGCCGCCCCTCCTCCTATGGGACCTGTAAGGGGCCCCAAGCACTCCTGCTTCCATCGCTAGGCTTGGCTCTGCAGCTGACCAAGCAGCCTCAGGACACACCTTCCACGGCGGTGGGGAAGGTCAGACTGGCACCCCTTGGGCATCCACCTGGGCTTCGTTCAGGAGGTCAGGTGGCACCCAACCCCTGGCCCCCCACTTGTGCTGAAAGCAACTTGGTCTAGATCGTCTGCAGGAGCCTGCCGCGTGGCCTGGCCACAGCACCCTCTCCTGGAGGTCTGGCGCACAGGCAGAGAACAGGCTTCCAGCAGTGTTTAGGAGGAATTCTCAGCATCACCTAGAAGCAGGTTACTAGACAGAGGCACAGAGTGTGGTGTTCTATCAGCGGGGCATCTTGGGGCCACTGTCCAGCTGTCAGCAGTGTTGAAAGCTCGCCTACCACCATTTCGTATGTTACCATGACATTCTCTTAAATTAAGTGAGGCTTTATCAATTTTGAACGTGTATTATTCCAGCTTAACAGAAGTAACTTTGGTTAACATCAGTGCATGTTTTCCCTGGGCAGGCAGGTGATGTTCTCTGGGTTATAGTTGGCCAGCCGATTTGCAGATGGCTCTGTGCCCAAGTGGGGCCACTTCTACGGAACTGAGTCCTGCACTTTCCATCTATTGCTTCCCCTTCTGAATGAGTCAGATCTGCAGACCCCTGGTATGGGGAGCTTCCTCCTTTGATCCATGCACCAAAGTTGTGATCTTGTTCTGACCTGGAGCTTTGGGGCCTGGAGGCATCCCTGGGGGCCCAGCATGCGCCTGGCTGTGGCCGAGCTCCTCCCTCGTGGGGCCCGGGCGCGTGGCCCTGTGTGCCAGGAGCCAAGCCCTCCTTGCCAATGGCTTTGCCTTCCTGGTACCAAGGGGTGCTGCTCACCCAGGTCTTTTTTCAATTTTATATTATCTGTGTCATGTGTATATGAAATTGGAAATTATTCATGCTCTGCATTACTTCTTGGGTAACGTTGTTTCATGGCAATTTCCATAGCTTTCACATAAAGTCAGCTTGTAATGGAAACATTTCCCGTTTCAACTGAATCAAAGTCTGATCCTTATCAGCCATCAGCCACATGAACAGGTTTTCTCACGGTGTCACTGGTGTATGATCGATATTCACAGAACAGCACAGATTTGAAATGTGCAATTAAAAGAGGTCTGACGCGTCTACACACCCGCCAAGCCATCCCCACAATTCAGACGCCAAGCATGTCCCCTGCCTCTAGAAGTCTCCCAGTGTCCCTCTGTCCACAATTATAAGCCCTTCCTTCACTCATGTGCTTTCTGTCATTATGGACTGGTTTGCGTTTTCAAGAATGTTCAATAAATGGAATCACGCAGAATGTGTCCTTCTCAGGACTGGCTTCGTTCGCTCAGCGCCATCCCGACACCGCGCTGCGGATTAGCAGCCTGCCTGCAGTCCTGAGAGGGTGCGTGGTGTGTGTCTGCTCCCCTCCTGGGAGATCTCTGCAGTTTGGGCGGCTGCCACGGGCGTTCACGTGTTGGCCCTTGTGTGGATAAGTGCTGTCTCTCCTCTTGGGTAGAAAGGAGTGGGGTGGTTGGCTCACAGCGTAGGAGTATTTCCAACTTTTTAAGTGTTTTACCAAGCGGCTGTGTGATCTGACGCTCCACTACAGCAACATTTGAGATGTCCAGTCTTGCACACTCTTGCCAACATGGGTATGGTCAGTCTTTTCAATTTTAGCCAATAATGGATAACTCGTGATCTTTAATAGACAACATGGTCTTCATCTGCATTGTTCTCATGACAAATGGTGTTGAGTTCATCTTTTCATGGGCTTGTCTGCCATTTCTAAACCTCATTTGATGAAATGTCTCTTTAGACCTTTCAAAAACTCCGTTATCTGGAACTACTAAGTTGTAAGGGTTCTTTATATATAGTACTCTATATACAAGTCCTTTGTTAGATATATTTTGCAAATATTTTCTCTTTGGTTATGAACTGCTTATTTTTGTATCTTTTGAGGGGTAAACGTTTTTAATTTTGATGAAGTACAGTAGAACTTTTTTAATAGTATTTTGTCTTTGTGTCATAGTTAAGGGATCTCTGTCGAAGTCAAGGTCCCTGACATTTTCTCCTATATGTTCTTATAGAGTTTTATGGTTCTATGTTCTACACTGGGTCTTTGATTTGTTCTGAATTAAATTTGTATAAATCTTGAAGGGTTGAGGTTGTCTTGCACAAGCTCCCCTGTGGGAAGATCGTCCTGCCCCCATGATCAGCAGTGGGCCTATTTCTAGACTCTTCATCCCGGCTCATGATCTATGCATGGGGTTTCACACCAGTACCAGAGTCACTGTCTTGGTTATTGCAATTTATAATAAATCTTAATCCAGTAGTGCAAGTGCTCCACCTTTGTTCATTTTACAGTTGTTTTGGCTAATCCGGATCCTTTACATTTCCAGGTAAATATTAGAACCAGCTTGTCAGTTTCTAAGAAAGTAAGGGGGGTATTCTCAGATTTTGATTGGTATTGCACTCAGTCTTCACTTTAATCTTGGGAGAAATTACAATATTGAGCCTTCCTATCCATGAACATGGTATGTCTCTCCATTATCTAGATCTTCTTTGATTTCTTCCGCAATATGCTGTAGTGTTCAGTACATATCTTTGGCCTAATTTATTCCTAAATATTCCAGATCTGGATGCTATTATAAATGGTAGCATTATTTAAATTTTCATTTCCAACTAAATCCTTTACAAGTTGAAAGCTTACAAGTCATAAATACATGACTAGATTTTAACGATGTAAAGAAAACACTTTTCATTAGTAAATGCATTCTGACTATTCATAAAAGCACCTCATTTTGTTTTTCTTTCCCCTGAAGGACACATTGTCCTCATTACTTTCAAGGTGGTCGATTTAGTAAAGTTGATCTTAAGCTTCAAACAATTTACGCTTGGCCCTGGACTGTGTTTTCAAAACCACAGCTTGCAGGGATAGAGCTATGCACTGGGGGCACAATGTGATCTGGTGGAGCAGATGCAGGTGTAGGCGGAATGCAAGCCTCACTCCAGGACCAGGAGCACTCCACTGGGCTTCCCCATCCCTGCTGAGAGGCAGAGAGCTGTGCTGTCTTTCACCCTCCTGGGTTTGACCCTATTTCTCTTTGGTGTTCACTAGGGGACACCCCCTGGATGGTTAGAGCTTAGAGAGGAGGAACTAGAGTCAAGAAAGTAAAACCAAAGAAGATCACTACAAACGCTACAGCTGATCAGCCCCTCAAAATTGGAACAACCCACCTCTTCCTTCTCTGTCTTTCCATGGCTCCCACTGCCTCACCTTCCTTGAAACTCCACAATGGCTCCCGCTGACCATCTCACGTTCAAACCCTTTCACCTGATGTTCAAAGAACCATCAGGGTTCTAGCCCCTCTGTCCCTGCCTATGGCCTCAACTCAGGTGGCAGGAACAACTCCTACCCGCAGCCCCAGTGCCTCAGTGTACCAACACACAAATCCATGTGCCAACCTCCTCCCAAAAGCCCTCCTAAGGGCGTTGTTAGAAGGAATCTCTTCACCCTAAGTTGTTTCTTTTTTCAAATTGGTTGAAAAAAATCACAGTTCTACAAGGCTTATGAAAACCAGTTTCCTGATCCTTTCGATTTCTTCCCCTGGAGGCACTGCCTGTCCCGTGCACTGTCCCTCTGCTATTTAGCTCCAAGTCTCCAGAGCTTATGTTGCCACTTCTTAATTTTCCAGTTTTTTAGCACTAACTACTGATTCTCCCATGTGGAAGGTGAGGATTTAGCCCACACCACCTTTCCTTGCACACACAGGTCACACACACACACACACACACACACACACACACACACACACACACACGATCCCTAATCCCCATCCTTGGGATATAAACAAATTTTTACTTAAAATTAATGATCAAAATTTATGTCATGAAATCTTTGACAATATTCTCATAATGGAACCATTTATGATGGCTGCTTTTCCTCCATGAATGCCTTTTTGTTCTCCCTGGAGTTTATTATTGCCTTCTTTTTGTGTTAAACTAAGTTCTTTAATCTACATTTATCATTGTTCATCTTCACACCCTCTGAATCTCATCTCAACCCATCAGATAACCTACCGATTTTGCCTTCTTGGAGACCCTCCTGGAAACTGACCTAGCCACATGCCTGCTCTCAGGCCTGTCATGTGACTAGCCTCCCAGTGCCCCTTCCCTGCCAACCTGGGGCTCCCCTAAGAGTTGGGAATCATGCCCAGCTCACACCAATGTTTCTGGAGCTGGACGGGAAGGGCAGCAATTCCTCACACCCAGAAGCAGATAAAGCCCTTCGTTAGGAGCCCAGCACACCTCCAGTCGTGGTGGGGGCGGCCAACACACAGTTCTGAACTGCTATCCGCCCTCAGGGGATTGGTCCGTTCAAACCTGATTTCTGAGCTCCCTGGATCCTGGCACCTGCTCTTCTGGTAAAGCACCTAACTACAGAGAGTCCTGATAAATCCCAGGCCATTGTGTGAGGCACTGAGGTAGACTTGCTACCCTGGGTTCAAGTTTGAGTGGCCATCGAGAAGCCACCACATGGCCTTGCCTCCTCCTCCGTCCAGTGGGAGGACCACGGACACATGGGAATTCCAGGAGAGGCCTTTTGTGAAGCGCTCTCACCAGAGCCAGCTGCGGAGCACTGCATGCACGTCTGCCACGTCACGAAGCAGCTCCAACCACGGGATGGCACACGTGGAAAACACCTGGCTGCTGCTTCTCATGGCACGAAAGCAGGCCATTGGCAGGTGCACGCCAGGCCTTCCTGACGTCCAGAACACAAAGCGTGGGGTAGCATGGGACATCCCGAGAGACCCAGGGAGCCTCCATGCCTGGCAGCTTCCCATTCCAGACATCAGTGCATGGAAATGGTCACAGAAACCCTGACTCTCGGGGGCAGCAGGATGTGCTGTTGGCCACAAACCATGCGGTGAGTCCTAGGGTTTTCTGGTGAGTTTTCACTCCACAAACAACCACACAGAAGTAGCCATCCCACCCTTTCCTCTGTCCTTCCCAAGCTTTCCCTGGCATCCGCGCCTCCAGTTTTTCTGCCAGGCCACATGGACCCAGGAGTGATAGAGACTCACTCCGAGCCTTCAGGGGCTCCTGAAAGCCTCTCTCCAGAAGCACACAGGTGAGTGTGTCCTTGTGCCACAAGGAACCACAGCATCTGGGGCTCAAGCCAGCCCCCTCCACTTGGCCTGGCCCTGGGCACCTCTCAGACCTCCAGGGTCGTGGCCCTGTTAGGTAAAGAGATTTACCGAGGCCCATAAATTTACAGAGGCCCGCGTCACCACCCGGCCCGAGGCCAAGACACACCCAACATCTCCTCAGAACACTGGGGGCCGGATAACATTAACCTTGCAGCAGCTGTCCCGCCGGCTGGCAGCCCTACATCAGCTCATCCGTTAGAGGGAAATAAAAAAGTCAAGCTTAAATGTATAAAAAATTATGATGGAAGCCCTAAATAAGGCAGGGGCTGCAAGCCTATTGAGTCAAAAATCAATCAATCAATGAGTGAGTGGATTAGAGCACCTCATAAGCCCCAAAGAAATAATTTGCCCAAACACTGGGATTTAACAGTGGAGGACCAAATTCCAACACTTTTAGGAAGTAAATAATGAAAAATCAATTCAAAGAAAAAACAGATCAAGAACCCTGGGCTCTGACGTGCGGACACATTTATTGCTGAATACCGTTTCCTGGCTGACCCCAAAACTTCGGGAGGTGTTTATTTACTTTCAGCACCTTCCCGAGATCAATATTTTTAATTTGGACCCAAGTTATTATTTTTCACATCACAGCAGCGGGGAGCAGAGCAGAGTGGCTCATATTTTAGCGCTAAAAAGATCGATATGACAGCTTCACCTCCACGGCAGCCCCACTGCCTGCCGCCCACCCACGCATCACGGCCTCTGGGGGCTGCAGGTGCTGCAGAGGGGAGGGGGTGCCGCCTGCCAGCACAGCAGACAGCGTGATTTAGCTGAGCATGGAGGGCCTGGTGCCCCCAGAAAACCAATCTTGCTTCCCTCACTTTATCAGGCCTGTTTGGCCCCACAGGCAGGGCCAGGAGAGAGGCAGTGTGCCGGCAGGGAGGGGCCGCCCCCAGAGCAAATGAGCTTCCTCATCAGAAACGCATCTGCCTGCCTACCCACCTTGGATCAAAGAACATCAGTAAACTCCATTAATTTTCAATAAATTTCCCCTAAAATCTTACTCAGGAGAGCAGAGAAGGGCGACAGAGGAGGAAGGAGGGCACCTCCTCGGAAGGAGCTTCTAAGCACCGGCCATAGCGGGAGGGGCCCTGGAGCCCCCAGGGAAGGCAGCTGCCCCCACCCCACCCGCCTACCCTCCCGCAGACCCGCGGGCCTGGGGGCCCACCCGGAGAGGCAGGCGCCACGGCCTGCCCAGAGCCCTCCCGCCTGGGCCCCAGGAGGCCCCTCCTCTCAGCACCCGGAGCGGGGGGAGCACACAGGAGGGGCCTCCGAACAGGGGAGGAAGGAAGAGGAAGGCGCTGGTTCCTTGGTGACCAGTAGTCAAGCCATCCTAGGCCAAGAACCACAAGCACAGATGCAAGTGGGAGCAGGAGCCATCAGCCCACACTGTGGACAGAACCCCCTGGGGCAGACGCGTCCCCAGGCCCGGGGGCCACTGTGGGCTGCACTGTCTGGCGGCTGCACTTTCCTGGGAGCAGGAATGTGCTGGACGGGTCAGTCGCTGAGCAAAGCTTTGGGCCAGGCAGGGCAGCTGCCCCGAGGGGCCTTCAGGGGAGCCCCCGACTGTTCTCTTAAAGCCCAGGGAGCCATTTCTCCTGGGCTTCAATCTCACCCCAGAGGAGCAAGTCCAGGGAAACCATGGCGTCCCTGGGCCCGTGGCCCCGGGTTTCTGGTCCAGGCGGTGTCTCTGCCCTCACAGATGATGCTCGGCATGTACCTCTTCCCAGGGACTAAATCAAACCCCAGCGGGAAGGTGGGGCAGGGAGAGCTGGATGGGCAGCCACACCCTTTAAACACGGAGGGGAGCTCACAGTTCTGCTCTGACAGGGGTCTGCTCCGGGACTGCTGGCGGCCAAGGCCCCTGCTCCGCACAGCACAGGACAGCCTCCCAGACGGTGGGGCCTGTGTTCACCACCCAAAGGGCTCCTGAGACCTGCTGAGTGGGTGGCAGCCAAGGTTCCAGGTACAGCTGCCATGCAGACACTTCTGAGGCTGATGGCTCATGAGCAAGGACTGGAGAAGGGGCTGCCCAACTGCCTTTCCACAGAAGACGCAGCTGAGGCCGGCCAGGTGGGGGCGGCTGTGGGAGGGATGCAGCCACTGCAGCAGGTAGCTGCATCTGTGCTTCAGGGGCATAGTCTGCGCCACCCACACTCTTGAGATGAACGAACTCGCTTTCCCCACCCAGCCGTCTGAGTGCGGGTGAGTCTGGGAGGATCTGTGGGGCCTTGTCCCTGGCACCCCTCATGCCCCACAATATGCAGCCTGGCATGGGGTCACCCGGTAGGGGGAGGATGGGATCACCCAGGAGGAGGACGGGGTCCCCTGGATGGGGGGAGAGGGCACCCAGGAAGCGGAGGAGGGGGTGCCCAGGGCAGGCTGCCCACAAGCCCCAGCAGCAAGGAATGCCTTGGATAGGCGTGGCCACCTGCTCCCTCTGGGCCTGTGGCAGGTGGGCTGAAGGCCCCAGGGACACTGAGGGCCCTTGTGCTGAAGCTTTACTCCTGCACTGAAATAAGATGGCATCGTTTGGAAGTAAAGTGACAATTTCTTCCTCGTTGGACCACTTTTGAAGCCAGAATGTAGGAAAGCCATCACCTTTATGTCCCTATGGATGTTCAGGGTTTTCAAGGGAAAGCAGTGCGTCTTCTCCACTCCTCTAGTTAATCAGACATGAGTCCTCTGCGATCAGGGCCTGATCCACAGGCACATGGAAGCCTAGGAGACTGCCTGCTTCCTCAGTGCCCCACCCGCTGCAGTTCCCTTAGCAAAAAGTGTGCTGGGGAATAAGGTCCCTCTGTGCAGAGGTCCCAGGAGGCAAGTCCTGGGAAGCTGAGGGTGGGAATCATTTTCCAAGGCGTTGGGCCGATGGACAGATGCTCACTGTAATGGAGGAGCCTCAGCATCCCTCGTGCAGGCACAGACACTCAGTGTTTCCTCCAGAGACCCTTCTCCCCGAGCGGGGCCACGTGGCAGCCCCATGCACACGCTCAGGCAGGACCCCACTCCTCCATGAGCTCCTGGGGCTGGATCTGGGAGTGGGGGGACCTGAGCATCCGGGTCCCAGGAAGCTGCGCAGTTCAGCAAAGAGACAATCTGCCTCAGAGCCCATCCTCACAACAGAAGTTTCCCTAAGTACTTGGGCCCAAGTCACTTTCCTGACAGTCACAGTTCACATCATGTGGCCAGTTACCAACACCCTTTCATACAGATGCAATGCCAACTCCATCGATTTTCAGACGTGTGACTCTGGCCTCATGGAGCAAGGATGACAGCAGCTGGAGGTGGCAGGGGAGCATGCCACACAAACAGGCCTTCAGGAAAGGCCGATCCCCAGGAGGAGGTGAGGGTGGCACAGTGGCACAGGGACCCAGGCAGGGCTCTCCTGGGGAGCTGGGCTGCGGGCACCCAGGAGGAAGGAGCACACGGGAGGACAGCCAGTGCAAAGGCCCTGAAGTGGGCCTGCCCAGCGGCACAAAGGTGGCGCAGGCACCTGTGGGGGTGAGGGAAGAGCAGGAATGGCTGGGGACAGACGGTGCACCAGGGTGGCAGCCACTTTACTGAGACAGCAGGGCTGGCAAAACGTGACGTAAGCACAGTCCACAAGGGTGGACCACGGAATGACAGCAATGGTGGGGCTTCATTCGGCCTGTCGGTGCTTTGTGACTGTTCTACAAGGAGCAGGCGTCCCTCGGACAGCGAGGATCTGCTGGGGGTGCAGAGCAGCGGCTGCTGGCTTCCCGCCTGACACTGTGGCATCCCCAGCAACCACCGACCTCATCCTGGATCGCTGGGAGCCGGCGGCAGGCTGCCAGCCTTGCTGGCCTCACACACCTCCAGGCACAGGGAGGGCAGGCAGCAGGTTTGCCACTGCACTTCCAGGGCTCCCCTGGTGTCCTTGTCCAGCCGCGCCGCCGCAAAACAGGAGCACGGGAGCTTTACCTTCTCTGGGAGGACCTGAGCTTTGTTCACTGCATAATGGGAACAGAACCAGAGAGCCTAGAAATTCGCTGGTGATTAAAACTGGAACATCTTGGTTCTTCTTGGGCAAATGCAAAAACGTAAATGGGATGTTTAAACACCAAGTCTGCCAGGGTGCGAGAACATTTAACATTCTACTGTTGATAACAGCATGTTCACTCCCTGGGGAAAGGGCAGCTGGGGCATCTGCTGCATGTCCAGCCAGGTGGCATGGGGCTCGGAAGCCAGAGCTCAGACGCACAGCCCCGGCAGGTGACTAGGCCCGGGAGGGCAGGCATCTTAGGGCTCCGGGCACACCCCTGTCCCTGCCTCACATTCCCAATTGCCAAATATGCAGCCCCAAGCTCAGGAGCCCTAGTCAGACCCTCCTGCAGCCTGCGTCCCTGGGGTCTCATCCGGTATGTGGTCTTAAGTAAGTCTAAATTCCGATGGCCTCAAATTCTGGGCTGGCATTCTCTTTTGAGTTCACCCTGGTGCAGCCACAGCCTCCGGACCCTCCTGGGAGGGGCACCCATGTCTAACTCACGACTGAGTCTGGAGCCGCCCCAGGGTCCCCATTCCTTC
Source organism: Phataginus tricuspis (assembly GCA_029783875.1). NCBI lineage: Eukaryota > Metazoa > Chordata > Mammalia > Pholidota > Manidae > Phataginus > Phataginus tricuspis. Next base: position 767,361 of record JAQQAC010022981.1, read on the forward strand.
AGACACAGAGCACGTTTGGGGAGCTCCCAGTATGTGCGGCACGACTCCAGGCTCCAGGCCAGAGCAGGAAACAAGGCGGCTGCCCCTAGGAGCCTGAATTCAGGGAGGAAGACAAGGGCATTCAGAGCTTCAACACAGAGCAGCTGCTGCGCAGAGGAAAGGGCCCGGGCACCAGGAGCTCTGAGTGCCCGGGGCTCCCACCTCCTCACACATGGCTGTGCTGGCCAACACCAGTCACCCCAGGATGGGCGTTTCAACCAGTCCCTGCAACAGTACAGCCACCCCTTCAGGGCCAAAGTCAACAAGCAAGACCAGCGGCACCTCTGATGAGGCCGGCTCCCGACTCGACTTCCGTAGGAAGTGCAGGCAGGCAGCGACCCGGCCAGCACCAAGGCGCCAGGGGGGCCCGTCTTCTCAGACCCCAACTACACCAGATGAGCCTCCTGCTTAAGTAAACGGCCACTCAGGATCTTCTTACAAGCAAACAGAGTTTAATGGTAAATTTTTTTGTGTCTAAAAACATGCCCTTTGGGCACCTCCTGTACCAAAGGCTCAGGACATGAAATGCTGCTTTGGCGCCATCTCCTGGTGAAGATACATATCTGCAGGTTCCTGCCTCCACCCTAAGCACCTCCCGAAGTCCTCCTGGGTCACAGACCCCCAGACCCACAGCCTCCCGGGCCCACAACACTCCGGGCCACAGTCCCCAGACTCACAGTCCCCCAGGCCACAGCCCCACTCAGGCTCACAACGCAGACCACAGCTCCCCCCAAGCCCCCAAGAAGAGCCCACCAGGCCACAGCCCCCCAGGCCACAGCCCCCAAATGCAGCCCCCGTGACTTGGGTGCACAGAGGCCCCCACCATCACGTCCCCACACCGGGTGCAGCTTCAGGCTCAACCTCTTTCTGGGAACAGGCCGCTACTTTCTGATCCCTATTAATACCCGTGACAGCATTTACGTGCGAGATAAATTCATTTCAATTTCCTTTTCCAATTAATGACCTATTATTTGAACCACACTCAGCTAAAAATATTGCTCCGATACCATTAATCTTGTAAAAATTAAATTTTCCTTCCCTGACAGCCAGAGGCCGCCACGCGGGGGTGGGAGGGGACTGCACATGGGCCAGCCTGCCCAGGGCCCCAGAGGTGTGGGGTTCCTAACACCAGGCCACCCAGCAGTTAAGAAGGTGCCTCACATCATACTGAGGAGTGACCCCAAGCACCAGGGCCCAGGGTCAGGCAGGTACTTCCTGCAAACTACCATCAAGGGGCAGGGGTGGCAAGTGCCCAGCCCTGTGCCAGCTCTGGGATGAGCACCCTGACCAGTGCCTACCCACCAAACGGCTGTCCCGGTCATCCCACCACCACTGAGCACCCTGTCAGGACCACAGTTGCAGGGGAGGCCCCGCAGGACAGCAATGCCAGGAGGGAAAGCCAGGCGGCAGGCAGTGCCAGGCCAAAGGACATGGAGACAGTGTCAGCCTGCTGTGCAGCGTGTCAATGCGCCAGGCTGCGGCGCCGCCCCCACACTCACCCCACAGCCCCGGCGGCCGGTGTCCCAGGCCGCGGTCTGCAGTGGCTGCAGGTCACCGCGGCAGGGCCATGGAGCACGTGCCGACCTCTGTCCCGGGGTACAGTCCCCTCATCGGCGGGGAACATGTTCTAAAACCCCCAGTGGAGTCCTGAAGCCGAGGACACCAAACCCTAGACACACTGTGTGCACACCTGCTGATGTCTGATCAATGAACTAGGCACAGTGAGAGATGAACAGCAATCGCTGATACTAAAACAGAACAGTAACAATACATGTGATAAGCTACGTGGACATGGGTTTCTTCTCTCACTGAAATGCCTCTTGAGCTCGCTCGCCCTTCTCCCTGTGAGGACGTGAGACGGCAACACGCCTGTGTGACGAGAGGCAGTGAGGTGGCGACGCCGGTGGGCGATGCAGTGTCAGGCTGCCACTGACCTTCTGTCTGACCTTTTGTCGGGAGGCTCACCTGCTTCCAGACCTCGGCCAAACAGGGAACTGAAACTGCCAAGCAAAACTGCGATAAGGGGGAACGACTGTATCTCAATCACTTCCAGTTGCTGCTGTCAGATACTCTGATGTCCCCCTCACACACACCTGTTGGCTCAAATGGCCGTTTGCTCCATGAAACTGCTGCCCTGGGGGAATGCTGGGTTTTCAGGTCTTTGCTTTTTACTGCAAATCATCACGTGACATTTTGAGGTAAATCTCAAGGGATGATGAAGAATAATACAGAGCTCTCAACCCTGCTGTTCCTGCGCCTTTCTGCCATCTCTCCTCAGCTAACCATTCATTTTCGATGGAAGAGAAAGGGAATTATTATGTTACCACGCAATGACGGGACATGAAGCAGACCACAGAAAACCAGAAAACTGAGAGCCTCACGAAAATATGGAAAACTTCCTAGGGATGCGTGTGAGGAGAGGGAGGGACAGCTCCAGACCCAGGCCTTCCTAACAGCTTCTGGTCACGAGCAACTCGGGAGCTGGTGGCCTCTGACTCTGCTCACAGCGCCCTGCACATCCCTCACGGCCGAGGCGCCTCTTCAGGCTGGAGTGCATTCAGCCTGGGTGACCCCATTGCCGCTTCGGTCTCTAACCCAAACAGGCCCAAACACACATTCTGATCCACTGAGAAAGGTTTATAAGATTTGTTAAACCTTTTTAAGGAACCAGCTAGGTTTCATTAATTTTCTCTACTATTCTCCTTTATTTTCCACTAATGTCTGCTATTTTATTATTTCCTTCCCTCTATTTACTTTTCATTTTTAAATTTCTAAAGTAAACATTTTACACTAAAAATATCCCTCTGAGCACTACTTTGGGGTGTATCTCACAAATTTTGAAGATTTTCAGTTTATTTTTCAAATAACTGGAAATATTTTCTAATTTCCTTCGTGAAATTCTCCTTGACTTATGGGTTATTTACAAGTTTGTCATAACCTCCAAACATTTAGGAGTTTTCCAGAACTGTTTAATTCCTTTGTGGTCAGAACACATGTGGTACAGCGTCGACCTCACACATGCTCGGCCTGTTTTGGTCAGACTTCAGTGCCTCCTGGGGAGCGTTCCACTGGGCGGCTCTGAGGCTGGTCCGGGCCTCAGGGTGGCTTGCAGCCCAGCAGCCAGCGCAGGCAGAGTCCTGGGAGCGGTGGCCCCTGGAGGTGCCGCTGACCCCCAGCTGGAGCTTTCGCACCCTCCGGAGCAGCTGGGAAGCCGGCCAGTTGGAGGTCTTCCTCCTGCCTTCTTTCTGAAGGGTACTCTGCCCGCCATCCTGCCGGCACGTGCCCCCGGCGTGGAGCCGCCCTAGTCCCACATCACCCGCACCGTGTGACAGCCTTTCCTGTGGCTGAGTTTCTGCTCTGCAGGTCAAGTGTCCACAGGCATCCCTGAGGCCGCGCTGGCTGGTCCCGGCTCCCTCCAGTATCAATGTGCCAGAGGCCAGCGTGTGCTTCTGTCGGCTCTGCCGCCTTTGCGCATGGGTTCTGACACTGCACACACGTGCTGAGTTTGAGCAGCTGACCCCTCGCCCTGCAGCAGCCCGGTTCTGAGGTCTGCTTGGATGTGAATACAACCACTTACTTTCAACTTGTGTCTGCATGGCACACTGTCATCATCCTTTGAGAAAATAACTGTGTATCCCAATTAAAGGAGGCGGGGAAGACCTGGGTAGTTTTCAGGAGGGAACCCGTGAGGGCTGCAGGGCAGAGCCCAGCGCTCCGAGGGTGAGGGGCAAGGAGGCACCTTTACGTCCCCTGTTCTCAGTGACCTGATGGTGGTGTGTCGTGGCACAAGGCATTTGCTCTCCTTGAAACTCATTACAATAACCGCATCTATGGGTGTGTACATTTTGCCAAGTTTTGAAAACTCTCAGCCATTACTTCTTCAAGCACCCATCCACACCCCTTCTGCATGCCTGGGACCCCAGCCTCACGCGTGCAAGACCAGGGACCATCACACACGTGGCGGTCTCCTAACTCTCTCAGCCTCTCCACTCTGGTTTATTCTGGGTAGTTTCCCTGCTAGGTGTGCAGTCCAGGCACCTTCCCTCTTCTGCAACGTCTGACCTGCAGTGAGCCCACCAGCGATGCTCACATAGCCGCTGCCCTCTCATCTGAGTAAGTCCCGCTGGGAAAAGCAGGAAGCAGGGTCATGATAGGAGAGTGGGAGGGTTAGGGGAAGCAGCAAGAAGGGAGGAGGTGGATCGGCGGGGATGGGGGTGCTGTGTCCCCTTCGCAGGGAGCACGGGGAGAGGTGAGCACAGCAGCCCCACGGCCCTGGCGCACCCAAGGAGGCTGGCGATGAGGCCACTGTGCAGAGGGTGGGCAGAGGGTGGATGTAGGAATCTCAGTCACAGGCTAGCTCTACAGTGGAAGGACACCATGTAACTGGCACCAGGTGCCCCAAAATCTCATGACTGACGACCTCAGACGCTTCTAACCCAAAGGACAGCCTTGACGTTCCAATGCCTCTGCTCCCTGCTCCCAGTGCAGGACACCTCCCCAGCCGCCTGCACAGGGGTGCCCACTGCTTCCAGAAGCCAACAAATGGCTGGAGACCTGCTGCATGCTGTCCTCCATGGGCAGGGGCATGGGATGCCCAGGGGCATCCTGGGGAAGCCAAGCAAACAGGCACCCCGATGCGGCCATGCAACAGAGGCAAGGGGAGAATGCAAGGGGAAGGAAGCAGAGAGCACTTGGCTAACACAGCAGCTTTGGGGCTCCCCTGAAGATGGATGCCTGAGACACCAGTCCTCTGGACCAGTGCTACTGAACACCTGGGGCCACCCAGCCCCCGCTCCGCCCCTGGTCTGTCCCATGGCTGTCATGCCCCACCGGGGCCCCCTTCCCAGTTCCACCGTGCTCCCCTGTGGAGGCTGCCAGCCCCCTGGGAGGTCTGCTGGGCTCACAAAGGTCGCTGGGCACACAAGTGATCCAGGATGGGGTTTGATTCCTCGCTCTCGTCTTCCCTGCACGTGGCGTGAGCCCCGGCCTCCCTCTTGGCTGTCCCCCTCCCTGCTCCTATGAGGCCCCCTCTGTGCCAGCTGGCGAGGAGCCATGCGACAGGCACGCTCGCGTGGTGCTGTGACCATGAGCTGCCCACCCAGCGGCGTGCCTTTCCCTGGAGGAAAGGCAGCTCCAGCAGCACCCGGTCTGCCCAACGCTCACTCCACTTACTGTGAAATGCTCCTGCGATTTGTAGTTCTCATCCAGGTAGACTCGAGCCCTGTTATATTCTTTCATTGCATCACTCGAGAGCAGTTCTCTGGAAGGAAAAAAGTGAGCTCTTTAATGCAGAAGCCACAGGCAGGGCCCCTCACAGGTGTGTACAAGGTTTGGGATGCTGCCCGGGTGCCGTGCTTTATAGCAGCTGGAACACCAACCAATGGTCTGGGAGCCCAAGTGCAGAGAGGCCCTGAAGGAAACGTGAGTGACGTAAAGACTGCTGCCAACGCCAGACAGAAGTTGCAGCCCAAGAGCGGTTTTTAAATTTTTTAAAAATAGATCCTATCTAAGGAACTCATGGAAAACTTTTTCCAAATTTGACTAGAATTATAAACCTACAGACAGAAAAAGCTCAAAGAACCCCAAGCAAGATAAACAAAGAAAATCAAACTAGAGTGCAACATTATAAGGTTGCTGAAACCAGTCAGAAAGACACAATCTAGCCGTCAGGGGAAAAAAGACACATTATATACAGAAAATTAAGATGAGAACAATGGCTAAATCCTCAGCCAGGGGGGTGGAGGCCAATGGAACAGCACCCTCAGAGCTCTGAAAGAGAAAACTGACAAGCTCGAATTCTACTACAACAAAAATATCTTTCAGAAATGAAGACAAAAGACTTTTTTGAGACAAACAAAAGCTGAGAGAATTCATCAGCAGTGACTTGTGTTAAGATAAATGTTTAAGTTCTCAGGCTGAAGGAAAAGGACACAAAAGAACCCCGAATAGACACGAAGAATGGGGGGCTCTGGAAATGGCCATGAACTGGTAAAAATAAATGACGCCTTCTCTCACTTTTTAACCTTTTTAAAAAATAACAGGCCATCTACAGCAAAGACAGCAACCACGTAGGTCATACGGCCAGGAGCTAACTCATCTCTGACAAAGCACATGCTGTGGAGGGCTGCCCGACGCACCTGCCCACACCCGCCCCTCCGCAGGGAGACGGCCCTTTTCCCAGTGGGCATCTCTCATTGTCCCACTGTTGTTCATTATGTGCTGAAATGCTGGTTTTGCCAGTAAAGCGTGTTGCAGGCATCTCTTGCCAAGTGTGGCTAAACTTTAACTTCGCTTATGGTGTCTTTTGATTTACACAGTTTTTAATTTCAATGTGGTAGATTTATCACTTTACCATTGTGGGCCCCACTTTTTGCACCTTTTAAAAGAACTCTCTCCCTGTCCCAAAGCCACAGCAGCCTGAGAACTGCAGTCTGCCCTCCGCGCTCCCTCGGGGTACAGCGGGGCGCCCGGGGGAGGCCTGCGGGTAAGTACCCAGCTCCAGACGCGCTGCCAGAGACCAAGCTGTACTCACTGCTCCGGAGAGCCCGCATCCAGAATTTTAGCTATTCTTGACCCTCTGCTCTTCCATTTAATTTTGGTATTAATTTGTTCAGTGTTAAGAAAACATTTTGATTGAAATTGCCTTAAAAATATAAATTATTTTGGGAAAACCTGGCAGTTTTAAAATTTTTCCCTTTAACAAATTACCCCACAATTCAACAAGTGAAAACAGGTGGCTTGTGTCAACCTGCCACACCGGGGACCTCACAGAAGGTCTGAGGCCAGTGACAACGAACAGATTACCCTCCGGAGAGGCCCCAGGCTGAGAGCTGCAGAGGCCATCTAGGGATCAGACGCCACCCAGGGCCCTCCTGGCACGGCAGCCTTTGGTGACCAGCCTCAGAAGCCAACAAGTGCCACTTACCGACAATGCCGGCAGACGCAGTCGTAGTGCCCAGAGTCCAGGATCGTAGGGGACACAGACAGCGCCCCAGGCACTAGGGCCAGAGGCAGAACAGAAGGAAGGAAAGACTCCCAGCGGCTGCTACTACCAACAGCTAGACGGGGACCCTGCTTCAGGGCACAGGAGCCCTTGGGCTGAGCAATGCCCCCCCCGTGGGTGGGTCCACCTCCCAGGGCATGATGCCTGCGGCTCCTTCCTCCGAAACGACGGTTCACCTTCCCATCTGTCCATCAGCCCCAGCACTAGGCCAGCAGCCACAAGACCACATGAGGTGACCTCATGGGTGGGACTCTGCCTGGAGCCCAGAGCTAAAGTCTCCAAGCCCTGAGGCCCAGCATGCTGTCACCTGGAGCCACCCCCACCCAGTGGCACCTTGTGCCCTGACCCCACCAGGGGGCACACTGTCACCCCAGAGTCCCCACCAGGAGGCATGCTGTCACCTGGAGCCACCCCCACCCAGTGACACGCTGTACCTAACCCCCCCACCAGGAAGCAGAGGGCATAGCACATGCATGCTGGACTTACTTGACAAACTTGTCCACGTGTGACATGGAGGCCTCGTAGCTCTTCCCTCCAAACTCCTGGCAGTGCAGGGCCATGAAATGCGGTCTGTGAGTGTGTACGACCTGGGGAGGAAGCACACGGCAGCATCAGCCCCTGGCTGTGGGGCTGGCCCGTGTGGAGGGGGCCTCAGGACCAGGGCTTCATGACACAAGGGTGGTTGTTAACAAATTCCAGGAATCACACCACCTGTATGCTTCTAACTGTCTGGCCTCCAGTGCCTTCCACTTCTCCATTACCATAAACTCCTTAGAGCCTCTTCAATAACTTCGGGGCACCACTTGCCAACTATAGAGTCATTCGTGTGAAGTACAGAGCATCTGGAAAGGCTCCAGAGAACAGTCACAGCCTCACAGGAAGGAGTCGCGGCTGACTCCCAGGGATGGCCTCCTCAAGGGTGTGTGCAGACACGTGGGCATGCACACCCGCTGACCTATCTGGAGGTGAGCAAAGCTGATGCGCTAGGGGCTGGCGCACCACCTCCCGGGGACATGCCCCACACCACGGCGGGAGAGGACGCCGCCAGGCTCTGGGCCGCTGTGGGCAGAGACAGCATGCCCACCTCCTCTTGGAGATGCCTCCCCCGTGCAGTCGGGATCTGGACCCCATGGAGACTTCTGAGTTATTCTCCCTCCCAGGGCTTCTGACTAAATGGCCTGCCCCACACTTTCACTCCTGGACAAGGCAAGTAAACCTCCTCCACTATGGCCGCTCCCTCAGGAGGCATGGTGGCCTCAGCTGCCCTGCGCCATCCCATACCCTCATCTAGCACGCGGTCCCGACAGCCACCTGGGCACAGCCCAGATACTCAGCCCTGCAGTGAACCGGGCTGACCATCTCGCAGTGACCCACTCTGGAGTTACCCACAGGTCACTCGAGCAGCTGTGGACCAGCACATGCTCACAGAGGGGCAGGGCACTGGAGGGCCGGCTCTCCTGGGGTGCAGGGGGCAGTGCACCAGGGGGGCCCAAGGTTGGCATGATGAGGCAGCCAGGTCACAGCACCGAGCCTGGTGGAGAGGTGAGGACCAGGGCTTGCTGGGAGCAGGATGGGCCAGTAAATTGGGCCGCCAGGACCAGAAGGCCAAGGGTGGTGGTGGGGATGCACCAGGGTGAGGGGATGGGGGCCCTGGGGCTCTTGGAGGCTGAGAGCAGGCTGGTCTCTTGCCCACAACCCCCAGTTGGTGCTATTAACCATGCTTGCCCATGTCCACCTGCTGGGCTCCTCTTGGGCACCATGCTCTGCACCCTCTCCAGGTGCCTCCTGGCTCAGAGCAGCTGCTCTAGAAGAATTTACCAAAAACCCGGGAAACTGCATTCCCTCTCCTCAAATGCACCATCCTTGAGGCAGGCCCCCTGCACAAGGCGGCCTGTGCCTAACACCCCAATTTCAGCACCTGGAACCCAGCCTCTGCCGCAATGTCCACCTTGCTGGCTCCTGGGGTCAGAGCGCCTGACAGGTCCAGGCTGCACTCAACTGGCTGCAGAAACAGGCTGTGCAGCAGCTGCTGAAGACAGTGATGTCTAGGACTGAGACTGCCTGAGCCTGCAGGAAAAGCCCGCCATGGCCAGGCAGCACAAAGGAGGTGAGACCAGGCCTCGGGGCTTCGGCAAGAGGTGGGCGCTGGGCGGGGTCTCAGATGGAAGGAATGACGGGCCCTCAGGAGGCCCCCCCAGTGGCACCGACAGCCAGCATGCAGGGTGGCCCAGCACTGGGGAGACTGACTGGGCCTCTCCTTGTTCTCAGCCATAAAACACAGACGCAACTCAGAGTACGTTCCTTTAAAGGGGGAAAAGCTTCTGACCAGAAAGTGCATTTCAGCCATGTGGGAAAAGCATGGACATTTGATGCTGGCTAGTTAAGTAATGGTTCCGGGCTGGCTCTTTACTTCCTTTTAAAAATGGGCTTATGGGTAGTTCACTGAGGAGATTTTCAGTCCCCTTTAACGCAGCACAGAATGCTCCCATTCCAGGATACCGCCCACTGTGAGACGCCTGCTCCCGGGGATGCTGACAACCATTCACACAAACAGCGACTCGTGGCCACATGCAGAATGGTTACCGTTTCATGGCAGGCAAACACCCCCTGGGCAGCCAGCTCCCGTGATGGGCAGTAGTTTTTACCCAGTTCTAAATAAAGCGGGGGGAGTAAAGGGGCAGCCAGAGCAGGGCACGGGACGCTGCAGCCTGTGGGCTGAGGCAGGAGGCTGCATCCATGGCACATCCCAACTCACACAGATTCAAGAAGAAGTGACCTGCTCACTGAGAGCACACCCGGGAGCCCCGGCCAAAGCCCGAGAAGGGCAGGCGGAGCCGCCTGTCACGGCTTCTACGGCTAAGGGCAGAGACACAGCACTCGTGCACCCCCGGGCCTTGGCACCCCCGCCGACCACCAGGGCCGGCACGGCCACCTGAGCAGCAGAGACACACAGCCATCCTCTGCGGTCCTCAGAGCTGCCTTCGTCTAAATGCCAAGTGGCGGCCTCCCTTTTCGGGTGACTTGTTTAAAGTGAAATAGCCTTTTATGGAGCGGAATTCACTACTGAAATTAAACTCCTCAAACATTTGGCTCTGATCCCACAGATCTGAAAAGAAGTGGGGGGACCCAAAAACAGCACCTCCGCAGGGGCCATGCAGAGTGGATTCCAGGGAAGTGGAGCTGCGTGGTCGCGAGGGCATGGCCGGCAGGCCTGGGCACGTGGCCACAGGACACCAGCTCGGCGGGGGCTTACTTCAGCATGTTGGGGAGGAGAGCTGAGCTTTGCAGGCAGCCACCCCTGGGGAGCAGCAGTGGCCCACCCCGGGCTCTGATCCTGGGACAGGGAGCCCTCGGGCTTCTGGCCACAGAGCTGCACACCAGCAGTCGTGGCATGCCACTGGCAGGGCCGCCAAGGAGAGGCGTGAGCCCAGGAGAGCTGCCTGCCAGGACACAGGAGTGCAGGCAGGACAAAGCACACTTGAGGGGCTGCTCACCAGGCCCCGAGACATGCGCCCTGCGAGCCTGGTATGGGGGCTGCAGACCTGTCTGCCCCGAAGGCCCGGGGGAAGGAGCCTGGAGATAGCGGCGAGCATGGCGAGGCCCTGGAGCCAGGCCCTGGCAGGCGCCCCCGGCAACCACTCTTCCTCCTCAGGTGAGAGGGGTTGGTCCCCCAGGGGTCGCAGGGCAAGGGACAGCAGAGGGAGGGAAAGCAGTGCAGCCCTGGACCCCCAGGGGCCACCTGCCTGCCACACCCACAGGGAAGCCCTGCTCTTCCCAGGGCCTGCGCCAGCCTGCCACCGTCATCCAGAGAAGGTAGAAGACAGAGACACTGGGAGGGGAGGGGTGGCAGCGGGCAGCCTGCTGGAGGGGCCGAGAAGGCCAGCGGGCATTCCCTGAGGAGACCGGCAAGGTGGAAGCCCGCAGTCTGTGAAAGAGCAAAACGTCAACATCCCCAGGAGAGGTGCCCCACCCCCACAGGCATGGCACACCCAGGATGAGGCTGAGCGAGCTCTAAAAATTCAGATGAAACAGGCAAATACACAGGAAAACACCAGCGATCAACACTGGCCAAGTAGAACCCCTCCTGCTGCCCCCACTGTGGAAACTGACCCACAGCCAGAACCTGCCGGGAAGAAAGTGCCTGGCCCTTGGTGAAGGGCCCAGACACCTCAGGGGAAATGGCGCTCGGTCAGGCCAGTGACCCGGCCAGTGGCGGCGGACGGCTTAGCAAGAAGGGCCCCAGGCGAGCCGCCCGGGCAGGTGCGGGGCAAGGGTGGGTGGGGGGACGTCAGCTGCTCTCAGCAGTCGAGACGGCAGGCAGGGTCACAGGGCACCTCAGCTTCTCAGTCAAGGTTTAATGTTTCCGGAAGACACGTGTGTCTGCATCACTCCTACGACAGAAGCTCCTTAAGAGCAAAGAAGGAGCCAGGAGGGGCCGGGGGCAGGGCCCTCAGGGCAAGAGCTGCTGGGGATGAAGCAGACTGGCCATGGGTCTCCTGTGAGGTCTTCTCTTCAGACCCCATGGACTGAAGTAATTCCTCAGACCTAGTCTCCGACTTCCCTTGGCTCATATGAATCAGCTATTAACTCTCTCCGAAAGCTCAGAATTTTGTATGGCTTATGGTAACATTAATTCGCAAAGTCCACCGGAACAGAGAGGAGGCAGGGCCGAGGACAGCGCCTGCCCGGCAGCAGGCACCAGCCCCACCCTGCCGAGGGGCTCCCCACCGTCGCAGGGACACCTCCCTGAGCCATGGGAGTCTGACCAAGCCAACTGATCTGATACGTGAAAGACAATGTCTGCATCCCAAGAGGGAGCGTCCACTGGTGCGAGGAAGGCACAGCCGGCTGTCACTGCAGTGGGCGCCCCATGCACGACCATCAATCCGGTCCAGCTGTGACACCGCGCAGGGCTCGCCAAGGGCCAGGGGGAGCCATGGGCACCGTCCAGATCTCTGTCCCAGCAGCCCCATCATGACCCATACCACAGCCGAGGAGATGGAGGGGCTGGGGCCCAGCCGTAGCCAAGGAGGCAGAGCCTGGGCCGGGGCTGCATGCGGGGTGAGGGGCAGTGCTGCCTCAGGCAGCATCGGACACCCTGCCGCAGCTCACAGTGGTGCAGGGCAGACAGAGTGGGCACCCCTTTCCCTGGTCCCCTGGGCATGCACCAGGCCTGACAGCCAACTCCTCCTGGCCCCAAGGCCACCCTGTATGCGTCTCCACAGCACGGTCGGATGTTCTCCCCAAAGAACCATCCACCAGGCTTTGCTCCTAACGACAAAAGGTCTCAGGACACACAGCTCTGCAGTGTCAGTGCTAACGCTTTGGCCATACTGTCCCTTGGTGCGTGATACGGCGTTTGCCTTTGTGCACAGGGCGGGAGGAGGCCAGGTCAGGCTCAAGCACCGCCCAGACCTTCAGAGCCCAGGGGAGGCCTCAGTGCTGCCCACAGGCCAGGCAAGGAGCCGCCATCCAGGGCCCCCACTGCCAGGGCAGCTGCAGGCCTGGACTTGTGACCCCACAGAGAGCTCTGCCAGGGGAACGGGACATCCTCCACGGGGCTCCATCACTCAGAACCCCAGAGGCACCAGGGCTGCCGGCAAGTCCCTGGCACTCTGGCTGCCTCGGTGAGCCCACACCCCTAAACTAACCCAGGGACATGCATGAGCAGCAGCTGCTTCGGGGTAGCAGAGCGTTTTGGGGGCGCACTGAGCGGGCCTGGCTGGCACATAACAGCAGGCACTGCCCTTCCCCTCGCCTGCAGATGCTCCCTGAGGGGTCAGCGGACAGTCTGCTCGCCAGGCCGGAGGCCTCTGCCCACAGCCTGCAAGTGCTAAGGGCATGTACAACTGGCCGGTGACAGGCTCAGCTCGGCCAGGTGGGCCTGCAGAGGACAGTTCCAGCCAGCTCGCCAACCTCAATGCCAGAGAGACCCTGGGCAGAGCCAGCCCCGAGGCCAGGCCTGAGGCCTCAGCCCAGAAGCCGTGCACCTGTCTGCCACGCAGCACTGCCTGCTCCCCAGCCCACAGGCCCTCCCGACTTTCCTGCCCAGGCTGGGCCCGCCCCACCCCGCCCGCCACCTGCTGCCTGACTAGGCGTCCAGGTCTGCTGGCTCTCGGCAGACCTTGGCCACCTGACCCTTGGTCCCTGGTGGACCTCTCCAGGGCAGTGCCTGCTGCCAGCTGAGGCCCACCAGGCTGCCCTTTTCCAGCCGGCTGCGTGGGGATGACATGATGGCCTGCCTCCATCTGTGTGCTTCCCGCGGGCCACGCCGTGTGTCCTCTGGAGGCAGGGAGCCTCAAGTCCCCTTGGTAGTCTTTTTGCCAAGGAATGTATAGTTCTCGTTAAAAAGGAACATCCGTGGGCATTACTGCCCCATCACTAGATTGGCAGTGGCTGCAAACTAGAGGGTGTGGGCACTGAGGTAATCAGCGCGGCGAGGTCACCAAGGCGGGCCTGGCACGGGAGCCCTTACCATGCAGGGCTCCAGCCTCAGGCGTGCCTTTGATGCCAACTCCAGACACAGCAGCCACTCCTCCCCACAGCCCCTCCTCCATGCCCAGTCTTAGACCCGAACGCCTAGTATCTGTCCTAGGACACACTCCTCAGACCCCCTCAGGACAGTGACTTTTGGATTGACCCCCACCCTCAGGCGGAGCTAAGCAGCACGCCGGCAGCACACCCTGAGGTCTGCTGGGCTTCCCTTAGGCTGGGACATGGAATCCCTTCTGTGACCAGCAGCTCTGACTGAGCCTGGCTACTCATGCAGAAAAACCTACATTTGATGTATTTTAATTGGCAATCTCTATGACTTTCTAAACTGATCTTAAGTTTAAATACAGAGCCAAATAAAACTGACTCCTTATTTTTCCTCCATGACACCCATTCAGTCTCAATGCATTCCACACTGTGATCCCAGACACACTCTGTAGCCTGAGCGCGGGTCTGCTCTATGGGCAGGCACGCTTCCCCAGACTGGCTATGGCACGACCGCGGAAAGTAAGATCATGAACAGCTGTCACCGTGACAAGACTGCTCCGCCCTTCACCACTAGGTGGCCGCCGTCACTTGTGGTTTTCCTCTCCACATGGAGAAATGGGGTCACGCGTCTTACAGACAACTTCCACTTAGCTGCTGACAAAAGGTCCCAGTAACTTACACCAGAGCAGCCTGGACTCCCTCCAAAACCACTGTGTGGTAACTGGACACCCACGGCGAGTTCCTCATGGGAGGGCCCCACTGGTCAAGGCAGACTGAGTGGGGCACACGGGCCGCCTCTGGCTCTGTAAGCATATATCCTTGTGGGAGATGCAGGGTGTCCCCTCGGAGAGCCGGGGGTTAATGGGAGCTGCCGCTCCGATCATTCGGACACCCAGGGGTGCTGACGAGGGCACTAGAGCCGTGTGACCTGGAGGGCTTGGTGGGCGGCACTGAGACAAATCCCACAAGGCCCAGTCCTAAGGTGTCACCCCACAGGCACCGCCTGGCCGCACCCAGGCACAGAGTCTCGTGTGTGCTTAGCACCCTTGGCCTGAACTGCTGGACTCAGAGGAACAGTGTAGGGTGGTGGCTGCTGGTGGGGGTGGATGTCAAACGGGACACAGTGACAGGGCACCCAGGTTCTGGCTCTGACGCACATGGCGGCCACAGCTAACAGTATAGCATTAGGTCCTGGAGCCCTGGGGGCCCAGGGAACACCTAACATGCGGCTAGAAAGCTTCATGTTGTAATACTGTCCCCCAGAACATGAGTGGCCACACCGCCATTGGGCGGGCCCCGTGTAAACAGTGTGCTCCTGGACAAGACGGGAGACAGACGCAGCAGAGCAGCTCGGATGGCCGGTGACAGAGGAGCCGAGGAGAAACGGGGAAACGGGATGGGGAGCCGGGCCCTGCCGTCAGGCCAAGGCACATGCTCGCCAGCCCCAGTGTCCTGGACTCGGCGGGACAGACAGAAGAGGGCACCACTCTGCTAGGAACCTGTAAAACCAACACCACTCAGAGAAACAAAAGGAAGTTCAGCAAGTCCCTAAAAGCGGCTAAGAAAAAGTAAGAACAAATTTCACACATATAAACCAAGGAAAAGGACCCCAACCCAGGAAGAGAATCATGAGACAGAATAGAATCAGTCTGCACTGCAAACAGAATTAAATATGCGCAAACAAGCATCTGAGAACACGAAAACCTGCTTGGAGTCAGAAGCACGAAACTACATCAGAAGTGGACCAGAAAGAAATGAAGGGTGCTGGTCAGCCTCCAGAAAGAAACGGAAGGGCCGCCTGAGAGGAGCAAAGAACCAGCCACAGGGTGCCTGACGGGCAGCAGCCAAGGGAAACCCACCAGGGGCAGAGGCGAGGCTCCCAGGGGGAGGGTGTGGCCGGGAAGGAGGGTCGGCAGTCTAGCCAGAGTGCCTGGAAAAGGAAAACAAACGGCGGACCGTGAGACTTAAATGTGCTATTTAAGATCCTACCCAAGAGAAAGTACGAAGAATAGAAAATGCCCCGAAGTCCACGTGGAAAGGGTTTACCAGCACAGGAAAATCAACCCGAGAAAAATCAGCTCCCAGATGCACCCGGAGACTATGACTTCACAGATGAGATGCGACCCTCCAGGCCACCGGGTTAAAATTGGCTGCTGCAATCCGGAGTCTGAAGGGCCGACTTGTCAAAACCAGCGTGCAAATCAGGGCAGCCCAGAGCTCACTTTCTGAGGTGCTCAAAGAGGGTGTGTAGCCCAGGACTCCGTGTGCAGCCGAGTCTTTCAAATATCAAAGACATACAAAAACAGCTTCCAACATACAGAAATCTAGGAAATTATGTCTCCGTCAGCCCTTTCTGAGGCATCTACTAGAGCAGAAACTCCCATGAGGAGCCAGGTCAGTCCCCACGACAACAGCTCCACGCTGCCGGCATGGACAAGAGCGCACACATGCACACATGCACACAGGTGTGCACAGTCAGCACGTGGAAGGCAGTCAAGCACCTTGGCCTGACAGGCGCCACAACAGCCGGGGCCACACCACTGAGCGCGCTCCCCCAGGCCCACCCGTCGGGACAGGTCACCGCTGGGCCATAAACAAGCCTCTGGGGGCTTTACACACGGAAACCACACGGGGTCTTTCCTGACTGCTGGGAAACAAAACCAGGCAGAGTAAAGGCAGCCAGACACGAGCAATCACAGCCCCAGTTACACGGGACTGCAGAGGGCGGCCAGACAGGCAGCGGGGGACCCAAAGCAAACCAGTGGCTGCCCGGGTGGGCTGCAAGGAGGCAGTGAGCAGAGCGCCAGGACCTGTGTCACGGGTGGAAACACAGTGACTTCCCAGGCAGAGAGTGGCAAACTCAGCAAGCGCACGTTAAGGCCCACCATGTGTCAGCCATGCCTCCATCCCGTTGTGAGCTCATCCCAATGTGAACTGTGAGCAGTGAGGAGACTGGGGACCTCAGGACACTGGCTGGATCACTGGTGAGGTGCTGGAACAACTGTGACTCTTGTCGGGTCTAATACAACACCTAAAACTTACTTGAGAGACACCCACTGAAGTCCAAGTGAAGTAATGCTGTCCACGTTTCCCTTCAACCATCAGGGGCACAGTGGGAGGGGGAAGCCCGCTGGGGAAAAGCTGGCTGTGAGCTCCAAGCTGTCCACAGGGCAACGGGCAGCTTGATGAACACACTCACTGCTCAGCTGGTGGGAAAACCATAGACCCCAAGCACATCGTCCTCCCTGCCACAGGGCCAGCTGCTGGAGCACCCCGCTGAGGCATCCACACGGCAGGAATGTGGTCCTCCTGTCTGCCTTCCCTGGTTCCTTAGAGGCCAGGCAAGGGGAAGAGAGATGCATCTACTCTTGGCATCCACTCTGGAGCTCAGCTTGGGAACCACTTCTGTCTGCCAGCTCTGTGAGGGCAGGTGCCCGTGCTTAGGAGGTGAGCCCGCTCGGTGTCTGGGCATCTGTACTCCCACCATCAAAGGAAGAGTGAGACCCACAAACTAGACTTCATTTTAAATTGGATTTAATTACTGCCCAAGATGAAAAACTCAAATAGCTCATTAGAACGACTATTTTAGTAGCATGCTGTGGGAACTTCTGCTAACAGAAAAAAAATACTTCCTTTGCAAGCAAGGGACACCATGGGGTACTTTACAGGGCAAATGCAACCTCCACTGATGGAACCACAAACTGCAATGGCACCAGACACAAAGCACCACCAGCATGTGGCAGACGGAGGAGGGGCCGGGCCCCCTCATAAAGGGAGATTCCAGAACATGCCCTCCAGCTTGTAGTCAAACTGCATCTGGAACACATGGTACTTGCTGGACAAAGAGCCCAATGCTGGCTTCCCACAAACTTGGGATCACTGCCCTGGGGGCCCTGAGACAGCGGCTGTCCCCTACTGCACAGGGTGCTGGCAAGTGGCTGACAACCAGCCTTCTGGAGGCAAAGCCCCACCTGGCCATGTTTCCCCGTTTCCATGATGTAAATGCCCTGCACAGCTCAGGGTGGCTCCTCGGGCGACATCACTGAGGAGGGAGTTGGGGGATGCTCAGCGACACCATTACACGAGATCCCCACCCTCAGACACAGTACATATAAATAACTAGGATCCCAGCAGTAAATGTAGTAAAATAATCAGGAAGTGATGAGCATGGGCACTTGTTATCTGTTTTTAATATCATTTGCTCAATCCTAGGTTCATAGAATTAGGTTTTTAATAATGCTGCACTTAACAGCTGGCCCCAGGTCTCAACAGCTACTGAACACCTACTGTCAGCAGCCCCAGCAAGCAGCCAATTGGGTTCTTGCTCTGTCACCTCATGGCGGAGACTACGTGCCTGAGCCCTGGGCAGTCTGAGCACCAACCCCCTTACCAGCCTGCCGTGGGCAGTCAGACAGCACGGGCAGCAGGCACGATCGGCACAGGCCACACAAACTGAGCCCCTGATGGGGGCTCTGAGTTTGACACCACCACAAATGCATGGTACAGGGAGATGGACTGTGGTGGGCGCACATGGGTGCAGAGGGCCACCAGGCCGTGCCACCTGCCGGTCACACAACCACAGACAAGCAGCTCCGGCCCCGAGCGAGAGACCTCTGGCCTCTTGGAAGGAGCCCTGGGACCCAGGTGACCCTGGACAGATTCCTTCAGGATGGAAGGCACAGACATCCTGAGGAAGGACAGGAAAACACCCTCCAAGGTGTGGGACGGCAAGCTCATGTCACACCCACTTGGAAACGCATGTCAGTAAAGAAGCCCTCGAGGCGGGGCCCAGGTGTCCAGGCCCCAGTCACCTGTGAGGGCAGATGCATGCAGCATCCCATCTGAACCCACCCTCAGCGGCGCATCCTGCCTGACGGGGGCGCTGGCACGCCCTCACCTGCAACAACAGGTGGCCCCCTTGCTGGACAAACATCTGCAAAAGGCGTTTCTTCTAACTGTAAAAAAAAAGTAGGCAACTGATTTTTTAAAATGTGGGTTCTCCTTTGGTAACCACGAATCTAAACCTAGCAATGGCAATAAATACATATCTATTGATAATCACCTTAAATGTAAACTGACTGAATGCACCAATCAAAAGACATAGAGTTACTGAATGGATAAAAAAGCAAGACCCATCTATATGCTGCTTACAAGAGACTCACCTCAAAGCCAAAGATATACACAGACTAAAGGTGAAGGGATGGAAAAAGATATTTCATGCAAACAACGAGAAAAAAGCAGGTGTTGCAGTACATGTATCAGACAAAATAGACTTCAAAACAAAGAAAATAGCAAGAGATAAAGAAGGAAATTACATAATGATAAAGGGGTCAGTCCAACAAGAGGATATAACAATTTAAATATATATGCACCCAACACAGGAGCACCTGCATATGTGAAACAAATACAAAAGACACAGAGGCACTGAACAACACACTAGAACAGATGCACCTAACAGACGTCTACAGAACTCTACACCCAAAAGCAACAGGATACACATTCTTCTCAAGTGCACACGGAACATTTTCCAGAATAGGCCACATACTAGGCCACAAAAAGAGCCTCAGTAAATTCAAAAATATTGAAATTCTACCAACCAACTTCTCAGATCACAAAGGTATAAAGCTAGAGATAAATTTTAGAAAGAAAACAAAAAGGCTCACAAATACATGGAGACTTAACAGCATACTCCCGAATAATCAATGGATAAATGACCAAATTAAAACAGAGATCAAACAACATATGGAGACAAATGACAACAGCACAGAGCCCCAACTTCTGTGGGACGCAGCAAAGGCAGTTCTAAGAGGAAAGTATATTGCAATCCAGGCCTATTTAAAGAAGGAAGAACATTCCCAAATGAATAGTCTAAAGACACAATTATTGAAATTGGAAAAAGAAGAACAAAGGAGGCCCAAAGTCACCAGAAGGAGGGACATAATAAAGATCAGAGAAGAAATAAATAAAATTGAGAAGAATAAAACAATAGAAAAAATCAATGAAACCAAGAGCTGGTTCTTTGAAAAAATAAACAAAATAGATAAACCCCTACCCAGACTCATTAAGAGAAAAAGAGAACCTACACACATAAACAGAATCAGAAATGAGAAAGGAAAAATCACTACAGACCCCACAGAAATACAAAGAATTATAAGAGAATATTATGAGAATCTATATGCTAACAAGCTGGAAAACATAGAAGAAATGGAGAACTTCTTAGAAAAATACAGCCTTCCAAGACTGACCAAGCAAGAAACAGAAAAACTAAACAGACCAAATACCAGCAATGAAATTGAATCGGTAATCAAAAAACTACCCAAGAACAAAACCCCCGGGCCAGATGGATTCACCTCTGAATTTTACCAGACATATAGAGAACAATTAATACCCATTCTCCTTAAAGTTTTCCAAAAAATAGAAGAGGAGGGAATACTTCCAAACTGATTCTATGAAGCCAGCATCACTCTAATACCAAAACCGGGCAAAGACCTCACCAAAAAAGAAAATTACAGACCAATATCCCTGATGAACGTAGATGCAAAAATACTCAACAAAATATTAGCCAAACCAAATTCAAAAATACATCAAGAGGATCATACACCATGATCAAGTGGGATTCATCCCAGGGATGCAAGGATGGTACATCATTTGAAAATCCATCAACATCATCCACCACATCAACAAAAAGAAGAACAAAAACCACATGATCATCTCCATAGATGCTGGAAAAGCATTTGACAAAATTCAACATCCATTCCTGATAAAAATTCTCAACAAAATGGGTATAGAGGGCAACTACCTCAACATCATAAAGGCCATATATGACAAACCCACAGCTAACATCATACTTAACAGCGAGAAGCTGAAAGCTTTTCATCCAAGATGGGGAACAAGACAGGGATGCCCACTCTCTCCACTGTTATTCAACATAGTACTGGAGGTCCTAGCCACGGCAATCAGACAAAACAAAGAAATACAAGGCACCCAGATTGATAAAGAAGAAGTCAAATTGTCACTGTTTGCAGATGACATGATACTGTACATAAAAAACCCCAAAGACTCCACTCCAAAACTACTAGATCTAATATCTGAATTCAGCAAAGTTGCAGGATACAAAATTAACACACAGAAATCTGTTGCTTTCCTATACACTAACGATGAGCTAACAGAAAGAGAAATCAGGAAAACAATTCCATTCACAATTGAATCAAAAAAGAATAAAACACCTAGGGATAAACCTAAGGGTGTGAAAGACCTACACTCTGACAACTACAAGACACTCCTAAGAGAAATTAAAGAGGACACTAACAAATGGAAATTCATCCCATGCTCTTGGTTAGGTAGAATAAATATTGGCAAAATGGCTATACTACCTAAAGCAATCTACAGATTCAACGCAATCCCTATCAAAATACCAAAGCTTTCTTCAATGAAATGGAACAAATAATTCTAAAATTCGTATGGAACCACAAAAGACCCTGAATAGCCAAAGCAATCCTGAGAAGGAGGAATAAAACAGGGGGAATTATGCTCCCTGACTTCAAGCTCTACTACAAAGCCACAGTAATCAAGACAATTTGGTATTGGCACAAAAACAGACCCACAGACCAGTGGAACAGAATAGAAAATCCAAACATTAACCCAAACATATACAGTCAATTAATATTTGATAAAGGAGCCTTGGATATACAATGGGGAGATGACAGCCTCTTCAGCAGCTGGTGTTGGAAAAACTGGACAGCTACATGTAAGAGAATGAAACTGGACTACTGTCTAGCCCCATACACAAAGGTAAACTCAAGGTGGATCAAAGACCTGAATGTAAGTCATGAAACCATAAACCTCTTAGAAAAAAACAGGCAAAATCTCTTGGACATAAACATGAGTGACTTCTTCATGAACATATCTCCCCGGGCAAGGGAAACAAAAGCGAAAATGAACAAGTGGGACTATATCAAGCTGAAAAGCTTCTGTAGAGCAAAGGACACCATCAGTAGAACAAAAGGACATCCTACAGTATGGAAGAATATATTCATAAATGACATATCCGATAAGGGGTTGACATCCAAAATATATAAAGAACTCACGCACCTCAACAAACAAAAAGCAAATAATCCAATTAAGAAATGGGCAGAGGACATGAATAGAAACTTCTCCAAAGAAGAAATTCAGATGGCCAACAGGCACATGAAAAGATGCTCCACATCACTAATCATCAGAGAAATGCAAATTAAAACCATAATGAGATATCACCTCACACCAGTGAGGATGGCCAATATCCAAAACACAAACAACAACAAATGTTGGCGAGGATGTGGAGAAAAGGGAACTCTCCTACACCCTGGTGAGAATGCAAATTAGTTCAACCATTGTGGAAAGCAGTATGGAGGTTCCTTAAAAAACTCAAAATAGAAATACCATTTGGCCCAGGAATCCCACTCCTAGGAATTTACCCTAAGAATGCAGCAGCCCAGTTTGAAAAAGACAGATGCACCCCTATGTTTATCGCAGCACTATTTACAATAGCCAAGAAATGGAAGCAACCGAAGTGTCCATCAGTAGATGAATGGATAAAGAAGAGGTGGTACATATACACAATGGAATTATTATTCAGCCATAAGAAGAAAACAAATCCTACCATTTGCAACAACATGGATGGAGCTAGAGGGTGTTATGCTCAGTGAAATAAACCAAGCAGAAAAAGACAAGTATCAAATGACTTCACTCATATGTGGAGCATAAGAGCAAAGAAAAAAACTGGGGGAAAAAAAAAACAAAACAGCAGCAGACTCACAGAACCCAAGAATGAACTAACAGTTACCAAAGGGAAAGGGACTGGGGAGGATGGGCGGGAAGGGAGTGACAAGGGGGAAAAAGAGGCATTACGTTTAGCAGACATAATGTTCAGGGGGGCACGGGGAGGGGTGTACAACACAGAGAAGACAAGTAGTGATTCTATAGCATCTGACTAAGCTGATGGACAGAGGCTGTAATGGGGTTGGTGGGGGGGACCTGATGAAGTGGGGAGTTTCATAACCATAATGTTGCACATGTAACTGTAGATTAATGATACCAAAATTTAAAAAAATTAAAAAACATGAGTTCTTTCATAGGGCAGATCAAGAAACTTATTTTGGAGAAGTGTGAATTAGAAATTCTGGCAAGAAGGAGCATCGGGGATTGAACGCTCACACACATACCAGCCAGCCAACCCGAGCTGGGCCCCTCCCTGCTCCTGAGCAGGAGGCAGCTCTGGGCTCTGGGAAACCAGTGATGCAGCCTCACCATCCCCGTGCTGCGAGGCCAAGAGGCAGCGCTGAAGACGGACACAGCCGGGCAGGGCTAGGCTTCTGCACAGGGCGCCAAAGGGACCTAAACAGGAGAGACATGTGATGACACCTGCGAACAGGCCACAGAGAAGGAGCAGAAGAGGCCGAGAATTCCTTGAAGTAGAAAAGACTGCTGCTATCCACCAGCTGTGCTCTTAAAACATCCCACATTAAAGCCCCCTGCCCACCCCTCTGTGGCGGCAGGGGCTCCTCCTCTGCAAGCTCACTGCCCTCCCTGGTCCCGGGGCCAGGACGGGGTGCCTACCCCCAACAGGAAGCCCAGACTCAGTCCTCATGACCCAGATCAGGCGCCCCCAAGGCCACGCCCTGCAGCCGGCTGGCCGGGCACAGAGCCAGCTGTGTGGGCAGCAGGCATGTCTTCTCGTGCCCGGCATGTCAGATGTCACAAGCATCTGTGGCCTTAACAGCAGGTAGGGCCAGCCAGCCATTTGGGGCAGGCTTCCCTGGGCCATTGTGGGGCAGGGCCACTGCTGTGTGCCGTCGGGATGGCTGCAGGCCTGGCTGAGCGCTCCAGGGCCCGGGGCTGGAGTCTCTTTAGTTGGGCCCCAGGCGCTGACAGTGGCCGCAAGGCCGCGAAGCCCCTGCCCTGCCTGCACCCAGGTAGCTGGACAGGGTGCTGCTCCTTTCCAAGAGGCGGAGATGGGGAGCTTTGTTCCACTTTAACAGAACCTGCTGCTCGGGGACATCCTTGCTCTTCATGAACAGATCAATTCTAATTTAACAAGTGCTTTCCCACATCTGAGGGGAGAGCAGAATCAGTCAGGCCCTCAGCAGGCCCGGCGAGGCCTCTGCCTGGTCACACGCTCACCTGCTTCCCTCCACGGGCCACATGGGCCCGCAGGCAGCCACAGCCCCACAGCCATGGTGCAGGACACCAGGCAACACCTCTGAGCCTTCCCGATCCACCTGTCCTGCTCGGGGCCACTCCACGCTGCAGCAGCTGCGACCACCCACCCTAAAGGGCCCAGTGAGGCCCACACCTGGCTCTCTGCCCTTGAGCCCAGCATCTCCTGGCCCCCAGCTCCTGCCCTCTGGCCCCCTACAACTGCCTCTTCCCCAGCCCCCATCCAGTTCCCCCATTCCAAAGGGCCCACCCTGGACCCCACGTCCGTGCCCCCAGCAGACGCCGCCACCTCGTTCCCTGCCTGGTCCCAAGAACTCTCCAAGGGAGTGGCGGCTCCCGGCCCTCCCAGAGTTCCTAGAGCCATTCCAACCCGCTGGGCCACCAACCCAGACCCCACGGTGCCCAGGTGACTACCTAGGCCCTCAGGCCCCACCCTGCCTGCCAGGTCAACCCAGGGTGCTCCCTGTCCTCAAGGAGGCTCACAGATGGCACTCTCTCCTCCGCAGCAGGCGGCTGCCCCTCCGCCCCATGGCCAGGGGCCCCCTCCAGGGCTCAGTCTCGTGCACCTTCGGCCCCTTCTAACTCCATCCCGCTGCTGGGTGACGGGGGCACACCTGACTCCCACAGTCCTGCCAGCCCTTCCCTCTCATGTTCTCCTCTCCGATGGACCTGCCCATCCAGCCTGCAAGGACAGACCGCAGCAGCCCCTGCCCCCCACTCCTGCTTCCCCGCTCAGCTGCCAGCTCAGCCTTGGGAGCTGCGCTCGCTGGACTCCCCCACTGTGACTGTAAGGCTTGGCCACGGGGCCCTGGGCCACTTCTCTGTACTTCTTCACACCTCGACTTTCTGTGTGAAATGGAGGGTTCAGAGTGACCCCATGTCAGGCCGTGCAGACGCCACCAGATGGTGGGTTTGGGGGGTGGGCGAGTCTAACCAGCAGCAGCTTCTGCTGCACAGCAGACACTCTGGCTCTAGAAAGCGCGACACTGAGGGGACAGGAGGATGTAGGGACAGGACCCTAGCCCTGGGGTCCTGCAGCCACTGTTTCCTTCACCGCCCACCTGAACCACCTCCAAATGCCTGAGAAGGGCAGCATACGGCACACTCATCCCCCAGATCATTAAAAGCCCCAAGAACACAATCATTATGGCTGCTGCTCCCGACAGATGTGAGAGTGTGCCCCACAGGCCTGAAGCTAAGCAGAGGGTCTCACAATGCTGGGGCTGCTGTGGGGTCTACACTCCTGATTCCCGACCCGGAACAGGGCCGAGGGCTGGGGTCAGGAGCTAGAGCAACTGTGAGGCTGCTGAGAAAGACCAGAAGGCGCTAGCCCCCTGCAGCCCGGGCCTGCCTGCCGACCCGTCCACGGGCAAGCAGCCTGATGCAGCTGCCCTCTCACTCCAGAGGCTCAGGAGGGGCTCGGCCGCGTGGCCCTCAGCCAGCCGCACACCCTCCCGTCTGTCCGGAGGTGCCGCTGCTCGGGGCCCAGGAGGCGCCCTGGCGGGTCGCCACACATGAGGCGGGAAATCGGTCAGAGGCAGGATGAAAACATAAACACCTCAGGAGTTCCATACTGATTACATGTTGAGATGGTAATACTTTGGACATATTGGTTTACATGGTATTATTTAAATGAATTTTACCTATTTCTTTTTACTTTTTAAATGGCTCCTAGAAAATTAAATTACATAAGTATTTCTCAGGATATTCTAGAAGACAGGCCTTTGACCGTTTTTCTAATAGAATTTTACTATTCTCTCATTTTTAAGAGCTCTTTATAATAAAGCTTTGAAACTGCACTCTTACCGAGTTAAATCCATCAGTCCTTTCCTCGATGAGCCCTTCAGCTGTCTGCAGCTTAGAAAAGTTGTCCCCACACACAGAAAGCAGCAGGCGGGGGCTCCCCGAGGTGCCCCACTCCCTAGGGCACAGCCAGCTTATCAGGAGTGGCAGGAGGACCGCTCAAACCCCTCCCCAGCGAGCAGGCCCTTGGAGGCGCCCACTGAGCACACAGGCTGGACGTCCTGGGCGGACACCACCAGGCAGAGCGCATGGCCCTTGCCCGGCCACAGGGCCCTTCCTTGTCAGAACGTCCAGTGGAGGCTCCAGTATCATCGCCTCAGAGAGGTAAGCGGCTTGCCTGGAGCACCCAGCCAGGAGGGGCGGCACCAGGGCCCCTGGGCCCACGACGGGCTCTCTGCCACACTGCCTCACTGGCTTGGCAGGAAAGGGTCTGAGCTTCAGGCTATGTCAACAGACTTTGACTAAAGAGAGGACACGTCATCAGGATGTGAGGGCCACACTGGCCTCACAGAAGGGACGACACAGTGGGCAGCTCTGCTTTCAGAGTTTCTGGTTTGAGGTTAATTTCTAGTCCACGCTGGAGGCTCTCCCAAGAGTGAGCTCGCTCACCAGAGCACAGTACCGGGGACGCTGGTCCACAAGGCCAGAGCTAACCCGGGTCAACCATGCATCCTGGGCCACACTGCTGGCCCCCAGGTCCCTGCTTCCCCTGCAGTGGCGCTGCTCCGGCCCAGGGGACCCTCCCCAGCGGCTCGCGCACGCCCAGCAGCCTTCCCTGCACATCACCCATACCCCGGCCCACAGGCTTCGCTGACCTGACCGTGCCACCCCTTGCAGACGGCAGTGATTCCCACCAAGCCCAGCAAAGCCGGAAGCTCCTGATGGGGGTGGGCGTGAGGGTGGGGTGGGGCAGGCCCTGTGCACCATACCGCCGCCCTCTCGACCTTCCCAGAGCCCCAGCCTTCAGGTGTGCTGCTGGGATTCCTGCAGGTACATGTCTTCCTATCACCCACCGCTTCCGATCATTATTAACACACAGCCACCGAGTTAACAGACCTCAGGCCGGCAGCAGGGAACAGGGCAACGTTGGACAGACGAGGCGCATGCCCGCCTGGAACTGCCCGCTCCCTCAGGGGAGACGGCCACCACGTGAGACAGCCAGTAGCCCTGCCACCCCGGTGGCCTCCAGGTCTGCCTGACACTAGCACAGTAATCGCATGGCAGGCACAAGGCCACCAGCGGCTCCCTGCCTCAGCTTCCCCCTCGGGCCTCCTGGGAGCTCTCGGGATGAGGATGGCCTGCCTTTATCCCCATCGCGGCCAGCTCAGCTGCCTCAACAGACCACCACACTGGATAGCCTCGCTCCCACCAACCCGGAGGCTGGAAACCTGAGGCCAGGGTGCCAGTGCGCTCGGGTATCTCGGGGGGCCTAGCTCCTGGCTTGCAGATGGAATCTTTTCATTGTGCCCTTACACAGCAGGGAGGACGGAGCAGCTCTCCAGGGCCTCACGGACCAAGGCACTGGTGGCATCATGGGGGTCCCACCCACGCACCTCACTCACTCCTCAAAGGTCCCCCCCTGTGCCCTCGCCGTGGGGATCAGGGCTGCTACGTGTGGATTTTAGGGAGATCCTGGATGATCAGTCTGTCCTGCATCCCCTGCACCCAGCCACCACACCGCAGGCATGCTGACACCAGCAGAGTGCAGGACCCCAGAAGGGGCCCAGACCACCGTCAGGGGCAGGTGGGGAGCTCAAGCAGGATGCAGAAGGTTCCACAAGGCCTTGTTTGGGGCTGCTCTGTGCAGAGGCTGCAAGGGTGCAGGCGCAGAAGCAGGGGGCCAAGAAGCCCCCGTGGGCAGCCAGGGAGGGGGGGACAGAGGCCTGGACAGGGTGGCAGCAGGGACGGGGGAGAGTCAGATTCTGGAGAGCCACAGCAGGAGCCCAAACTGGAACCACATTGTCCTGAACGGAGGTGCTGGTGTGGGTGTGGGGCTGGGGATGGAGGAGGGCCTGAGATGCCCAGGCAAGGCTGGCAGTTGAGACCAGGCGTCTGGAAGGACAGGAGAGGACAGGCTTGAAATAAAGACCTGGGCAGCTCCAAGTACCTGGGACTGGGATCTGGAGAGACCCCAGCAGAGCCCTGGCACCACAGCCCAGGGCAGGTCACCTGGGGCCTCAGAGGAAAGGCTCGGTGCTGCAGGGCCTGGAGCGGTCAGCACAGGGAATGCAGGCCGAGGGCAGCAGTCTCCCCCAAGACCCTGCTCAGTGGCAGCGGGCCTTCCCGCCCCGCACCGGGCCTGTCCCACACACCATGCCCACAGCATCGGACCCGTGGGTCAGATCACATGCAGCCTTCGAGTCTGGTCTCCCTCACGGGGGAATTTGCTTCAGGTTTCTGTGTCAACATGCATTTCCGTGTCAACTGGGTCAACAGGGTGGGATTCTTGGGTCATGTTGTAGGAATGTGTTTAATTTTATAAAAACAGATTGCTTTCCTAGTGGCCATGCCACTGTGCGGCCCCTACCAGGGCAGGAGGGCTCCCTGCACGGGTTGTGTGCTCATTTTAGCCAACGTAGTGGCCATCTCTCCTGCGGTTTTGGTTAGTGTTTCCCAAAAGCCAGTGGGCTGAGCGTCTTTCCATGCGTTCATTCACCGCCTGTGCGTCACCTTCAGCAAAGTGTTGGCTCGAATCTTTTGCTCATTCTGGAACTGGGCTCTTTGCTTTCTTATTATTGTCCTTGAGGACCCTTCATATACTCTGGAGGCCAGTCCCTCACCAGACTCAGGACCTGCAAACACCACTCACTGCCTCTCTAGTCCGACATGTCTTCTTTCTTTAACAGTGTCTTACAAAGAGACGTACTTAATGACTGCGGTGAAGTATTTATCGATTTCTCCCTTTTATGAAATGTGCTTCCGGTGTTGTACCTAAATAGTCTTTGCCTAACTCAAAGTCACCAAGACTCTCCCTTACGTTTTCTTTCAAAACTTTTATAATTTTAAGTTTTACACTTAGGAGTATGGCCTATTTTAACTTTTGTATATGGTGCAAGTATGGAAAATCTGTTTTTGCATATGGATGTCCAATCGTCCCAGCACCATTTATTGAAAAGACATTATTTTTCTAATGAACTGCTGTTAGCCTCAGTCAGTCATCTGCCCATACTTGTGGGCTTATTTCTGTATCTCTCCTCTGTTTGACTTACCTGTTTCTCTGCCCTTTGCTGAGAGCACACTGCTTAACTGCTGCAACTTGGCAATAAATCCTGAAATCAGACAGGCCCTAAGCTGTCTGGCTGACTCGAGTTCCTCTGCTTTCCCATATGCATCTTAGAACCATCTTGTAGACTTAATGAAAGTATCACTGGAACCGCACGGAACCGGTCTGTCAGTCAGTGGAGAGTCACACACTGACACAATGGAGTCTCCCGACCCATAAACGTGACTCACCTCTCGATTTCCTTACGTCTTCTCTGATTTCTTCATCAGTGTTCCAGGGTTTTCAGTGTACAGACATTAACATTCTTCATTAGATTTATACCCAAGTATTTCATTTTAGTGCTACTGTAAATGTTATTTCTTAGGTTTCCAAGTGTTCATAGCTAACATAAAAAAAGATGTTTTCACACTGACTTTGCATGTTGCAAACTAAATAAATTCCCTATATTAGTAAAGTTTCTGTGGATTCTTCATGATTTTCTAAACAACCCATCCTGTCTTCTGCCAGCAGACAGTCTTTCTGCCCCTTTCCAGTCTGCAGGGCTGTGATTTCTTTCCTCGCCTCATTCGCCGGTGAGGCCCTTGGTGCCGCAGGGAACGGGGGGGCGAACCCAGAAAGTTGCTGCCCTGGCCCCACTTCCGGGCAGCAGTGCCTCCGTCCGTCCCCTTCGGCTGGGGCGGGGCTGTCGCCAGTGTCCCTCCCGGGCCGCGGGGGCGCCCTTCTGTTCTAAGTGTGCTGAGAGCTGAGAGTGCTCAGGACATGGCATCACAGTCCTGTCAAGTGCCTTTCCTGCATCTGTGAAGATGATCATACGGTTTTCTTCTTCATCTGCAGGCACAGTGAATTCCATTTACTGATCTTGGATGTGAAGCCGGACTCGCATTCCTTGGTGGTGACACCTCGACTCCGGGATATATTGTCCATGTGCTTGTGTGTGCATCACATGTGTGCACATGCATGTGCGCATCCCGTGTCATATATGCTTGTGTACACTGTTTTATGTAATTGATTTGCTGAAGTTCTATGAAACTGCATTAATTTCACGGGGACACTGATCTCTACTTGTGCCACATGATGCCTCGGCCTCTGATGCCACGGTGATGCTGGGTCACAGGCCAAGTCAGGAGGCACCACCTGTGTTGTCATGTTCTTGAAAAATCTCCATGGAAGTGTTATTGTTTCCTGCTTAAATGCTTGACAGATCTACCTTGGACAGATTTTTGTGGGAAAGTGCTGGGAAAATTTCAATCTACAGATAGAGGACTACTGAGTTCCTTTATTTCTTCTTGACAAAGCTTTGACACTCTATTTTTCCAGAAATGTGGTTTCAAGTTTATTAGCAGAAGGCTGTTCATGACATGCCCCTTATTTTTTAATGCCTACAGGATTTTTAGTGATGGCTCATGTCAAATTCCTGAAATTAACAATTTGTGTCCTACTTTAAGAAATTAGATACAGAAGAGCAAATTAAACCCAACGTGATCCAAAGAAAGGGCAAACCACAGAGCAGAGATCACAGAGGAACAGGACAACCGGTGAGACCAGAGCAGCCCTCCAAGACCCATGAGACCAATAAGCCTCTACCGTGCTCCTAACCTGCTCTTCGGGCTCCGGATCTCACTCCCCGGCTTCCATGCTGGCCCGGTAAGTCCTGGGGGGATGTGAACGGTGCCTTGTTCCTCTCGGGCCCGCAGCACGGCGGCACAGGGCCTACCTGCTCCTTCTCTCAGGGTGGCCTCTTCTCTGGGGTCTGAAAACCACTGTTTCACATATGCTTCTGGTTTTAATGTGTCTAAGGCAGGAGGGTGAATCTGGAACCTGCTTCTCCATGTTGGCTGGAAGCAGTACTGCTCATCCCATTATTTTCTGAATTACTGACAGGAAAACTGTGAGAGACCCATATGGGCAGAATGGGTCAGTGTCCTGTTCAGCTGCCCTGTTTGGGCCGTCCTGCCTCCACTGACCCCAGAGCGGGCCATGATTCTGTATCGTGACAGCAACACACACGGTTCTTGGCTATGGTACACTGTCTGCTGGGGGGCAAGCGGCTGCCGGCCACCTGGCATCTCCTAAGCCGGTTCGCCAGCAGTATTGAGGGGAGGCTCTGTTTGCTCTTGGAGTCTGCTTTAAACAGTTCTAACAGCACACTAAAAAACGGTAAGTATTATCTCAATGAAAACATCTTTAATAATTGCTCTTTTTATATATGCATGAGAAGCAACATTATATGTTTTAAAATGTATTCTATAGCATTACTATAAACAAACTTGAAACACCCTAACAGTCCACCAACAGAAAAATAACTTTAAAAAACGATGGCTTGTCCCCTTAGTGAAACACTATGAGGCTGTAAAAGTACGTTCACAGAGTCTTATAAGAAGGGGTCCTTTTCCACCAGGCACACAGCTGGTGAGACAGCATGCCACCCACCTAGAGGCAGAATGGGGTGGGGACACTTACTTATACTTCTCTGTTTTGTGCAATTTCCCCAGACTGTCATCCAGCCAGGAAGTGCTAGGCACACGCTCTGTGCAGGCACACCCTAGCACTCAGGACACAGCCAGGGGAGGACAGGTCCTGCCCCCAGAGCTGGCCTGCAAGTGTACGTCTGTGAAGTCTGCATATGGGGCAGGCTTGCTGTCCTGGCACCCGGCCCACAGTTAAAAGAATTGGGATTACATCATGTATGTCCTTCAGGTCTGGGCACAGCCTCCTCAGAAGCCCTCTTGAGACCCCACACACACTGTACCCCCAGCAGGTTCATTTCCTTCCCAGCACTGCTCCCTGGGCTACCCTGGGGTGTTTTCAGCTGTCTCTACAGTGCAAGGGAAGCTCCCGAGGGCAGGGGGTGTCTGGCACGTTCACTGCTGGCCCCCAATGCCCGGCAATGGCCACTGGCACCTTCCAGGCCGGGGTCTCTTCCTGTTCTTGTGAGGGCACGAACCCATCGTGGACCCGCTCTCACAGACTCACCTGACCCCGGTCACTCCCGAAGGCCCCGCGTCCTAACACCACCACACTGGGGGCTGGGCTTCAACAGGTGAACCCGGGACACAAACACTCCATCCACGCAGACGTAGGCTTGCATTTCCAGTGGGAGAGATTAAGTAAGTGCCCAATAGACACAGAACACAGGTTCAGACAGTGATGAGTCCACAGAGAACAGTATGAATATGGCAGAGGCTGAGAGGCGTCCAGGAGGGGCCTCGAGGGAGGGCCGCAGGACAAGGACTGGGCCAGCGAGGGCGGGGTGTCCAAGGAAGAACAAGGGCGAAGGCCCAGTGCACTGGGGACAGAACAGAGACCGAGGAGGCAGTGGGGCAGGCCTGGGGTCCACAGCAGGATGTCCCAGAGAGCCACCCGCTGTGACACAGAGTGGGATGGGACGTGGCCAGGCCCCGGGAGACTGTGCATGGGCTGTGAAGGGGAGCGCACGGCAGGCTGCAGGCTCGGAGAGGAGCGAGGGCTGGGACTGGCTCCAACTTGAGGCCCAGGCTCCCCACACAGGGAAGACCATGGTGTTGCCAGTGGTGGGTCCGGGAGCCTGACACTCAGGGAGAAGTTGGTGCTAGGCAAGGCACACAGGCCAGGGCGGGGGAAGGCAGCCAGGGTGACACCAGGCCCTGCATCTCCTGGAACGCAGACCCGCTCTCTGGAGCCACAGCCACGTTCAGGATCGAACACATCAAAATCCCACTTATGAAGGCCTCAGCTGCTCGTCAGAACAGATGGAAACACCACTGACACTTTCTCCTGCTTCTCACATCTTTACAGTAATCGGGTTTTACGAAAAAGCCTGAATCATTCCAAGAGTCCCCAAAACCATGAAGGTCAGATCAGTTCTGTTTATGAAAGCAGCTTGTTAAAGGCTAGTTTGGAAAGTAAAATAACTTCATAATAGACACTCTGGGCCTCAAAATAAAAAGGACAGCATCCCAGTGTTCCTCTGCCTGGAGGCCTCCCAACGCCCCGCGCTGGGCCCCGTGTGCCAGCCCAGGCTCTGGGTGGGACTGCCCACTCTGCATGGGCTGGCTGCCCAGCTCAGTCGGCTGGCTGAGCACCTCACCGACCAAGCCAGCCCATAAGTGTCAGAGAGGCACTTGAATTAAAATCTTACTTTTAAGAATTGTGACTGAATAGAGAGCCCAGATATAAACCCAAGCATATATGGTCAATTAATATATGATAAAGGAGTCATGGACAAACAATGGGGAAATGAGAGCATCTTCAGTAGCTGCTGTTGGCAAAACTGGACAGCTACATGCAAGAGAATGAAACTGCACTACTGTCTAACCCCATACACAAAAGTAAACTCAAAATGGATCAAAGACCTGAATGTAAGTCATGAAACCATAAAACTCTTAGAAAAAAACATAGGCAAAAATCTCTTGGACATAAACATGAGCAACTTCTTCATGAACATGTCTCCCCAGGCAAGGGAAACAAAAGCAAAAATGAACGAATGGGACTATATCAAACTACAAAGCTTCTGTACAGCAAAGGATACCATCAGTAGAACAAAAAGACTTCCTCCAATATGGGAAAATATACTCATAAATGACATATCCAATAAGGGGTTGACATCCAAATTATATAAAGAGCTCACGCACCTCAACAAACAAAAAGCAAATAAGCCAATTAAAAAATGGGCAGAGGAGCTGAACAGACACTTCTCCAAAGAAGAAATTCAGATGGCCAACAGGGATATTGAAAAGATGCTCCACATCGCTAATCAACAGAGAAATGCAGATTAAAACCACAATGAGATATCACCTCACACCAATGAGGATGGCCAACATCCAAAACACAAACAACAACAAATGTTGGCGAGGATGCAGAGAAAGGGGAACCCTCCTACACTGCTGGTGGGAATGCAAATTAGTTCAACCATTGTGGAAAGCAGTATGGAGGTTCCTCAAAAAACTCAAAATAGAAATACCATTTGACCCAGGAATTCCACTCCTAGGAATTTACCCTAAGAATGCTGCAGCCCAGTTTGAAAAAGACAGATGCACCCCTATGTTTATCGCAGCACTATTTACAATAGCCAAGAAATGGAAGCAACCTAAGTGTCCATCAGTAGATGAATGGATAAAGAAGATGTGGTACATATACACAATGGAATATTATTCAGCCATAAGAAGAAAACAAATCCTACCATTTGCACAACATGGATGGAGCTAGAGGGTATTATGCTCAGTGAAATAAGCCAAGCGGAAAAAGACAAGTATCAAATGATTTCACTCATATGTGGAGCATAAGAACAAAGAAAAATACTGAAGGAACAAAACAGCAGCAGACTCACAGAAACCAAGAACGGACTAATAGTTACAGGGGAAAGGGACTGGGGAAGATGGGTGGGAAGGGAGAGATAAGGGGGGAAAAGGGCTATTACAATTGGCACATATAATGTAGCAGGTGTGGGGGTGGGGTGGGGGGATACGGGGAAGGCAGTGTAACACCAAGAAGACAAGTAGTGATTCTATAATGTCTTTCTACGCTGATGGACAGTGAGTGCAATGGGTTGGGGACTTGATAATAGGGGGAGTCTAGTAGCCGTGGTGTTGCTCATGTAATTGTATATTTATAATAGCAAAAGAAAAAAAATTAAAATAAATAAATAAATAAATAAATAAAAAGAATTGTGACTGAAAATCCTCTAAGTGTCCTGAAATTTCGTCCTTTTGCTCACGAACCAGGAAAAGCTGTGCGCTTCACAGAGCACACTGCCTCCCTTGCTTCCATTCTCTCTGTAAAGGCTCAGGGTGCCAGAAAGGAATACAGACCTTGGGGGACAAGTAGCCCCAGGGCTCTAGGTCCTGGGCTCCAGCGACAGCCTGATGCGGCTTCGTGAGCGGTGAGGGGGCTCAGAGAGGAGCAAAGGCCGGGGGCCTGTGCCTTCCAGGGGCCGGAGCTCACAAAGGGCCCAGCTACCTCACTCTGAGCCCACTCCTGACCGCTGTCCTGAACCACACTGGGGACAAAAGGCATCGGGATGACAAGCAGAAAGTTCAGAAGCGGCTCCGAGATAAGGCAAGTCCCGAGCATTCAGTCTGGGTTCTCGCCACCCTCTCCCCACAACTGCCCCAGAGGCTCCACGCCAGACAGGCCCCTGCACGCCCCCTAGGCCCTTGCTGTCAGGCCCCTAGGTGTGCCCCACATGACCTCAAGCCTGAGCCCCCCATGGTCCTCCCAAGGCCCATCTTTGGAAACAAATCACAAAGCAAACCAGCAGACACACTAACTCGACGGCAGCTCTTATGGCCCCGACTGGCTCAGACTTGGGGTCGAGGAGCTGGGCCAGAGGGCGTGTGGTCAGGGCAGCCTGGGGTCAGGCCACCATGCAAGCTGGAGGAGCCCCTCGCCTGTCCCCAGTCGGTCAGCTTCCCGCTTGGAGCTGACGCTGGAGCAGCCCTGCCAGGCCCAGGGGACCCTAACGTCGGGTTGCACTCAGGCAGGACAGAATTCAGGGAAGAAGGGCCGAGAGCCCTCCCACTGCCAGAAGACCCCCTCTGGCAGACTCTCTGCCCCATCCCAGGGGAGGCTCCTTCGGGAGATGTCCTGGCACCCTGTCCCCTGCCCTGAGCTATGCCCTGGGGACCACCCCGATCCCTGGCAGACCACACAGGTCAGATGGGTGAGGGCAGGACACATCTCACTAGATAACGACGGACAGGAAGGCTGCCCGAGGCTGCTCCCTTGGCCCCACTGTCACTCCAGAAGAGGACGCCCACCATGGCCTGCCAGGGCCTGAACCTCCAGAGGAACACGGACCCAACACATGGCCGCCCTCGGTGCCCAGTGTGGGTGCAGGAACCTGAGGAACCTGCGGGCCCATTTCCCACCCTGGGCCCAGGACCCCCAGCCCAAAGCCAGCCTGCAGGCAGGCCTGCTGCTCCTGGCTGTGCATGTGCCTCTTGGAGGGCACAGCCCCAGAAGGGCCCGGTGCCCGCCTCAGGCCCATCCTCCAGCATCCCAAACAGAATTCACCACAAACGAGGGGCTCAGCCAGTATCTGCCCATGGACTGGCAGGAGCTGGGCACCTGGGCCTGACAGCACACCCTGAAGCTTCTGACCTGCGCCCCCCAGCTCCTCACCCCCACTTCCTGCTCAGGACCCAAGGTGGCCCCACCACCTCAACATGGCAACCAGAGAGCACCCCGAAGGGCACCCTCACGTCCCCCCAACCTGTCAGTGGCCTCCCCCTTCTGATAACGCAGAGACTGCGCCCAGGCCCTCCGCAGAGGATGGGCGGTGCACGCCTGCATGTCGCCTGGGAGACGGGGGCCTCGCACGAAAGTAAACGGTGCATCGCCTGAGTCACGCGCCTGGAAGAGCATGCGGCCACAGCACTCCTTACCTGATAAAACTCCCGAAGCCAGTTCTTCTGAAGGTTTTCTGGCTGTAAATTAAGAAGAAAGAAAAGACGGTCAGACCACTGACTAGGCCCCAAGCAGAAGATAGTGTGGTGAAGCCCCACGTCGGCCTCACTGCGTGGGGGGTGGGCACCCTGCTGGGCACCAGGCAGGCAGCTGACCCGCATGCAGCTCACCCCAGAGATAAGCCAGTCCAGCGGCAGCA
Organism: Phataginus tricuspis; assembly: GCA_029783875.1. Lineage (NCBI taxonomy): Eukaryota > Metazoa > Chordata > Mammalia > Pholidota > Manidae > Phataginus > Phataginus tricuspis. The sequence continues at coordinate 803,685 of JAQQAC010022981.1, forward strand.
GGTCCCTGCACGTGCCCTCAGCCCGACTCTGTCCCTCTAGGGCCGTGGGAGAGCTGCCTGCAGGCAGGCAGGGTAGAGCCGCAGGGTGGCAGGGAGCTCTGGCCTCAGGGCACCAAGGAGCTGCCGCCCTCCAACAGGCCTCGAGAACTCCAGGCAGAGTGCGGGGCACAGAGGCCTCAGCAGGGAGGGGCACCGCCCTGCACGTGTGGCCCCGCTGGGGTCCTTGGCAGCCAGGCTGGCCAACCAAGGGGTACATGGCCCAAACCCAAAAGGGACAGAGCGCGGGGAGGGAGGAGGCAGCCCTGGATGTGGACGTAGACAAAGGACCACTTGCGGGGGAGCTCCATGAGGCAGGGTCTGTGCTTCAGGATGCAGGATGGGAAGGTTCCGGGGCCACCCGCTGCCCGCCCGCACTGAGTGCCCCTGACACTACTGAGTGAGCACTCACGTGAGGACAGCAAGGCCAAGGGTCTGGGTTTTTACCACAACTGAAAGCGGACGCCAGTCTCCCCCCAGAACGAAGGTGCTGCCTGACCTCTGACCCCGCCCGAGCAGAGGTCCAGCCTGAGGCTGACCAGAGCTGGGGAAACATCGCACCCCAAAGCCAAGTGGCTCACAGGCTGGCCACACGGGCGGGTGCTCTGGGCCCACAGATGCTACTGAGGGTCCTGATAAGCAGGGCGGCTGAACCTTAGGTGAAGGAATGCAGAGGGGCCCCTGGGGCACAGGGCAGGAGACAGGCCTTCAGTCACGGTGCCCAGGTCTGGGGTATCCAGGCGAAGGGGATCCCGGAGGCCAAAAGCAGACTGGCCAGGACAGGGGGTCATGTGTGAGCACCACGGCCCCAAGCTTCTCTGGGGTATGATGAAAATGTTATAAGACTGCAGGGGTGGTCGCACGACTCCGAGCGCACTGAAACCACGGGAATGCATGCTCCCCTCCTGCCAGCCCTGTCCCTCCGCCACCTGAACCGGAGTGCACGTGGCCAGGAGAGAGAGGCGCCGACTCCATCAACTGGCTCTGGCACTAAGGTTATAAAGAAAGAGGACTTCAGGTGCAGGGGTCCCAGGCACCAGCCAATAAGGACCGAGGGCGTGGGAGGGCCACCCCCACCACCGCCCAGCCCTGCCCACGCATGCAAAGGCCCTGGGGCCCACCAGCACGCACAGCGACCTTCTAGAGAGAACCAGACTTCACAGAACTGAGCACATGCTCAGGACTGGTTTCCACTTAAACTAAAGGGGGGCTGGCAGGGACTCTGCACTAATGTGAGTGAGACAAGAGGGGTCACTGGACCCCAGGGCCCCTCCCAGCAGGGCCAGACCTGCTGTTTGCTGTTCAGGCCTGGGGTTTGTGTCTGACAATGCAGGCTTCCCTGCATGACCCTGGACGGCGATGACAGAGGTTGATTCAGGGACACTGGGGACAGGCTGGTGACACTGGTGTGTCCGTGTGTCCCTGAGAAGCCATCTGCATCCCTTCCTCTGTGTCCTGCAGGGCAGCTGACCCAGCATGCCGGCTGTGTTTGGCCCCAACAGGGAGGTCCCGCTGGCACTCCTCTGTCTGGTTCTGATGTCTCCGCAGGACACCCCATGTCCTCCTTCAGCAAACAGAAGCAGAGCAGGTCTCCTAGTACACACCACGGCCTGCCACGGCCACCCCACTTGCCCATGTCCCTGCCTTGGAGGAAAGGAGACCCCTGCCCGTAGCAGGGAGGCCCAGTTCACTGCTGCCCACCGCAGCCACTCTGTGCAGGCCCTGCTCTCCCCTCCTGTCAGCCCTGCACAACCACCCAGGAGGAGGAGCCTTTATGACCCAGTCTGCCAGCAGCCCCACACTGACCAGGCATCCCTCTGCTCCAGCTCAAACACAACGTCCCCCTGCCCCGGCGGCCCCACACCCTACTCAAGCCATTGTGAGGAACTGCAGGTCCTGGCCCGTCGGCAACATGCATCAAGATCTGGGGGCAATGCTGCCCAGCCTGCTCTGCACCCCGACAGCAGCCTACCAGTGACCATCTAAGGACCACCAGAAGTACAGACGTGAATAGAAATACTGAACAGCTGCTCGGAAGTGGCTTTAGAAACTTCCTGTTCCTATAGCCCAGTTCTGGGGCCAGCATCTCATTTAGGTCGCTAATACAGTTTGTGACCCACTCTGACTGCACAGACACTGGAGTAAACCCAAACAGTCCTAAAACAGTGCTTTAAACAAAGATGTATCTGTGGCTGTTTACTGCTTAGAAAGAGGCCTCTGGGAGGCCGCGGAATAATCACACTCAAATCGAAATAAGGGGCACAAGGGGCAGACGCACATGGAGTGGCCAGAGGGGAAATCGGCCGGAAAGGAACGCGACCCTGGAGAGAACCCCAGGCCCAGGCCGGCTGCCTGTCAGGGTCACTGTGACGGCCACGGCGACCTGTGCGGTGGCCCCATCCAGGAGCCGGCTCCTGGCTGGCACTTCTCTGGCTCGAGGGCCGTGCCTGCCTGGCTGGCCACTGCCCCAGTGCCCTTCCACGTGCATCTCTGTCAACGGCATGTGAACCCCACCTGCAGAGGCTGGAATGTGAGCTGTGTGCACCCCACACCTGCTGAGTAGCCCCACTGCCAGCCCAGCTCCCTTGCTGTTCCTCCCAAGAAACTCCCTGCTATGCCCCCACCAGCCCGTGACTCCTCCTCTCTGCAGTCAGCACCCCGCCACCGCCCCGGCCAGGACAGCCGGTCCTTCCCAGGGCCAAGCTGAGACCTCTGCCTGCCCCCCTCCCCACTAGCTCTGGGAGGCTGGCCTTCTTCCACCCTTGGCCTCAGAGCCTTTGCACACGCCCTCCCGCAGACACCGGGGCCCCCACCTCCGCTGCTCTTGGGTCTGCTCAAGCACCACGTCCTTCTTGCTGTGCCCGGTTGCTGGGCCTTCTGGCCCCAGACAGTGGGGCCCCAGGCTGTCCTGGTTCTACCCTGAGCTGTAAGCTGCATCACACTGCTTCCCTCTTCCCTCAGCACTGTCGCCAGAAGGACGCCTCATGTCCCAGCCCACACCACAGTGGGGCAATGTAAACACTGGGGCATAGGTGGTGAAGGGAGGCTGGACCCCAAATTTAACAGAATAATAAAGCAAACATAGTGAGGGGTTCCCAGGCAGTACAAACCTTATACCTCAGCCCTGCCAAGTGGCAGCCACGAGACGAGAAGAGAATGCCTCCCAGGGAGGGCGGGGAGACCTCGCTGACAGCCAGGAGCTGCACACCCTGGTGCCCCTGGGAAGGGGGCTAGACAGGGAGGCAGAAAGCCCACACGCACTGGGGCAGAGATCCCGAAAGGGAGGAACACAGCCACGCTGGGGAAGGTATAGTATTCCAGGAAAAAACGATGTGAGAGCACTGGCAGCCCGCCGCACCCAACCCCAAGGGACACATGGAGACAGGGCTCTGCAACGCCAGACGGAGCCCCAGGCACAGGTCAAGGTGCGGGCCTCAAACAGGAGGCGCAGCACCCAGTCGTGCTCTGAGCCAGGACCACACGTGGACGGGCGTGGCAACAGAGCATATTAGAAACCCTGCAAAAGGCAGACAACAGGCCGATAAGGTCAGGAGATGTGGAGACAAGAGGCTGCATGGGGCCAGGCTCCTCCCAGAGCACGGGACTCATAAGTACGGGCTGAAGTTCAAATGCATTTGTAAACACCAAATTCTTAAAGATTTTTTTAAGTTTTCTTATCCTTAGAAGGATTTTAGAGAGATCATACTTTTTAGCCTCAGTGAAACATTTTTCTCAAGTTCAGAAGTTCCTTCAGTTTCAGTTCACTAGGGTTTGATTTAACGGTCTGGCTAAGACGGCAGAGGCTGGAAACCTTGCTACTAGCCTGCCCCATCCACAGGGGCCCCCTTGGCCCCGAGGGCTCCCTGGGAACATGGCCAACGCTTGTGGACAGTGACCCTGTTTGGGTTGTGGGGTCTGGGGTGATCTGTGCGTTCCCATGATGCTTATTCTTTAAGAAAAACAAGTCCACTATGAAACAAGTCCACTTCGGCAGGAAACACGAAAACTGGGATGGAGCCCCTAACAGATGACATCCAAACGAGAGAAAGTCAGAGATGCCACAGGCGAACTGACAGGCAGCCCTCCACCTCCCCAGGGGCCTCCAGCCTACTTGGAGCCTGGGGCAGGCAGCGGGAGAGGGGGCTTCGTGGGTGAGGGCGCAGGCGCTCATCGACGAGGAGCACCAGGACCCAGAGACGCTACCGGAGACCCTCCATCTGACAAACAAGTACACTCCACGTGGCATCAGGAGACAAACACAAAACTTGAAACATAATCAGAAGGGAACATAAGCACATAGCTGTCCTTGTGGTAGGAAGAACGGCTTTCTAGACATAAAAGCAAAGAAAGCAACCTGAGGGGGAAATACTTACAGGCCTTAATTCCCACAGCCAGAGCGCCCCGCAGCCCGCACCGTCCCCAGTGCTGACACACCTGCGGCTCTTCCGCTGAGACCAGAAACCAGGTGCGGCAGCACGCCCCCCACCTCCACTCAGCACCGCCTGCCGAGTCCCGGCAGGAGCAACTGGCCCAAGAAAAATAAAACTCATCCCAATCGGAAGGAAAAAACCATCTCTGTTCACAGGTGACCTGATCTTACACGAACAAAACCCTAAAGACTCCACAGAAAAAAATATTATGATTAATAAATTCTGCAAAGTGGTAGGATACAAAATCAACACACAAGTCAGTGATGTTTCTATACATTAACGATGAGTGATCTGAAAAAGACTGAGAAAATTCCATCATACAAAAGCATCAAAGAGAATGAAATACTGAGGAACAACATTACCCAAGGGCGCAAGAGGCCTGCACACTGAGGGCTGTGGGACTCGCTGGAGGAGAGGAAGCTCTCCATGTGCCGGAGACACAGCCAGCGCCGACGGGGGCTCCGGGCAGGGCCCACACTGCCCGGGCCGCCCAGAGTCGGCGTCACCCTGTCGGCGGCCAGACGCTTGCGCAAAAACAGAGAAATCCGCCCTGAAATTCATGTGGAATTTTGAATTCAAGGGACCATGTCCTGAAAAGGAGCAAATTGGAGGCCTCATGCTTCCTGAATTCGAAGTTGCTACAAGGCTACAGTCATCCGGACAGCATGGCGCTGGTACCCACACAGGCCCACAGGCCGAGAACGGGGCGCAGAGCCCAGAGATAAACCTTCATGGTCAAAGGATTTTTGACGACAGTGCCAAGACCATCCCTCAGGGAAAGGCCAACAGTCATTCCCAGAACGGGGCTGGCAGGACGGGGGTTCTCAGCCCAGTCGGGCCCTCAGCTCAGCACCATACACTCAGGTCAGTTCCAAGCATCAAAGATCTAATCTACGGAGCTCTTAGAAGAAAACACAGAAGCTTCGAGACTCAGGACTGGCAATGATTTCTTCTTTGATGGGACACCAAAAGCAGAGGCAGCAAAGAAAAAGTACACCAGACTACGTCAAAATTACAAACTTCTATGCCTTAAAAGGCACTATCAATAGAGTGAAAAGGTGACCTACAGAGGTAAGAAAACACAGGCGACTCATGTCTGATGAAGGTCTAATACCCGGAACACATTTTAAAGCTCTGACACCAGCCAAGATGCAGACAGCCCTGGAGGATGGACATGAGCCGTCATGGAAGGACAAACACTGCGTGACCCCACAAATATGAGGGGCCGAGGACAGCCACAGCCACAGCTGGTGTGAGCGGGGTGTGGGTGGGTAGTCAGCGTTTAAGGGTGCTGGTTTCAGCTTGAGAGGATGGGAAAGCTCTGGAGCGGACAGTGGTGATGGCCACACGACACGTGAAGGTGCTTGACCCCCCCTGCGCTGTGCACTTGGTGATAATGGTGACTTTATGTTCTGTGCCTTTTCCCACAGTGAAAGAGGGGACAGATCTAAAGTAAGCCAGCAGTGCGACCATGCACTGTGGCTCAGCGTGTCCGCAAGCTTGTTCAGTACCTTATTACATTATCCTCTTATTTTATTAGCCAATGAAGAAAAAGAAAGTTTCAAGTCCAGCAATAAGAAGGTAAGGTCCCCTATGCTCAACCCAACTGCGACACACAGGAAACACCAGGGCCGCCGCACAGCCCAGTGCCACGCACACGTACAGGGACCCTACAGCACACACCAAAAGCACAAAACACTGGAAATAAAAATAGGAAAGAGATGATGCTCTTCAATGCCTGCAAAATGAGGGTGTACACGTAATTTTTATATAAACTTAGCATATAAAAATATTCCCACCCAACCTATAACCCTCCAGTTTAACTTTCTGAATGTAGTCCTGAAGATGTGTAGAAAAGGTGAACTCCTAAAACTGTAATTACAGTGTGACATCCTAGTATTTGCCTCAAATCTTATCCCACTGAGTGCAGGGAGTCTGACCCAAACCACCACATCCTCCATGAGGTACAGCGGGGCTACCAGGAGTCCGGCTCCTCAAGGAACAGAGTAGCTCAGGACAGGCCCCCAACAGCCAGAACAAATCCGAGCCTGAGCACATCTCCCCATGCACTGGGAGAAGAAAGGGCAAGAGACATCAGCAGAAACAACAGGACACGAAACAGGGTCCCAGATCCAGGACAAAGCCGCAAACACCGAAACCCAGGCACGCGTCCGCGCTCACACACAAGCCCGGCAGGCCCTCTGCCAAGGCCAAAGCCAGAGCCGGCTTGTGATGCGCGTCCAGTGCTCCCGGCGCCAGCCGACCACCACGGCCACTCCGGCCACAGCCCTGCTGTCCACGCCGTCCACTCCTGTGGCGTGAGCTGCAGCGGCAGCTCTGCCCCAGGGGCAGCTCAGCAAGGCCCCAGGGCCACGCTGGCTGCAGGCCTCCTGACTGACAGCCTGTGCTCGCCTAATGCAGAGCTATTTCTAAATCCACTAAAGTAGGAATAAAAGCTAAACACACAAACTGCATCTTGAGGAGATACTCATTTCAGCCCAAAGTGTGGGCCGTACAGGCTCTGCATATATTCAGCCACCAACTTTACAGAAAGTACTCACCTTATTTATCTCCTAAACACCCACTTCTGCTCTTATGATTGTACAGAAAAATGCAAAAACGATCAAAATGTGGCCAGCAAATGTTAAAAATACTCATTCCTCCCAAATGTGGAATTCTATTTCTGGAAGTCAGTCCTCCAAGGAATGATTCTAAATAGCAAAAATGCTCTGTACACAAAGTTCATAACGACACCATTTGTAGAACTACAAATGGAATACTCCAGAAAAGTACAGGGGGCTCATCTATAAAGTTACACAGTCTGTGTGCTGAAGAAAACAGGAGGAAGGCAACCAGAGGGAACAGGTGAGGAGGTCTGGGCACAGACATGCGGATGGTCACGTGACAGTCGTATGTGCCACTGACACATGCAATGCCACTGAATTGTACACCACGAACGTCTAAAGGGACCAGTGTTACACGGGGCATAGTTTACAAAAAAACTGAGACACATGAGACACGAAGGCGGTTTATACCTCAAAGATGGGTGGACACAAAATAACCATGCACTCCAGCCCCAACACACGGAGTAGAAGCAGCCCTGCAGAAACTGGCCACCCAGCATCCCTTTCTGCACCCGGGAACCCACACTCACAGAAGCCACTCCACATGGGTTCCCGGGACTGCATGGCAGCCCAGTGTGACTCAGGACCCAGAGTGGTTAGCTGACTTGAACCCTCTCAACAGCATTGTTACCAGGCGGACAGAAAAAAAAAGATGAGAAAAAAATACAGCATAATTTTAGAGTGGTTGTATTTGAGGCCATGGTTATTTTTTCCTCTATTTTCTTCATTCTTAATATGCATTCATAATTACCATGCATTACTTTCACCATTTTTAACTCTTAATTTTAAAAACTCCAGGAAGAGAAAAACAAGGGAAGCTCTCACAACACGTCAGCAACATTTTAAATACCACTAGTCACTATAAGCAACATAAAAGGCCAGCCACAAGCAGGGAAACTACCTGCAGCTTCTGTGAAAGTCACTGGGCTAATGGGTCTGCTGTACGAGAAGCTGCTAATAAGCCAGCAAACCAACATGCCACACACGCCATGGGCCACATGGTCCACTACCCACCACAGACACACACACCACCTGCCACATGGTCTGCCGCCCGTCACTTGCCACACACACCTGCCACAAAGTCCGTCACCCACCACACGGTCCACCACATGCCACACACACCTGCCACATGGTCCGCCACCTGCCACACACACACACACCACCTGCCCCCCACACACGCCACCCGCCACACAGTCCACCACCTGCCAGACACACCCGCCACAATCTGCCACCCACCATACACACACACACCACCTGTGCCACACAGTCCACCACCCTGCTGCACACACCCAACACTCACCACACAGTCTGCCAGCCACGCCCCCCCCCACACCACACACCACACACACACCACCTGCCACACCAGAACACACCACTCACATGAACCTGCTCAGTGGCCCCTGGTCAGCACTGCCGGCAATGCCTTCTGTGATGATGACGGCAATGTTCTGTCTGCAGAAGCCAAACCTGCACTTGAAATGTGGTTACTAGGACTACGTAACTGAGTTCTTAATTTAATTAATTAAAGTTTAAACAGGCACTTGTAGTTAGTGGCTAAATTATTAGCACAGCTAGATTACAGAAAAAGAAGGAAAACAATGTGTCTATTATGGGCCAAACATAACACTGACATATAAACATGATAAAGGCAGCATATAAGAAGAGAGAGACTTCACACCCACCTCACTTATGCTATCAGGACAAACACCCCAAATTAAGGAATGCAGCCATACTCTAAAAATCCACACTTCATAACCAAGCGGACTTGCCCATGAATGTGCGGCTGGTTCACTATTAGGAAAACCACTAATACAACTGATCGTACTAACAAGGCTAAGAAAATCAAATGATTGTCTTTAACTGAAAAGTTAACAAACAACTTCCAGTTACAGCTCCAGCAGACAATAAGCTTGCAAGTCCTCACCCCCATCCCCCCACAGTGACTTTTCTTGGACCCATCAGAAAACTGAAGTGGTTAGTTCTGAACCCTGAACCCCGAACCCTGGAGAGAGATGAACAGGGTTCACCAAGACTGCTCACCTGGGAGACAGGTTGCAGGAGCCATGACCCAGCAGAAGGCATCAGTGATAGTGTCAATGAACTGTTGGATGCCGAGTGCAGACAAGCATGAGTATGAGAAGCCCCTCAGGATGCAGTTTTAAGGGGGACCCCACACTGTGCAGGTTTTGCCTCCAGGTATCCCACCAGGCGCTGACTGTGAAGACTGACATCAGGCCCCTTTGAGGAGGATCTGGCAGAGGAGGGGAGTATCCACGTGAACTACTAGCAGAGGGCTGTCCACAGCAAAGCTCCTGTGCAGAGGCCACCCAGCCTTGCCATCTGTGGGAGGGTGGCCTTCCTCTGCACCTGAGGATGGGTGCAATGTGTGCTGAGAAACACCTGTGAAGGCCACAGCCCAGGGACACAGGCCACTAAGACTAAGATGTGATTATCCGGTGGCAGAACACACCCTGCCCCGTGCCTACCCCCACCCCACCTCCAGGGTCTCCCCCCAGGTCTTCCCCGGCCCCCACCCCCACTTTCCACACACCTTCTCCACCCCAACAGCGCTCCACTGTAATGCAGTGGATTCCAGTTGCAAGACGAGAGGGCAGCTGAGCAGGGGTCCTGGAGACAAAAATGAGGATGCTAGGGGACTGTGGAGCCAGTGACACCCGGACCCAGCACACAGGAGACACGGCCCAGCTCCTGCCAGATGAACACAGAACCTCACACTGAAAGCCAGGCCACCTCAGCTCCCATCAGCGAGCTTCCAAAACCAATGGCAAAGCATACTAAAAGGCAAGAAGAAAGGTCTGAAGACATCAAAAACACATCATACTTTTAAGACACAGATTTTAGAATTATCAGAAAGGGAGTTTAAAATAATTGAGATTACTATGCTACAGTTGCTAGAGGAAAACATGGACAGCACGCAACAGCAGGACTAGTGGGCAGGGAGGTGGGAACTCCAGGAAAGTATTGGAAGGAGACGCTAGAGATCAGTAACCCTGTGACAGGGGGAAGACAGCCTCTGATGGGCTCACCAGCAGCCTGGACACAGCCAAGCAAACAATCAAGAGAGCTTGAAGATGTGTCAACAGAAGCTTCCAAAACCGAAATGCAGAGAAAAAGACTGAAAATTTTACACAACATCCAAGAACTGAGATGACCTCAAAAGACAAAGCATCCATACAATGGGAATTCCAGATGTGGGAAGAGAGCAGAGGAGAAGCGCGAGCAGCTGAGGACCTGCCACATGGGTGACAAAGCACCAAAGCAGAGAAACAGGGAGGCTAGAGAACAGCAGTGCGGTAAATGGTAAAAATCTACACGTGGCAGACAGTATTCAAAGTGCACAGAACATCTTATAAGCAAATACACCCCGTCTACAGAGGAGCGAGGACAGGCGTCCGAGCGGGCTTCTGACTGCCGCACAAGCAGTTCCCAGGGGTGGAACGGAAGAAGAAAACACCAACTTAGGATAACGTGTCCAGCAAAATCACTTTTCAAAGTGAAGGAGAAATAAAGACTTTGTCAAACAGAACTGAGGAAATTTATCACTAGGAGACCTGCCCTGAAAGTAGTGTTTTAAAAAGTTCTTCAGGAAGGAGGAAAATTACACAGGTCAAAATTTTGGATTTACATAAAGAAGAATGAACAATGGAGAAAAAAAAAGATGGAAGTTAAAAGTGAACTGAAAAGCTCTTCAGTAAGTCAGCAACCACTGGAGATAAAATGCTAAGAGGCCAGACCTGACAGGGGCCCCTTAGGAGGCGGGCTTCCAACAGGCTGCCACTTCTCCGCCCCTGGTGCTCATGCAGAAGGCCTCCCAGCCCTGGGACCCGTCAGCAGGATAAGATGCCACTCCTATGATCAGGTAACATTTCATGGCAAAGGTTGAAGAACTGCTCAAATGTAATTAAATTCTAAAATTAACTGATCTTAAGATAATGAAAAGGGGCATTATCCGGGGTAGGGGCGTAGGTCTGCCCTTATCAGATAGCAGGTGAGCCATTTAAAAGAAGATCTAAAGGTCAGGGTCCAGAAGCAGAAGCCGCTGACCCGCCCTACAGGGCAAGCTGCCAGGAATTCTGCAGTCACAAGGAAATGACTTGTGCCACGGCCGAGGGCGCTCGGCGGCAGACCTCCTCCTGGCTGGGCCCCAGATGAAGGCACAGTCCAGAGACCCTGAGTGGAAGACTTTGTCCCTGCACAGGCTGGGACAATAATGGGTGCTTGCTTAAAACCCATTAGCTTTGTGGTAATTTGCTACACAGCATAGAAAACTCATCCATGTCCTTAATACTAGAAATATGTATATGTGTATATAATAAAATAGAGTAAATATTATTTTAAATCTTTTTACTCCAGATTTTATTTTGGTATGAAGTCTATGGTAAGGATCTACTTTAAAACGTCACCCAACGGGAGCCCCCCTCTCACAGCTGCTGACCTGTACACGTGACCCTTGTTCCCAGTGCCACTGTGAGGTCGAGCCACCCACTGCCCCTCCCTTCCTCAAATAATCAGTCTTACCAAATATTTATTTCATTTATGTATTCAAACAAATAACTCTTAATATCTCCTTAACTTACTGTTTTTCTGTTTTTTTTCCTGCTTTTTTTATTCAATAATATTTGATTGATATTTATCTTCCTATATTCCTTCAGTTTATGGGAAAGTTCTGTATTTTAGCTTCTTGAGTGAAATGTTTTACTTTCATTATTTATTTAATAGCAACAACTTGGACTATCACAGAACGCTTGTATTGAAAGTGCCACCACACACACTCACACCTCACCGGGAGCCGTCCGGCCAGGACAAGGCAGAGATGCTGTTACTTCCCATGACTTAAACACGTATCAAAGACACCAGGGATGGTCACCGAGAGATCCAGGCATGACCGGGGGGGGGGGGGGGGGAGGAACTGAGCAGCCCACGCCTGCGGTGGCACAGAGCACCCTGGAACACCCGGGCACAGGCGGGCGGGCAGAGCAGCAAAGGGGTGCAGGACGCAGAGCAGGACACAGAGTAAGATGCCAGCAGCCGGCCGTCCACCAGCCAGAGCACCGGCCCTACGGTGGCAGCCCAAAAGAAGATTAAAGCTAGGGGTAAGCTTCAAAGTGTGAACATTCTATAGGAAAAGAAAACGCTGACATTCCTGGCAGAGACAAAAGGTATTCCTGACTCAGTGGGAGACCCAACATCAGAGCCGCCAGGTTCCCAGCCAGGTCCCCAGTGCAGCACTAGGGCCCACCCCACCCAGCCTGGACTAGATAAGCCGACTCTAAAGGTCATGTGGAAAAATAAACTGTGACTCAAAATTCAGATACCATTTTTACAAAGAATGATATTCAACTACAATTAAGAAAAACACTTGAACATGGCAAAAAAAACATAAGCAAAGTCAAAAGACAAATGTTGAGCTGACTGAACATACTTGTAACAGAATCACACAGGAAGAGTTAACATTTGGAGAACTTTACAAAAGTAGAGGAAAACTGGCAGAAAATCTGAAAGAAAAACGTGTATAGACGCACAGGAGCAGCCCGACTGTCCCAGTGACCTTGCCCACCTGAGGGGCAGAGGCCTGGGGGCAGAACAGCCTCCCTGCGCTCACCACAGCCCACGGAGATCCACACACAGCTGCAAACCAGGGGCTCTGCACCACATTCAACCACGAGCGAGCCGGGCCTGGATGCCAGCTTCGGAGCGCGGCCTGCAGATGCGTGCCCAGGTCGCCAAGAGCCGGACAGAGGAAGGCTGGCGGGGGCGCTTGGGGAGCCATGCTCAGGTTGGGGGCTTCCCATGGGGTCCTGGGACAGGGCCAGCCCTCGGCAGCCCACTCTACCCTAGTGGGCCCATCATCGGCCCTAACCAGCCCCCAGCTGCCTGCCCCCACCCGACTCCTCAGGGGCACCCAGGCCAACGGCAGGGCCAGCCTCCAGGACAGCACTGTTGTGGCGGCCCCCCCTGCCCTCCCCTTCCCCTTTCCCTGCCCACAGCCAACAGTCCAAGCGGCCACCCCTCCTCGTCCCCTGCCTCCAGCTGAACTCAGTCCACAGGCACCTGCGCCCCAGCTCCCTGCCGCCACGCTGGCCGCCGGCTCCAGTAGCACCCTCCCTGGCACTGGGTCCATGGCCAGCCGGCTGGGCCATGCTACAGGGAAGGGACAAAGCTTGGAGTGCAGGTGGTACACTGGGAGTGCAACTCCCAGGGGGCTGGGACTCAAATCCCCAATCCCCTGCAGGGCCCTCGGAAGGGCGCAGCTCCTCCTGCCCCATCTCAGTCAGGGACACAGGCAACAGCACTCTCTTCCCAGAGGTCAGATCCAGACCACATTCCCAGTGAGGGCAGCCCCATGTCCCCGAATCCCAACACACTTATGTCAGCCACGTGCCACCTTGACCTGATGCTGAAAATGTGGGAAATGCACATCTTAGAATCCATGAAATGTGGTAAAGGTGTTGGAATCCATTAGATAAGGTAAAAAGAGTGCACGTCAGCATGCATGTGCTGCGGCCCCTGGAGATGGGCTCTGGAGCACCAGGCCCACTCTGACCCCCTCGTGCCAGTGGCAGTGGAGGCCGCAGGGCACCCAGACAGCGGGATGAGGGCCCCCTGCACCTAAGAACTGTGCGCTCATCCAGGCTGCACAGGGAGGTGGGAGGTCAGCACCGCCGAAACCAGGGCTCCTCTGGTCTGTCGTCTCACAGCGGGATGCCAGGAGTGAAGGGTAAGACATGGGGCCCGCCTGGCCTTTCTGCTGCCTGGGACACAGCAGGTTCTCAGATGTATGCAGTTTTCCAGGTGCAGCCCCGAGAAAGGTCTAGAAGGACCAGCATCCTAAGGAGGCCAACAGCCCCAGCTGGGAGAGTGCACCCCAGAGAAAGGGGATGCTGGATGCAGAGACAACCCCCCGTGTGGGGAGCAGCACACAGCCCCTCTGGGGCTCACAGCTGTCGGGAAGGAACGGTGCTCAGGCAGGGCAAGGACCCACAGGAGGCGTCGAGGCAGCTGCTGGAGGGGAAGGAGCCCACGGAGGCACAGGCAGCGGGAAGTCTGCCCCCAGAACCACCTGCTATAGGTGACTGTCCCCGAAGCCAGAGGTGGGGTCCAGGGAGCCCCGGCCTGACCCTCTCCTCCTGTGACCCTTTCGCCTCCACGACCTGCAGGCAGGGGAAGGAAGCCAGTGGTGTCTCCCAGGCCCGTGCACCAACTCAGCACACAGGGGATGTCATCCATTAGACCAAGCTGCCGTCCCTCAGCAGGGAGGCATCGGGTCACTTCCAGGAAAAGGACTCCAGAAAGACTGGGCCAGAACCTGGGCCTCAGGCAGACGTGGACTCAGAGCCCTGGAGCCCTGGAGCCCTGGAGCCCTGGAGGCAGCATCCAGGGGCTGAGGACAGGGCTGCTAGGAGACAAACTCATGTGTTCTCAGACCCTTCCTTCACGCTTTCAGACTCAAACCATTCAAAACAGATGAGCACCCGGAGCTCCCGCACCCTGCAGACACAGCGAGGGTGGGGCCTCTCAAGGACGCACCCACAAGGTGGACACCAGTTCCTGCTGCCTGATTCCTCAGGAAATCCTGCCCCACGACACAAGCTTATCCCAGCAGAAAGCCCTTTCCTTTCACGAGCAAGGAAATCGAGTCTGTGCAGTCATAAATAACCCACGCTAAAAATAGTCTTGTAAAAGGAAGTTATGATCGGGCCTCCCAGCAAAATGACAGGCGCCAAGAACGCGTCTGGCTGGGTGCACAGCAGAGCCGGGAGGCTTGGCTGGTGCGGGAGGGGCCACAGGGAAGGAGCAGCCTGCAGCACGCACGCCCCCATCCACCCCTCCCTCCGCATGTTATTCCTCTGGCTGGCCTGGCACAGCAAGACGGTTGGAAAGAGAGCGGGATGGAGAGCAAGACACCCGCCAGGGCGGGTAACCGGGGGACGTCCTAGCTAGAGAGAGAGTCAGCTTGCATCTCCACGGAACATCGAACCCTCTCAAGAAAATGTATGGTCTGGGGACTTCAATCCATGGGGAAGAAGGGCTTGGTGAATTTTAAGACACAATAAACATTTTCCCCTAAAGGGAGCCCTGAACATAATCAAGTTAAAATGACAATTTACCATCAGACAAGATCAAGTTCTAAGAAACAAAGCAAGTTGAACTTGAAATAACAGCCTGTAAGAAATGAAATCACCCGCCTTGTGGACACGTCCTGTGCAGGCCACCCAGCCGGGCTAAGACCATCAGCAGGCCCGCTTCTCAGCAGACCTGTCCAGCCGGATTCCCAGCATCAGATGCCGAACCCAAGAGAAGCCTACACAGCATGGAAGCATGCCTTCTCCTGGGACCCGGCACCTCCCATCACAGAGCCACACGCCCATGGCCCTTCCTGCAGACACCGGCTTCCCTGGACACCACTGCCTTCTCCCTCCCCAGCTCTGGGGGCTGGAGCAGCACACTGGCCAGGGCCCAGCACCCAATGCTGGCGCAGAGGCAGGTGGCCTTGCACGCGGAGGTCTAGACCCCCCCTCCTTGCCCTGCTGCCTCCACCCCAACCTCCCTCCCACCCACCCTCCAAATTTGCCCACAGTCCCCGCACCTGCCTTCTAACTGGTTTCCTCTTTTAAGTGGGCGCCCACCCCATGCTCAGCTGTGAACGTGCAAGTGGTCCTAAGAGTGTCAGGCCTGCAGAGGGGCTTCAGAGGCGGGGCAGGGGCTGGGGGTGCAAGAGGCTGTGGCAGGACATTACACAGACGTGTAAAGATGAAACCCCAAACCCAACAGGAGCTTGTACCGGGAAACCAGAGGAAAACTCTGGAATGGTAAGCAGTGCCGGGGAAACGGGACGACGGGCTTCCCGCCCAGGTTTGGGCAGTGCTGCCTTTGAACACCTGTACATGTCCTTGGTCCACGTCACCAGATTTCAAAAATGAGTCATATTCGTTTAAGACATTTTCAGAAATTCAGCAGGAGGAAGCACAGAAATGAAACTCCAGCCGCCCACACCGCCCTCGCCCTGAGGCTCTCACCCCCCTTCAGACATCAGCAAGAGCCGTAGTCACCCCGACTGCCACAGCAGCTCCCAGGCCCACACGAAGAGCCACAGGGTCTGGTACTTGCTGACAGTGTCTCGAGGATGAAGGTGTGCAGCTCACCACGGAGCCCCTGGCACACCCCACGTCCCCCACAAGGAGGTGTCCGCCAGCAGCCCCCTCAGTGGTCCTGAGAAGCCGAGCGCATGCCCTGTCTTCTCTCATGGAGGATGCTTGTTTCTGCTGGACATGAACCCAAAGGTAGTAAGAGTGGGGCCGTGGAGGCCGGGAGGACAGCAGTCGGAATCCTGCTTCTTCCACGGAGGCCACCCCTACAGAGGACCCAGAGGGAGAACACAGGCACAGCCGCTCACGAGGCAAGGCCTCCCCTGCCAGCTTCCTGGGCGACAGGCTCAATCCCTCAGGCGACAGGTGTCCATACTCTACATCACCACTGGTCCCCACACAAGTGAGGCCAGGCTTCAGGGGCACACGCTCAGGTCCCGGCTTTGACGCTGAGGAATGAGGCCGTTCCTGGGCTCCGGGGGTGACCCTGCAGCACCACCTCCCCCGCAGCCCGGACTCCGCAGTGACGGGGAGAAGCCCCAGCCCAGCCCGACCTCGAGCGCGTCAGTCACAGGCAGGGAGGAGCCAGCAGAAGTGCAGGCGGAGGAGAGAACACCCGTCAGACCTAAAGGAGGTCTTGGGCAGATGAGTAAAATAAACTAGGTGGAATGACCAAAGGAGAAGGCCAGGGATGACCTATCACGAGTCAAAGGTCATCAACACAGATGTCATAAGAATAAGACAATACATGAACATCATGCCAATAAATCTGACGATTCAGATGAACTGAATGGATTCCTTAAAAAATAAAGAACACAAAATAAAACAAGAAACTTTCATCTGCTGAGGAAACAGGATCTGTATCAAAAACCTTCCCACACAACAGGTTTAGCCCAGGAATGCGAGTTTGGATTAACAGTTGAAAAAAACAATAGAATTCACCAAATTTACACACTAAAGGAGAGAACTGTGGGATCATTTCACTAAATGCAGAAAATGCATCTGACAACATTCAACACCATTTCATGGTAAAAAAATAAAGACTTTGCAGCAGAGTGAGAAATCAAAGGGAACTTCCTTAGTTTAATAAAAGACATCTTATGCACCCCTATGTTTACTGCAGCACTATTTACAATAGCCAAGAAATGGAAGCAACCTAAGTGTCCATCAGTAGATGAATGGATTAAGAAGATGTGGTACATATACACAATGGAATATTACGCAGCAATAAGAAAAAAACAAATCCTACCATTTGCAACAACATGGATGGAG
>JAQQAC010022981.1:821653-891590 GCA_029783875.1 Phataginus tricuspis
GGGGAGATGGGTGGGAAGGGAGGGATAAGAGGGTAAAAGGGGCATTACGATTGGCAGACATAGGGTGGGGGGGCACGGGGGGGACTGTACAGCTCAGAGAAGACAAGTAGTGATTCTCATTTCACTACACTGATGGACAGTGACTGTAGTAGGGTCGGTGGGGGGGACCTGATGAAGCGGGTAGTTTAATCATCACAATATTGCCCATGTAATTGTAGGTTAATGATACTAAAATAAAATAAATTATTAAAATAAATAAATAAATAAATAAAATAAAAATAAATAAAAATAAAAATAATAATAAAATAAAAGACATCTTAAAAACGAAGGGAAGATTAAAGATGGCGGCGTGAGTGGTGAGACAGAGGCTTCGTCCTAAAACCACATATAATACAAAAATATAATCAATACAACTAATCCTGAAAGAGCAACAGGAAAGAAGACTGTGCGAGACTGCAAACACCTGGAGAAAAGAATAAACCTCACGGAACAGGGTAACTAACGTACCAAAGCCGTGGCCCGGCAGGACCCAAGCTCTTCCCCCACCCCAACTCACCAGCAGGAGGAAGAGAAATGGAGCGGGGAGGGAGTGGAGGCCCGGGACTGCTGAACACCTAACTCAGGAGATCTCATCTGGGGGCACAAACCTACATTTCATAGTGTTTTCATGGCACTCTCATGATTAGGGGGTTAGAAAGCTAAGACAGGCAGAATTCCTGGAGAGACTGAGATTCCAGCCGCTTGTGGAAAACAGGGATCCATATCCAGCTGCTCTGGGACAAAAGAAAGGTGGGCAGTCTGAGAGGCTTCCTAACAGCAAGAGGGCTGCTAAAGGGGCAAGGATTGCACAGAGCTTCCTTGGGGGAAGGACATGTAGACAAAATTGTCCAGGTGCACTCTGCCCAGCAGGTTGGGAACTTTCACAAACTTCAGGAGCTCCAGCTCCCTGGCTGGCTACAGAGCCCCAAGGACACCCTCCATGATATACAGCCTACTGAGCCTTTCTCCTGGCCAGCCCCACCTGGTTCGCAAACCGGCAAACCCTACCCTAGCCAGCCAGAGGGAAGCCCCGACTACAGCAACTACAAACGCAAAGCACAGAGGCTTATACCTGTGTGCTTGGCCCACTGGTTCAGACAGTGGAGACAGGCATAGCAGCGGGAAGCAAGAAACACCTCTTTCATGCCCCCAGGCACCAATACTGCTCCCCTGTGACCCCCGACATTGTTTTAGGGGCTGAGCAGCTCCAGAGAGCAGAGCTTCTGGGCACTATAAGGGTGCCATGTACAAATATGAAACGCCACAGGAACCTGGTCCAAAGTAAAATTATGAATACAACCTCTGAGAAAAATTCAAATGAAATCGACCTCATGAATCAGCCTGAAAGGGATTTCAAACTAAAAATCATTAACATCCTCATGGAGGTGTAGAAAAATATTCAAGATCTCAGGGATGAATTCCGGTTGGAGATCCAATCATTACAGAACACAGTATCAGAAATGAAACATACAATGGAAAGTTTTAAAAGCAGATTAGACACAGTGGAAGAGATGATAAATGAAATAGAAATTAGAGAAGAGGAATACAAAGAAGCTGAGGCACAGAGAGAAAAAAGGATCTCCAAGAATGAAAGAATATTGAGAGAACTGTGTGACCAATCCAAACAGAACAACATTCGCATTATAGGGGTACCAGAAGAAGAAGAGAGAGAAAAGGGGATAGAAAGTGTCTTTGAGTTGGTAATTGCTGAAAACTTCCCCAGTCTGGGGAAGGAGATAGTCTCTCAGGCCATGGAGATGCACAGATCTCCCAACACAAGGGACCCAAGGAAGACAACACCAAGACATATAATAATTAAAACAGCAAAGATCAAAGATAAAGACAGACTCTTAAAAGCAGCTAGAGAAAGAAAAAAGATCACATATAAAGGAAAACCCATCAGGCTACCATCAGACTTCTCAGCAGAAACCTTACAGGCCAGAAGCGAGTGGCATGATGTATTTAATGCAATGAAGCAGAAGGGCCTCGAACCAAGAATACTTTATCTGGCAAAGTTATCATTTAAATTTGAAGGAGGGATTAAACAATTTCTGGATAAGCAAAAGCTGAGAGAATTTACCTCCCACAAACCATCTCTACAGTATATTTGGAGGGGCTGCTATAGATGGAAGTGTTCCTAAGGTTTAATAGCTGTCACCAGAGATAATAAAACCACAGTAAAAAGTTAGAACAGTTAATTACTAAGTAAATGCAAAATTAAACCAACTATCCCCAAAGTCAATCAAGGGATAGAGAAAAGAGTACAGAATATGATACCTAATATATAAAGAATGGAGGAGGAAGAAAAAGGAGGAGAAAAAAAGAATCTTTAGACTGTGTTTGTAATAGCATATTAAGTGAGTTAAGTTAGACTCTTAGATAGTAAGGAAGTTAACCTTGAACCTTTGGTAACCACGTATCTAAAGTCTGCAATGCCAATAAGTACATATCTATCGATAATCACCCTAAATGTAAACGGTCTGAATGCACCAATCAAAAGACACAGAGTCACTGAATGGATAAAAAAACAAGACCCATCGATATGCTACCTACGAGAGACTCACTTTAAACCCAAAGACATACATAGACTAAAAGTGAAGGGATGGGAAAAGATATTTCATGCAACTAATAGGGAGAAAAAAGCAGGAGGAGTTGCAGTACTTGTATCAGACAAAATAGACTTCAAAACAAAGAAAGTCACAAGAGACAAAGAAGGACATTACATAATGATAACAGGGTCAATCCAACAAGAAGATATAACCATTATAAATATGTATGCGCCCAACACAGGATCACCTACTTATGTAAAACAAATACTAACAGAATTAAAAGGGGAAATAGAATGCAATGCATTCATTCTAGGAGACCTCAACACTCCACTCACTCCAAAGGACAGATCAACCAGACAGAAAATAAGTAAGGAGACAGAAGCACTGAACAACACATTAGAACAGATGGACCTAACAGACATCTACAGAACTCTACACCCAAAAGCAGCAGGACACACATTCTTCTCAAGTGCCCATGGAACATTTTCAAGAATAGATCATATCCTAGGCCACAAAAAGAGCCTCAGTAAATTCAAAAAGATTTAAATTGTACCAACCAGTTTCTCAGACCACAAAGGTATGAAACTAGAAATAAATTATGCAAAGAAAATGAAAAATCCCACAAACACATGGAGGCTTCACAACATGCTCCTAATAACCAATGGATCAATGACCAAATAAAAACACAGATCAGGCAATATAGAGAGACAAATGACAACAATAATTCAACACTGCAAAATCTATGGGATGCAGCGATGCTGTGCTAAGAGGAAAGCATATTGCAATACAGGCCTACATCAGGAAAGAAGAACAATCCCATATGAGCAGTCTAAACTCACAATTAACAAAACTAGAAAAAGAAGAACTAATGAGGCCCAAAGTCAGTAGAAGGAGGGACATAAAAAAGATTAGAGCAGAAATAAATAAAATCGAGAAGAATAAAACAATAGAAAGAATCAATGAAAGCACGAGCTGGTTCTTCGAGAAAATAAAATAAATAAACCTCTTGCCAGACTTACCAAGAAAAAAAGAGTCTACACACATAAACAGAATCAGAAATGAGAATGGAAAAATCACTACAGACACCAAAGAACTATTAGAGAATACTATGAAAAATTATATGCAAACAAACTGGATAACCTAGAAGAAATGGACAGCTTTCTAGAAAAATACAACCTTCCAAGGCTGACCCAGAAAGAAACAGAAAATCTGAACAGACCAATTGCCAGCAATGAAACTGAATTGGTAATC
This sequence comes from Phataginus tricuspis, assembly GCA_029783875.1. Taxonomy (NCBI): domain Eukaryota; kingdom Metazoa; phylum Chordata; class Mammalia; order Pholidota; family Manidae; genus Phataginus; species Phataginus tricuspis. Next base: position 825,493 of record JAQQAC010022981.1, read on the forward strand.
AAAAAACTACCAAAGAACAAAACGCCTGTACCAGATGGTTTTACTGCTGAATTTTATCAAACATTTAGTAAAGACTTAATACCCATCCTCCTTAAAGTTTTCCAAAGAGTAGAAGAAAAGGGAATACTTCAAAACTCATTCTATGAGGCCAGCATCACTCTAATACCAAAACCAGGCAAAGACACCACAAAAAAAGAAAATTACAGACCAATATCCCTGATGAACATAGATGCAAAAATACTCAACAAAATACTAGCAAACTGAATTCAAAAATACATCAAAAAGATTATCCATCATGATCAAGTAGGATTTATTGCAGGATGCAAGGATGGTACAACATTCAAAAATCCATCAACATCATCCACCACATCAACAAAAAGAAGGACAAAAACCATACGATCATCTCCATAGATGCTGAAAAACCATTTGACAAAATTCAACATCCATTTATAATAAAAACTCTCAACAAAATGGGTATAGAGGGCAAGTACCTCAACATAATAAAGGCCATATATGACAAACCCACAGCCAACACTATACTTAACAGTGAGAAGTTGAAAGCTTTTCCTTTAAGATCAGGAACAAGACAAGGATGCCCACTCTCCCCACCTCTATTCAACATAGTACTGGAGGTCCTAGCCACAGCAATCAGACAACACAAAGAAATAAAAGGCATCCAGATCGGCAAGGAAGAAGTTAAATTATCCCTGTTTGCAGATGACATGATATTGTACATAAAAAGCCCTAAAGAATCCACTCAAACATCCAAAATATACAAAGAACTCACGCACCTTAACAAACAAAAAGCATATAACCCAATTAAGAAATGGGCACAGGACATGAATAGACATTTCTCTAAAGAAGAAATTCAGATGGCCAACAGGCACATGAAAAAATGCTCCACATCGCTAATCATCAGAGAAATGCAGATTAAAACCACAATGAGATATCACCTCATACCAGTGAGGATGGCCAACATCCAAAACACAAACAACAACAAATGTTGGCGAGGATGTGGAGAGAGGGGAACCCTCCTACATTGCTGGTGGGAATGCAAATTAGTTCAACCATTGTGGAAAGCAGTATGGAGGTTCCTCAAAAAACTCAAAATAGAAATACCATATGACCCAGGAATCCCACTCCTAGGAATTTACCCCAAGAATGCAGCAGCCCAGTTTCAAAAAGACAGATGCACCCCTATGTTTATTGCAGCACTATTTACAATAGCCAAGATATGGAAGCAACCTAAGTGTCCATCAGTAGATGAACAGATAAAGAAGATGTTGTACATATACACAATGGAATATTATTCAGCCATAAGAAAGAAACAAATCCTACCATTTGCATCAACATGGATGGAGCTGGAGGATATTATGGTCAGTGAAATAAGCCAGGTAGAGAAAGACAAGTGCCAAATGATTTCCCTTATTTGTGGAGTATAACAACGAAGCAAAACTGAAGGAACAAAATAGCAGCAGACTCACAGACTCCAAGAAGGGACTAGTGGTTACCAAAGGGGAGGGGTGTGGGAAGTTGGGTGGGGAGGGTGGGAGTAGGGGATTGAGGGGTATTATGTTTAGTACACATGGTGTGGGGGGTCACAGGGAAAACAGTGTAGCACAGAGAAGGCAAACAGTGAATCTGTGGCATCTTACTACACTGATGGACAGTGACTGCATTGGGGTATGGGTGGGGACTTGATAATATGGGTAAAAGTACTCACCACATTGTTTTTTCATGTGAAACCTTGGTAAGAGTATATATCAATAATACCTTAATAAAAAATTAAAAGGGAAAAAAACAACCTCTAGATACCACCAGCATTACTGGTGAACTAGGAACACTTTTCCCTGGAAGAGCATAGGCTGTTCACACCCCGCTCACCACCTGCTCACCACCAGCTCACCCCCACTCACCAATCCTATTCACACCCACTCACACCCCACTCACCTCCCGCTCACACCCTGCTCACCACTCACTCACAACAGCTCACAACTGCTCACTGCCCACTCACAACCCGTTCACACCCCACTCACCACCAATGCTCACACTCGCTCAGGCCCCGCTCACCACCCTGCACACCCTGTTTACCACCTGCTCACCACCCGCTCACACCCCGCTCACCACCCACTCAACCATCTGCTCACACACCCACTCATACCCTGCTCACCACCCTGCACACCCAACTCACTGCCAACTCACCTCCCATTCACACCTCACTCATACCCTGCTCACCACCATCCACAACTGCTCACACCCACTCATACCCCTGCTCACCACCCTGCACACCCCACTCACTGCCTGCTCACCTCTTGCTCACACCCTGCTTATCACCCCTGTTCATACCCGCTCACACCCTGCTCCCCACCCTGCACACCCTGCTCACACCCTGCTCACCACCCACTCACAACCCGCTCCCCACCCCTGCTCACACCCGCTCACACTCCTCTCACCACCCTGAACACCTTGCTCACAACCTGTTCACATCCCACTCACCACCTGCTCACCACCCACTCACCACGCTCACCACACTGCACTGTTATGTGGAAGGCCGTGGCTGTGTGGGGGGCAGAGAAAAACAAGGCCTAGGGCCTGGAGAGAAAGGACACGACGGCACTTGTGGACGCCAACAGCTGAGAACACAGCCCCAGCAACGTTACAAAGCTTCCCATCAGCAAGGCCACAGGACACAAGATTAAAACAAAACGCCAAACAATTTGAAAGTGAAATGTTTAAAAGTGCCATTTACAGTAGCATTAAAAACACATACAACACAGGAACATGCTTGACAAGAGATGCATGGACCTGCACTCTGACAGCCAGGAACAGCACCGTGGCAGGTGAGCCTGGGCGTGACCCAGGGACTCGGAGGGGTGAGGGCTCAGTTCTCCCCATGCTGACCTGTGGATTCAGGGCAACGGGGCCATGACCTCCACGGGATTTCTGTAGAAACTGACAACCGTGGAAATGCAACAGGAATCCCCAGAACAGCCTTCAACAAAACAGGGAGGTGTCAAACCTCACTGCAAAGTCCCAGTTCAAGGCAGGTGGTCCTGTGGGGACCATCAGCAAGCCCCCAGCGGGATGGAACGGAGCCTGACTGTCCACAAAGGTGCCACAGAAACCCACTGGAGAATACGAAATCTCATCAACTCGGTGGGAGACAAGCCGATGTTCACATTAGGGGCAAACCTCACACCATCGATGAAAATCACTTTGAGGCAATAAAGCCCATGCTGCCAAGGGGAAAGAGTGTTTTCAGGGCTCAGCAACAGGCAGATTTCTAGGGCATGGAGAGTAGGAATCATAAAGGATCCTAGCTGAAGACTGGTTACTGAAATCACCACTGAGAAAATGAGCAGGCACCCGCTCCTCGGGGAAGAGCCCGAACCCCACAAGGACCAGGGCCTGGAACGTCGTACAAAGAGACTCTGCAACTCAGCAATAAAAAAACAAACAGCCTCGTAAAAACTGGTGCGACAGGACGAGATACTTCACACACAAAAAAGATACACAAGCAGCCAAGGAAAAGATCCTCAACGCCCTCAGGGAGACGCACACTGAAAACACAAAGATGCTGCTCCACATCGACCAGGAGGCTGAGGACACAGAGACCAGAACACCAGACACAGACCAAGGGGGCCATTGAGGCCCAGACGCTGCTGGGGGGATATAAACTCCATCACCACTTCAGAAAAAGTTCCACCCCGTGACCCCCAATCCCACGCCCAGATGGCACTACCAAAGAGAAGTGAAAGCATGTCCATGGCTTTCCGTGCACAAGATTTGCACAAGAACGTTCAGTGTCTCTGCTCGTAATAGCCAAACCGAGGTAACGGCCCAGGTGTGCATCAGCAGGAAAAGAGCTCCACAAACGGTGACGCTAGTCAGAAAGCCATGCCAGGGAATACTAGCAGTAACAAACAGGAACAGACAGCGATGGGCAACAACATGAGCCAATCTCAAAAGCACGTGCCGGGACGGAGGCCCCTGGGGCAGAGGTCCCAGCACAGGCCGAGCTGGCCTGCAGGGGAACCAGAGCCCGGCCTGGGGCTGGTGGGCTGACTGCAGAGGAAGGGACGTTCTGGCAGACGGTCATGTTCTCTGCGCTGACAACGTTTGATTTCAACACAGGCATTTGTCAAAACTCAGCAAAGGTATACTTAAATTTGTACATTTCAATGTATGCAAATCTTATATCAAAATCTAAAGAATCTAAAGAGAAATCTAAACCAAACACTGAACCGTAGCTAATGATATTCCTACTGAAGTATTTAGGAGGAAATACACTAATGTCTGAAATGCACAGGAGAAAACAGGGCTGATTGATGAAAGCAAGTATGAGATGAGACAAGTCAAAATTAATGACAGAATCAAGGCGGTGCCTAATAAGTGGTAACAAGAAAATTCTTCCAATTTTACTGTACATTGGATTTTTATAATAAATGTTGGAAAAGAGTTTAAAAAGACTGAAGTTGACACTCTCTGAGGCCCTTTCTATGGAGCTCCCCATGAAGCATGACCAGCTCCCAGAGACAGCAGGTTCTGCTTTTCTTCGGGAACAGAATCCACTGCAAGTTGTCATGAATTCCCCTCTCAAACCAACTAGACACAGCCCCTGGGACCTCTGGGCAGATGGTGTAGACAGGGAAGAGGAGGAGGTGTAGACTGGGGGGAGGAGGGGTATAGACTGCCATTTAGCAGAGTGCCATCACCCCTAAACACATCTCAGGCCCTCTCTTGTCCCAAATCTGTGTCCTGCAACATTCGCACTCAGAAAACATGTCAGGCCCCAGTGTAGCTGGCCTGCCCATATGCCCCAGCCCTGCAGCCCATCCGAGTGACTATTCCTGGGGGGCACCTCGCTGCCACCCCACACCACCCACACCAGGGCAGCTCTGCCACCCGTCCTCCACAGCCTGAGCACTGGAGGGGCACGGGGCCCACCAGGCAGATGGTCAACCTCAGGCCCAGAAAGAGGCGGGGCCTGCAGGCAGGGGAGGTGGGGGCAGTGGGGGCTGCTGCCTGCAGCTGGCCCCACAGGACAGCCTGCTTCAGTGCCACACCCCGCAGGCCCTCCCCGCAAAGGATGCCCCGGAAACACAAGATGCCCGAGGCAGGCCCCAGCCCCAAAACACTGCCCTGCTGCAGGGATGGAGAGCACCCTCTGGCTGTGCTCTGGAACGGGAGGTGCGCACGCCTGCAGGTCACCCTGGGCCCCGTGGCAGAGTGGGTCCTGGGTGCTAGCCAATCGCCCTGAGGCCTGGACTGCTCACAAAGAGCAGCTCTATGCCATCCAGCCAGTTGGACTCGGGGGCCACGGCCTCCCTGCCTCTACCAACCCTCTCCCCCCAACAGGTAATGTGGTGGCTGTGCCTCAGCTTCCCAAGGCTGCGGCCATGAGGCAAGTCAGCCTGGGGCCCATGCCAACCCAGTGTGGGGACAGTTACACGAGCCAGCAGATCCTGCTGGGGCTCCAGCCTCTCCCAGTGGCCGTTTCAGCCACTCTCACCTGAAGCTGCTGACTGACCTGGCACGTGGTGTCCATGGGGGTGTATTACAGGCACAGACCCTGAGAACATGGAAGCGAGAGGAGAGGTAAGGGGCGGGCATGCGGACAGCCTGAACCCAGGCTGGGGGGCTCAAAGCAGGAACCCAGGGTTCGTCCCACCTGTGCCTATAAGACATGGGGTCACTGTCACCTGGCCTGGAGGGTGTGGGGTCAGACACTGCCCAGGCTGGAACTCATATATATTTGGGGAGCCCTGCAAGGGAGAAGAGAAACTCTCAGACAGAGCTACAAGAGGAAGGATGTGCAGCACAACCAAGAGGTCATCGTCCATTCTGGGCTATAAGCAAAGGGGCCATGCGGCTGGTCAGTGCAAGTCTGGCACGACTCAAAAAGCCGAGTTCCGTGACTCTACCACAGAGAGCAAACCGGTGTGAAGCACTTAGAACTGTGTCTACTGAAGGTGTGAGCAACACGTGTGGCTGCTGTGTTCACGGACATTAGCGCTCCACCACGCAGAGGCAGGATGAGGGCTGGAGGGTGATGGGAGGGAACATGGGGTCACGAGGCACAGGGCTACAAGGGCCGCAGGGACGGAGATGGCAGGCCAGCCAGAGAAGGCCCCTGAGTGTCCTCACACACACTGTGGCCGGAGGCAGGTCCCAGCTCCTTAGCAGGCCTCTGAGACCCTCCTATGGGCCCCAAAGCCAGGCTGCCCTAACCAGACACATTCCCACTGCTGCCGATGCCAAGCCTAATGCTGGTCCTTCCCGCTGGTCCCCCAAGCGCGCCCAGCCCTGCACACCCAGGTGACGTGCCTCGCCCCGCTCTCCACCCCCCACCCCCCACATCTTCCTAGGTACTGGTCACACCCTGTCCTCCTCCTCCGGGGCCTCCACTTGGCCCCAGACAGAGGGCCTGCAGTGCAGGAGGAGCACGTGGCCGGTCACCCAGCACTCGCTGAAGCACTGACGTGCATTTCATCCGCCCTCGTTTGCACAAGAACCACCACAGAACATAAAATACACTCTACGGCCATGTTTGGGGGAGGGAGGCGCGGGCAGGGCCCCTCAGTTCTAGTCATGTACAGGGTTATGCGCCACAGTATTTCAAACAGACACAGAACAGGGAGGGTCCTCATCTTTTTTATTGAGGCTGAATCAAAGTCTGGCCATTTTTTCAGGGGCACAGTAATCTCCTGAGGGTTAAATAACTCCTCCCCGAATATTTTAATCATAGAATCCTGGCTTTCTTCTTTCAATGCAAGTTCAATACTGGGCCTAATCTCAAAATAAGCTTTTGGTGAAGCCAAACTGCTGACATTTAGCAAATCCACCCACAACTGAACTAACAGAAATCTCAATGTCAGGGCCACCCTGCCAACCCGCTCTTTGGAGCACGGCCCCAGGAGCGGCCCTTAGGCTGCTCGGGACAGGAGCCCACGCTTCTCTCTCAAGTCAGTTCAATGGTGCCCAGGAACAAAGCTTACTGGAGCCAGAGAGAGAGCAGTGCCTGAGGAGGGCTGACAGCGCCACCCTGAACCAGGAGAGATGCTCAGGACGCCGTGTCCACCCCACCTGCAGATACCAGGCCTTCTCCGAGATGGACGTGCCCACACTGGTCAGCCACCAAGTGCCCGTCCAGGCCTTGGCCTCTCTCAGGTCCTGGCCATGCTCATTCTTGCCCACCCAGCCATACCTCCATGGCCCCACAGCCTACCCCCCCGGGTCCCCTCCTCAGAGGTGTCTCTTGTCACCTGCTCCTGAGGCCCGTTAGTCACATGCACTCTACCTGCTGAAACTCAGGCTCCTATGGTCACATCCATCATGAGGCTCAGGCCAGGCACGCTGTAGCCCCAGATAAATGTACGACATGCAGAGTCAAACCCAGAGATGACCTGCCTGACACCTCCTGACCTCATGTCCCTCACATAACTTTAATCTTGGACACACACCAGAGTAACCCAAGCTAGTTTCTGGGACAATCAGAGGACTGTTCTGAAATGTGTAAGTCAGCCACACAACAAAGGAAGCAGCCACCTTCTGCAGTTCTGGTCTCAGGACAGAACCCAGACTCTCAGAAAGCATGTGGCTCCAGTCAGCACAGGGGAGCCATGAATTCATCAAGACACCTGCTTAACTTAAAAGTCCAGTACTAGATGCTGAAAGTAACATGTACAGGTTTGTGCGCCAGGATGTTCTAGGACAGTCTAACAGGCATGCTGGTAAACACCTGCATGGTGGCAGGGCAGAGTGCAGGCCGGGCGGAGGGCGGGGACGACCATGCCCCAGCCTAGGCCTCTGCAGCCACCAGGGCGCTGGAGAGCTGCTGCCTGCCTGGGAGCCAAAGGGAGGGTTCTCTCCTCCTCTCCGCCCAGGGCTGGGCCCACAACGCCCAGGGGCCCGGGTCCTAGAGCCTGAGGGCACAGTCCTTCACTTACAGCCCCTCCTCTGAACCCACCCTTCACCCTCAAACACAGCCAAACCCCCAAGCCAGGGGTTCGGTCCACTCTGCCCCTGGAAAAGAACCATTTCACCAGCACAGGGCCATGGGTACCCACCTCTGCCCTGCACTCTGACCCTGCTTCATAGCTGCGCATGCAGCCTGGCCTCTGCCAGAGTGGCCAAGGATCTGCACAGAAGGGCAGAAACCAGGAGAGCCAGCGGGGCAGGGCAGGGAGAGCTGTGCTGGCAGCAGGGAGAAACCGTCCCCCCAGGAAGCGCCGCGGGGCAGTGCGGAGAGCAGCCGTACTGTCACCTGTCAGGCAGTCCTTCAGCAGCCCTGCCCACAGGGAGCCCGACCCCGCCAGGCTGCAGAGGCTGCGCTGAGGACCAGCAGCGGAGGAGCCCGGGCTGAGCTGAAGTTCACCCTGGCCCCTCCGCCAAGTAAACCCTGTACAGACTTCAAACAACCGATTTCTGCCAGGAAAAGCCCAGAGGCAAGCCAACCAAGGGCCGGGCCCTCCAGGGAGGTGCACCGATGCCGGCCCTCCCCCTTCCTCTGGACTCCAAATGGCTGTGCAGGTGGTCAGACATTATGACTGATGCTGTCGCTGCCCGCGGGCGAACCTTCCTGCAGGTCCTATGGTACCTCGACCTGTGCAGCCACCCACCCACGGGGACCCAGCGCGCTCAGGGGAGGGATGCCACTTGCCCCCTAGCGTCCTGCCTGGGACAGGCACAGCCCACCACGAGCCCCTGGGCTGTGCACGGGCCTCTCCCAGGGCCGCAGGTCGGCAGACTGCCGCCGGTAGGCAGGCAATGTGGGCAACGCCTCAGAGATTGGCAGACGCCAGGCTGCCAGGAAGGACGCAGGCGTGCACACGACACGCTGAAGAATTCAAGCAGCCAGCTATGCGCCTGGGCCCTAAGGTTACTATTAAAACTGCTTAATGGGGTTTAAAGTTCCAGGGAACAGAACCACTACCGGACACACACTCGAGGGAGACTGTCTGTCATCCTGTAGGCTGAACGCCATTTCATTTCCAGGAGCCCTGAAAGCACAGTCACACTTTACACTCTATTTCTGTTGAGCCGTAAGGCTTCTGAACTACAGGCACGTCGCACTGCCTCCCGCCTGAGCCCCGGAACAAGGGCCCTGCGCCGTCCCCAGACCTTCTGGTGGCACTTCCCAGAAGCCACCCCTATAGACCCCTTCAGGGACCCCTTAAATGAAAGGGAAAAAAGCAGCCATACTTGAACTATGCTCAGCTGGCATTTCTTCCAAAAGGTACTATGATGAGGTTTCGACATGTCAACCGTCAGCAGAGCTTGGAGGCACTCCAGGACCCACTGCAAATGGACAGCCGAGGGCAGATGGCCCACGGGGAAGATAGGCGACATGCTGGGGGTTCAGTGGAGCTCGACTTTCTCCACAGAGAGAATTCCATGCCTCAATCCCACCCTGGTCATGGGAGCAGCAAAGCCAGAGGCAATACGCGAGCCGACTCACACAGACCCGAGAGGCACAGCAGCATCGAGATGCCTCATCAGAGCCAGAGTCACCAGTAAGAGCCCAGGAGACGCAACATCCTGCCAGCCTGTGGGCTCCAGGGAGAAGCAGTTCCGCGGGCCCCGCGCCGTCCCGTCCTTCAATCACGACCCTTTGGCCCTCTTTGTGACGACCCCAGAAACTCGGCTTCCTCCAGGACACGAACATCTCTCTCTGTCAAAGAGAAACTTCAGGGGAAAGCCCTCAGTCCAGAAGTAAGCCAACCCCCCCATGTCACCTGTGACCCCACGCCAGCTGAGAAAAACAGAATATTCTTCTGAGGACACACCACTGTGCCAAGAGCATATCTCCTGTTGGCAGGCTTCTCTGCTGAAGACTTTGGGCTCATGCGGGAGCCGCCCTCCGCTCACATATACTCATGGCCAGCCTCCAGGCCCCTGGGTCTGTGCACCAGGGCCTGCCCACCGGGTCAGCCCACCCGGATCTGTGCACCAGGTTCTGCCCGCCTGGGTCTGCCACCCGAATCTGTGCACCAAGGTCTGCCCACCTGGTGTCCCCAAACTGCAGTTACTGCCACTTCCAAATGGCTTATCTGGTCTCTTGGTTTTATTGTTGGTGCGCTGGAATTCTTGGGAAAATAAATGAAAGGAAGTTGGTACTTAGGAACATAAGAATGTATAATGGAGTGTTAAAAGCAAATGCCCAAAATGCAGAGTCAGTGAAAGCTGTTCCTTGGGATGACCAAGCCAACCCTTCTCCAGCAGCACCAGAGCCGCCGTCTCAGCTCCTCTTCCCTCCCGTGGCATCAGACAGAAGAGCAGGATGGCAGGAAGGCTCCACAAACAGAAGTTGGAAGGAAGACCCTCCCTCCACCCCAGGGGACCCTGCAGCCCATCCTGCCTGCGCACAGGGTTGCCTGAGTTGGAGCTCACACTACGCGCCCAGAGGGGTCCCACAACTGCTGGGTCAGGCGGGTCCAGGCCTGCAAGCAAATGCGCTCATCAGTGGGTGCATGTGGAGGGCTTCCTAATGAATTAACCTGACATAACAGAACATTTTAAATAAAACAAATTGTTTTTAACCAGTGAGAATCAATAAGAATCCAAAAGAAAAAGATGTATCAGATTTACTCTACCCACTGTGTGGTTAGAATTAATCAAGCATTTTCAGATACCTAATATTCCAAAGAATTTCAAAAACAGAATACAAACAAGAACATAGTATGCAATCTATATTCATTGCCTCCCTTTTTGAAAATATATGTAGTGAACTTACATTTTTTTTGGCAGTAAAATCTCCATCCTTATTAACTAAGCTTCAACTGTTCCACAAAAACTCTTAACAATTTTTGTGAAATGGAAAGCTCCAAGCTTTATTAAAGAAGAGTTTAATAATTGTGCTGATCTCACAGAGCTGCTGGGAACAGCTTCTGAAACATTAGAATAAACTTTACTATCAGTGCTTGTGCAAATGTGCACACACAGGAACCGTAGCTGGATGGGTCACCAGATGATGGCCCCAGAGGGACACTAAGATTTCAGCCAAAACTTAACTTTTTTCCAGATGTTGTAAATAAGCACCAACTTACCATATGATGATTCAAAACAAGCAAAGGCATAACTCATGTTAAATCTTTCCTCAATAAAGTTTGTATTTAGAGAAAATAAAATAATGTATTTAAAGTAACTGTTGCTGAAATAGTGAAATCAGAGGATCAATGGACAGAGGGGACAAGACCCAGGAAACCCAGTGTGCCTTCTGGGACCTCCCTGAGAAGGCAGTGGCTGCGACATCTCCGGAAACATGCACACCAGTGCCCAGACCCTGTTTCTAACACCAGGCTCCTTGGAGAACTGGCTGCCCCAGGGGCCGGGCCAGGAGGCACAAGATGACTGGACACGGGCACTCCGCAGGGCCCAAAGGTCAGGAGTGAGCCTTCCAGAAGCCCCTCCCCATGCCCAGGGTGGGCACTGGAGCCGTCAGCACGAGGGGCAGGCCACCCAGTCCACCTGCTCCTGACCACCTCCCATTCAAAGTAAACATGCCGCCCCACGCGCTCCATCCATCTTCGCACCCTGCCCTCCACTCTGCGGCCTCTACCTTGGGTGGGGACTCCCCCCAAGCCCTTCCATGGCGGCTCTCACGCCTCTGCAACTCTGGAACCAGTCCTGTGCTTTTTGAGTCCCCGACTGAGCATTCAAGATGGGCCCATAGTGATCCCACTGCAAGGTGCCCGACCAGCACAGCCAGCGCCACATGACATGGCATGTTGTTCTGCCAGCGACTGCTTTGAAAACATCCTGGCAGGTTCTGCTTCATTCTATCACAGAGCATGCCACTTCACAGGAGAAGGGCCTGAGGACATGGCCACGTCTCAGCGAGCGCCAGGGACAGGTAGCCCATGGTCCCAGCAGACGAAGGCGCTACGATGCCCATGCGGGGATGCCACTCAGCCTGCACACACTGCAGTGCCGGTCGTGAGCTGGCTTTGGGGTGGGAGGTCAGCCAGCTCCTACAGGCAGGCATCGTGAATGTGTGCAGGCCAGGAGTGGTGGGTCAGGGTGGGACAGCTTGGCAGGAGCCCCTGCACCCCCTGCAGAAGGGCCTAAGGACAAGAGATAGGTGGCAGGGGAGAGCCACGCTCAGGAGGCAGCGGGGCCCAGGACTGGTAAGTAGGGGGCTGAGCGTTGGTCCGGGGTCAGAAGGGCTCCCACGGGGGGACATGCCCAGTAGGTTGAACTCAGGACACTCGATGTGTCCTCCAGGAGAAGGGGCGCAGCCAGACACGCCGGCCGGCAGCGACTCCAGGATTCCTGCAGCAGGAAAACTAGCCAACTGACCCAGTGATGTCAGCGTAGAAGCGAGCGCCGAGGCACCCGGGCCAACCCAGCTGCCCTTCCCAGCCTGGAGGCGCTCCAGATCCCTGCGCCTCCCCAGACGGTGTGTCTAGCCACGGGGGACCTGAGCGCCGGCATGAAGCACAGGTCTGCCCACCCGACTGCTCGTCCCAATGCCATGTGCACATCCTCTGGCTTTGCACACAAGACAACACACCCGACTTCAAGATCTCCAACCTCTGGGGGCCCCAGCTGGCTCTCCACACACAGTTAGATACCAGGGCACAGACCCTCAGGTCCAGTCCACAGGCTGTGCCTTACAGCTGGGTGGAGCGCAGGAAGAAAGGCCCAGGGTCAGCGACAGCAGCAAGACGTGGATGAGACGGCACACTGGCAGCCAGGATGGCTGTGTGGAGAGCCCTTTCCTCGGGACACTGTGCCCTGTACCCTCCTCTGCAGTGGGCGTCACTGCCTCTGCCTGAAAGGAGGACAGTGGAATGGCCAGGCCAGCCTATGCACATGCACCCTCCTCTGTACCCCCTGACCAGTTCCAGGGTGGGCACAGGATCCCCAAGGAGCAGAGTGAGACTTCTGTAGCCTCTGAGCTGGTCAGACCACCCCAGGGTGCCTTGCTGGGGACAGGGTGGGAAGAGTCAGGCAGGGCCACGGGGAAAGGTCTGCTGGTGTGCACACAGGGGAGTACAGAAGACATGGCATGGGGCAGGGAGCTGAGTGGGGCACCAAGGCTGGGGTGGCTTCTGGGACAAGCCTAGACACAGAGAAGGAACAGGCATACCAGGAGCTCCACCCCTCCTCCTGGAGCCCAACATTCTGCAGACACTGGCCAGACAACCGCGAAGAGCCCGCTCCTGCAGCCCAGAGCCAGGACCTTCCATCCTCAGGTCAATGGCCTGAGCAAAAAGACCAGGGCGGTGCTGCCCACGACAGTCTGCACCCCGCATCTAGCCCAGAATCAATGACCCCTCAAGGCCCCAGACGTACTCCTTCCCAGGACAGGGCTCAGAACGGGACCCCGGGCAGAAGGCCAGCACTGCCCCCAGGCCCCAGGTCCCCCAGAGGCAAGGCCCCTCTAAGTGAACACCGGCTCTGTGTCCTTTGTCACAGTGAAACGGCATGCACAGAAACCAAGTCCTACATCCCCACAGCTCTTGAATCGGTGCACACTGGAGAGCCATGACTGCAAAGCAGTTCACATCAAAACGCCTATCGACACATGCTGAACTCACACAGATGCTCCAGACACACTCATTTGGTCTCCTTGCAGCTGGAAGCATTCTGGCAAATGCCAATTTTAAGTCTCAAGGAACATACAAACATACCGCATGCCATGGCAAACCAACTCCAGATGACTCGGGTGGTCGAGGAGACCATGAGCAGCGGCAGCCGCCCAGCAGAGGCACGTACCCGAAGGGCCGCAGGGTGAGCGGCCACAGGCTTGTTCCTTTGTAACATCTTCGACGGAAACGTCCATGAAGGACACTGTTAATGACAAGCTGCTGGAAAAGAACACTTCAGGCTGAAGAGTTGTCGTTCATGTAAGCAGAATCCAAACTGGGGCCCTCGGGAGCCTGGGCGGGGCTGCAGGGTGCAGACTGACCCCTGGTGACAGCACTTGGTGCCGCTAGCATGCACCTCAAGGCAGCGGGGCCCACGTCACTTTGGAGCCCCTGGGCCCCAGCCCTGACCCACCTGCACAGCCGGCCCGGGTGCCAGTGACAGGGAGCCATCCAGATGTCTGTCCGCAAGAGGGGGCAGGAGGAGGGACACTGGCTGCCAGGGCGCCACCGGGTCCTCTGCTGGACAGCAGCACCAAGGCCCTGAGGGGCAGGCACACTCCCTGTCACAACTGCCCTGGGCTCACCAAGCTTGACTCCTGGCCCTTCCTAGGAGCCACCTGTCGTTAAAACTTCCTTTTCTGAATGAACACGCACAAGAGGGGCTCTGCTTACTTGTAGCTAGAAAACAGGAAAAAGACAGCTCTAAAATCCTGTCACCAAACCTTTCCCTTTCCAAGGGCAAGACTCACTCTCAGCTCCTCCGTGTTAAATAAGCCCTGGTTCAGTAAGGACTACCACTCCCCGGGCGCACCCCTCACCACAGCGCAGGCCCTCCGAGGCAGGGCCTGTGCGCACAGGCCAGAACTCAACAGCCTTAGGGCGAGAAGAGAGTTCTTGGGGGACAGTAAGGACTCCAAGTCCTGGACGGGGATGCAGGGCCTGCCCTGCATGCCGAGATGTGCCCCTCTGAAACCTCAACATGTGAGCATGTGGCTGTGCACCCCCCGCAGGGACCAGCCCTCCACTGCAGTGAGCCCCGGAAGTGTGGCAGCCATGTAGTGTCAGTCACAGCCTTCTACTCAGAGATGAGGCTGTCTCAGGGCACCCCCAAAAGGTATTCCATGCTGGGAAAGATAACCTTGCCCTTCCAGGGCTCCCAGCCACTGGGGGTCACCACAGCCTCACGGGAAGAAAGGAGTGGGGCACTGCGGGGTCTGTGCTTCCCGCAAGAGGCCCCACTTTTCACTGAGTTCAAGTCAGTCCCCAGCCCACAGACCTGCCGGGGAAGCAGACCAGAGAGGCGGTGCACCAGGGCAGTGGGGGACACATGCAGATGCCCAGGGGTGGGATACCAGGGCTCACAGCCACCTCTGGTCCTAAGGAGCTTTAGGCAAACTGCCCTGAAGGAAGGAAGTGTCCACACTCCCTAAGGACCAGGATGGACCACTGGATCATCTTGTGGAGTCAGACAGTAAGCCCCAGCTGGCACTGTGCAGAGAATCCAAGTTGTGGCTTCCCCAGGCCAACTGAAAGCACCTGCAAAACAGACACGGCCTACAGTAAAGAGCTGCTAAGTGGAGAGGTTTTAAAGGCCATTTCTTCCCAGTTCCACCTCTGAAGACTATTCAAGGACTGTCAGATGCAAGCAGTCAGAGAAGAGAGCCCACATGAGCATGTGAAACCTGTGGCAGTACCGCAGGCTCTGGTTGCTGGCGGCCACATCCCTGAGGCTCTCGGCGCTGCCCGCATGGTACTCAGAAACACTAGGGCATCCAGAGGAGCATCTGACCAGAGGCTGACTTGTACCTGCCTTGTATTTATTTGAGCAGCAAGAGAAGTCAGCAGATCTGCAGAACGGGCCCCTCACCCAGTGCAGAAGAAAACTGTCCCAAGCCTGGTAGTGCAGGACAGACCCAACACCAGGGCCACACACCACCGCACCACCAGTGGAGAAGAGCAGTCACATAGGCCTGCAGACCACAGCCTCTGCTCAGGAACCCGCAGGAGGATGGTTTAGCGTCCCCCAAAACAAGGACAGACAAGGCAGAAAGCAGAGAATGAAGCTCTCTCACCAGGAGTTACAGCAGCATGATTTTCAAGAAAGGCTTCTATGTGATTTAATCCTAAACACAGCCAATACAAAGAAGAGAAAAACAGAGAAAGCAAGTGAAACCACAAGTAGCGCTCTGAGATGGACAGAGCAGGAGAACCTCTAGCTAGTTCAGTCAACAGTGGAAGCCACAGATTACTAAGACCGGGACTGAAAGAGGCAGCATTACTATACCCTTGGAGAAATAAAAAGGTTCTAAGGGGTCACTAGGGTTACTATATATAAACAACTGTGTGCAACAGACTGGCTAACCTCAATTAAAGACGAACTCCTAGAAATGCACAAACTACCACATCTAACTCAAAAGAAACAGACAATCTAAATAGATCAATAACAAGTAAAAAGATTAGTAACAAACGGAAGAAGTGCAGACCTATACTGAAAACGAGAAAACACGACTGAAAGAAACAGCAGAGGACCAAAGTCAATGGAGAGCGTCCTGCACCCACGACTGGAAGACGCGACGCTGAAGCGCCTCCAGCGGCCACGGTGAGCGCAGCCCCTGCCAGAATCCCAGCAGCTCCTCTGTGGGACAAACAGGCTGATCCCAGAATTCACGCGGGAATGGAGAGATTCAGAACAGCCGCAGCGATCCTGAAAAAGGACAACAAAGTCAGAGCCTCACACATCCTGACTTCGAAGCTTAATACAAAGCTACAGTCACCAAGACTGTGGACCCGGCACAAGGACAGACGTACAGATGAAAGGACAGAACCCAAGACCTGAAATAAATCTATATATTTATGGTCAATTAATTTTCCAAAAGGGTGCCAAGACCATCCGGCAGGGAAGCACAGTCTTTCCAACAAGAGGGGCTGAGGCGACAGGGCACCGCCTGCAGAGGGGTGAGGTGGAACCTTTGCCTCTCACGGTACTTAAAGGCTAACTCAGGGTGCGGCAAAGACTGAAAATGTAGAAGCCGAAACTACAAGTCTTAGGACAAAGATTGTGATGAATCTGTGCGCCCTCAGATTGGGCAATGGTTTCTTAGGTATGACATTTGAAGCACAAGAAAAAAAGAAAAAAACAGTTAAGTTGGACTTTATCAAAATTAAAAGTGTTTGTGCTTCAAAGGACACCAAGAGTATGAAACACAGAATGAAAAAAAAATATTTGCAAGTCACACATCCAATAAGAATCTACTATCCAGAATATATTTTTTTAATTTTTATATGGGCAGAGGATATGAATAAACACTCCCACAAAGTAGATACACAAATACCCAATAAGCACATAAAAAACACGCCACATCATTAGCCATCAAGGGATGCAGATCAGAGCCTCCTCACACCCCCAGGACGGCTAGAATCAAACAGACCCACAACAGCACTGATCTGGGGTGTAGAGAAGTCAGGGCACTCACGCACTGAGGGAATGCGTCACCCAGGAAAACAGCCTGGCAGGTTGTCAAAAGGTTAAGCTATCTTATGACCCAGCAACTCCACACGAGGTATAGGCCCAAGGGAATTAAAATACACATTCATACAAAAACTTGTACACAAATACTCCTAATGGCAGTATTCATGATCCAAACGACCACCAGCTGACGAACAATCAGAAGGTGGTCTGTCCACACGACACAGTGCCACCCAGTCCTGGGATGAAGTTGTGATGCACACGGTGGCCCTGAACACACGCTGAGCAGCAGCCAGCCAGACACAAAAGGACACACGCTGCTGGTCCTGCTTCGGTGAAGGGACTCCAGAGAGGCAGAAAGTACGTCGGTAGTTGCTAGGTCTGGCTGAGGGAAGGAATGGGGAGTGACTGCTAATGGGAACTGTCTTAGGGGTGATGGAATGTTCTGGAATCGGGCAGCGATGGCTGCACAACCCTGAACACACTAAACCCCTGAACTGTACACACTAAAAGGGTGAACCTCATGCTATCTGCATTTTGTCTCAATTTTTAAATAACAACAATAAACAAGCCAACGCAGACTTGCAAGTAGAATGCCTAATTCCCCAGTGTGGTGTCTTTACACCAAGTGGCGGCAGTCAGTGAGGAGGTGTGTGAGAGAAGGTCTGGTCCTAAAGAAGATTCAGGAAAGAGCCACAGGGACGCCACTGGCCGAGGGTACAAAGGAGAGAACGCACTGCCCATGGGTGGGGGAGGGCCTTCCTCTGAGGCCAGAAGGGACTTCTCCCCTGCTCGGTAGTTCCATCAATTCGTGGTCAGAAGACCACGAGACGGTGAGAGGCCAGTCCAGGGCACCAGCTGGAAGGAAGGGCACTCGCAATGGCACCAGGGTGCCGGCAGCAGGTCCTGATGGGGAGTGCTGGGTGGGAAGGGGCCAGTGGGCACAGATGCAGCACACAGAGAGCTCACGTCAGGGAGGCTGCAGTGACCACTACTCCTACAGGCCCACATGTCCACAGGCGGGTGCCTCCTGGATGTGGGGTGCAGGCAGAACCCTGGCCAGGTGCCTGGGAGGGAGCCTGCTCCCACACGGGAGCCAGCATGTGCCCCAAAGGCCTGCCTGCACAGGGCAGCCCTGGGAGAGCACCGCGAGGCAGCCTCTGGCTCCACAGGCTGCTTGGAAAAGCCCGCCCGCTCTGACTCGGCACAGCCCTGGCAGAGGAGGTCCAGAAGCTCAGCCAGCGTAGCACCCGCAGGGCGCCATGTGACACGCAGCACAGTCGGATTCCGCTCCCCTGTGGTCCCCTCCCTGGCTGCAAAGGGAAGAAAACAGGTACCTCAGGTATGTTCCCAGAACCAGGGCTGTGCTGTTCTCTCCACACCACGGCACCCCCACGCCTCACCAGAGCCACTGGGGAGGACAGAGTGGACAGTGGAGCACCACCCTGAGACGGACTGGGGCCTCTGGGCACAGGAGTGGCGAGGGCATCCACCTCCAGAGGCAGGTGCTCCGACGGCCAGGACGGGGGAGCGCCAACCCTGAGGGATCAGGGAGCCCATCGCAACCATGGGGCCGCAGCAGAAACGCGCTGCCTGGCATGCACGCCACAGGGTGAGCACACGGAGCCTCCCGACCCCGGCCAGGCTGCTGTTACGACCCTCTAACCGGCCCCACCAGCTCACAGCTAAGCTTCAGCGCCTCCTGGGCAAGTGCCCACTGCCTTGCAACGGGAGACGTGGCCATGAGAGACAGCACCAGGCTCACCAGCAAAGCAGACACTGGAATCCCGAAGAACGGTGGAGAGAAGAGGTACACTGGAGGGCCTGTGCCCCGGACGCCCAGCCCCAGGCCCCACAAGCCTGGCCCTGAGGGACCAGGAGGGGCAGAGACCCACAGTGAAAGCCCACTTTAGGCTGCGACCCTACACACACACACCCGTGTCAGACAGCCAGGTACCCTCACCCACCCGCCACCAAACTCACTGTCGCCTTTGAACTGAAGGGTGGTGGGACCCACCAGAGTGGCCTCATGCCCCACCCCAACCCAAGCCCCGCCAGCTCGGAAAAGAGGCCAGCAGAGGGAAATGGCCGGCCCTACACTGAACAGGCAGGCGACTGGGAAAATAACAGGTGCTGTTTTGCTCAGATTTCTGCCCAGAGCAGAAAGGCCCAGCCAGTGGCGAGCCGACAGGAGGCTGCAGGCCCTGCAGCCCAGCTCCTCCCCACGGTGGGGCTGGAGGCAACTGCCCGTCCCAAAGTCAGCCTGGCTCCAGTACATTCACCTGCCCACCTGATAAGACACAGGAACAGGCAACCCAGGAGCGGGTCCTCAGCCCGCGCAGAGCACGGCAGAGCAAGGGGAAGCAGGGGGTGCGAGGGAGAGCGTGGGGGAGCACAGGGAGGGCACAGGGGGCACTGGGGCATGGGGAGGGCAGAGTGGAGCAAGGGGGTAAACGAGGGGGCACAAAGGAGCCTGAGGGGCATGAGGGAACACTGGGGTACACGGGGAGCACAAAGGTGCCTGGGTAGCATGGGGGAGGACATGAGGGTACAAAGAGGAGTAGAACGGAGCATGGGGGGGCACAGGAGCAGGGGACATGGGAGGCCCAAGGGGCACGAGTCAGGGGACACAGTGACACGCCCGGGACCCAGGAGACAGGATCACATGGAAATCCAAGTGCTTCCAGGCAGGAAGCACAGACCAGACCTCAGACCCCTCCTCAGGGTGTGAGAGCGCGCGAGAAAACAAGGCACCCACGCGAACAGGCTGGTCAGGCTTGTGCATGAACGCCACCCTGGGCAGCCACAGGGCCCTGAGGCCCTCGCGCCAGCAACCAACGGAAGAAGCTATACTCCGAGCCCCTGATCAGCCCTTATCAAGAGAGCTCTGTCAGTAATCTAGGCACGGGACCACAGGGCTGCATAATTCTAAAGGAAAAATCCTAGAAAACTCAAGAAAAAAAGTCTCAAACATGACGCTACAAGTAACCAGTGAAACACAAATGAAACCATGATAGATGCCACGTCTCACCCACGAGTGGCTGTGTGTCAAAGTCTGACGATGTCCAAAGTCATCGTGGTGCGGCGATGGGTGGTGGGAGGTGGGTGCGGCGGGAGCGGCTGCATATGCGTTGACACACGTGTGCTGCAGGAGGGGTGCACAGGCTGGGGTGCACACAGCATGCCCGTGTACAGCCCCACCTCTGGGCACGCTGCAGCAGCTCACAGAAGCCCTGAGCAAGCCCTGATGCAGTGCCCAGGGGTCCCGCCCAGGAGCCAGAGATGGTGCGTTTGGGCTTGGGGCTGTGACAGCAAGAGGCAGGGCACTGCCACTGCCCACCGAGGCTCCCCAAGAGCGCTTGGCAGCTCCTCCAGTGGCTCGGATTCCACAGCCCTCGGACTGCCAAGTGGGCCCCAATGTGCTGGGGCGAGCATGCTGCCCACTAGGACCTCTGCATGCAGTGATGCTGGCACAGGGGACTGGGTCGGACTGTCTTCCCGGGGCACCCCTCCTGGCTCCACATACTGCGCCCCTGGACGCCGTGATGCTGGGGCAGCTCTCTGGGTGGGGAGCGTTGCTCCCTGCTGGGGAAGGAGCAGACCCAGCACACCTGCCCAGGCCCGGCAGCCCCACTGGCCCAAGAGCACACACAGACCCCAGGTCAGCCCCACCCAACCTGGGAACTGGACTTTCTCCATGAACAGCAACAGGCTGCTGGAGTCAAGCAAAATTTCAGCAGGAAACTGTGCATCTCTTCTCTCACAAATGTTAGAAACTTTATTCTCGGTCCACAGTACAGAGCCCACCCTCACAGTACCAACTCCCCAACCACTGAAATCATCCTGTGGTCCGCTAAGCCGGCGGCACTCAAAAGGCCTGCAGAGCACGAGGCATTTCGGGAGGCTGTTCTGGGTGCCCCATGTGACTTTTTCATTACAGAGAACTGAAATTATTGAGACGATCAAGTTCACAGACACCAATTTTCTCCTAGAAACTAGGATAAGTTCCTGACCTTCTCCCCAAGCGGAGTTGTTACACAGAGAAAACCGGAGCGGGCACGTCTGCACTCCTGCACTCTCCCCTCTGTCATACTTGGCTCCTCAGGACCATCCCCAAGGGCCCTGGGCCAGGCCCACTCCCTGCCCAGGCCCCGGCAGCACACCTACAGGGCGCAGTCCGCTCCTGCCTGTTTCCCTGGGCTGCTGGGAGCCCCCCTACTTCCCCCTTCCGGACCAACTCACTTATCAGCAGTTGAAGAAATATGGGTGGGTACTGAGCCCAACTCAAGGCCCTCGCCCTGGGGGCAGCAACAGGGGGGCCAAGGCAGTGCTCCCCTGCGCCTCACCGCACGTCCCCACAGGCGCAGAAGTGGGGTCACCCGCCAGCGCTGCTGGCCCAGGGCCTCACGCACACGGCCTGCAGTGCCTGCTTCCGCCTCTCACACCCTCACCAGCCGCACAGCTGCCCCTGCCCCGTGGTGGCCCCAGAGGGCTGTCTGTGGACTCCAGGCCCAGAGCACCTCTGGGTGTTCTACACCAGCCTTGCGTCCATCTCCTGTCGCACCTGCCAGCCAGGGAGGCCTGGAGACCAGAGCCTGAGCCGTGAGCCAGGCCACCCGGCACGGCCCCCTGCCCTGAAGGTGGGCTGCGCCTGGTCCCTGCCAGACCAGGTGAGCTGCAGCCCCTGCCTCAGAGGGCGAAGTCCTGAGGACACAACATCCAGTCGGACCACCAGCTGGCCTGCCGGCTCTGGGCCCCCACCCATACCCTCCGCAGCCCCTCTTCATCTGCTCCTCCTGGTCTCCCAGGAGGCCCCCTCCGGGCCCCTCCTGCCTCCTCACCTCTCCTGGCCTCAGCCTGAGTCCCCTGCCCATTCCCAGCCCCTGAGTTCACCAGCTCTCCAGGCTATGCCCCGCAGACCGCTCCCATCTTACACTAGGACTGATGGGGGAGGCGTGGGAAATGGGCGCCTCCCACCACGTGCTTCCCCACAGGGGCTCACGAGTTGCTCCCGGCACTTGGCTGCTTTCCCTGCCAATCCCGAGAATGCCCCCCAAGCCTGGGGGGCTCCCCGTGGAAGGGGACCTGGCTGCAGGGAGGCACTCACTAAATTCAAGTGAACGGGAAGCCAAGCCACCAGGACTGTGCTACTGGTCCCTAAAAATAAGTTCTTGGTCACCCACACAACTGCAGGCCGGGCTGAGGCTGCCCCTGGACAGCACAGTAGAACCACGAGGCCACCAGGCCTGGGCCTCCTGCCCCAGGGACTCCCTCAGCCACGCTGGGAGAACAGAGCTCTGGGGCTTCAGAGACAGATGAGCCCCGGGCCTGGTGACTGGGAACTGGCCAAGAGGCGCTGCTGCTGGTCCCGTAGGTCAGGTCTCACCACTCGCCCATGTTCTGCCAGCAGCACTGATGACCACAGGCCCTCCCACGCAGCCCAGTCTTCCGCCTCCACCTGGACACACAGTATGACTACCTGCCACACAGCCTTATGGCAAAAACAGGAAGTTGCAACAGATCTGAAAACCATTGCAGTGATGAAGGAGAAAATAAAAGCAAAGCGTGCATCCTCACACATGTGTTTGCTACCTGGACACAGTACGAACGCATCTGAAAGCCACCCCAGGCACCCCAAATCACAACGAGCGAGCACACGGCGCGCTCTGCACTCGGGCTGAGCTGACAGCACAAGTGCCCAAGGATGCACCCCAGGGACGCCTGGGGCCTCGAGTCACCACAGGGCATCTCGGGCAAATGAGGACAGGGTCTGTCCACTCCTCTGGTCTGTCTCTGCCTCTCAGTGTAATGGCTCCCGGGATTCTGCAGGAGGAGGCCTCACCACGGTCCAAAGGCCATCAACCCAGTGCTTGCCCCGCATGCGTGGGCTCCCACGAGCTAGAGCTGCCATGACTCATCTCTCCACCCCGACATCTTACAAACCCTGCAGGTATCCACTGATGGTCGCCGAGAGCCTAGGTGGGTGAGGCAGGGTGCTAAGAGCCAGGTCCACACGGAGGTCAGACAGCTGCCCCCCACACATGCCTGCATAACCCCACCCGCCCCTATCTGCTTTGTGGGCCCCAGGCAGTACCCAGGGACTCCTGAGCAGCGTGGCTAACAAAGCACTGGCCCAAAGGACCCTGAGCACATGGCCCACCCTGACCTGGCTTGGCCAGGCCCAAGCAAGGAGGACACACGCCCAAAGATCTCCCGAAAGCCAGTGCCACAGGGGCCAGAGAGACAGGCAAAGAGATCCAGCAGGTCTGGCAAACAATCCCCGCAACACCAAACGCAATGCGGAGAGAGAACAGCCAGGCCAGCACCTCCTCTGGCTCTTCTAACACGAAGTGACCAGGGATGGGGCACCTGACACCCATACCCGCTGTGTGATGGCATTGTCCTCCCTGGACATCCTGCACCAGGGCGCCCAGACCAGGACAGCCACGTGCCTATCAGGAGGGTGACAGACCCACCAGCCCTGAGGCCTGAACCTCCTGTCCACAGGCAGGTGTTCTCGCACAGGACACAGCTGCCAGCTCATGGAGCTGCTGCACCCAACGGCCAGGTGAGTGCGCCGTGAAATGACAGCCCCACAGGTGTGTGCCTGGGCGGGGGCAGTGTGGACAGTGGCAGCGGTGGCACAAGAAAGGCAAACGGGAGGGGGCGAAGACAGGCCCCTCCCAGCCGCCATCCCCTAGAGGCCTGGAGTAGAGAATTCCCCTGTGAGAGGCACTCTGTGCCCTCAGTCAGGGGCAGGGTGGGGGAGCTGTGGCACCAGCATCCCTTCTGGGAAGCCGGTACACCGCTGCCCCACTCAGGACGAACACTGACAGGCTGATCCTCGTACTCCAGTGCATGAGACTCAACGGTCACACGGGCCCTGCAGAGATGCCCAGGCCCTCTGTCCACACCAGGCTGCGGGGGGAGAGGCGGAGCAGCAGGAGCCAGGGTGGCCTCGGCACCAGCGTCCTTGCTCCTGCCCGGCCACACAGCCACGCCTGAAAGCACGATGCTCCAGCCCAGGCAAAGGGGCCTCTCCCCCGTGGGAGGAGCTGGCATTCCATGGGCTGCTGTGAGAGAGAGGGCAGAAGTGTGCCAGTCCCAAGCAGCCACCCCTGTGGATACAGTCAAGAGTTTGCAAAATCCATTATCAGTATGACAGACTGTCTGTCTTGGTGAGATGTCTATTATTTAAAAGCAAGGGCCAGAAAGTGCAAAGGACAACCGTGAGACTCCACTGCACCCAAAAGCCACAAGCTGGGCCCCGAGCTCCACAGAGATGTGACACGTGCAGCTGCCCAGGAGAGCAGGTGGGCAGGTCCCAGAAAAAACAAACGTTCACTGACCACATGAGCAGCCCTGGACCCAAGAGCACCAGGTCCACACAGATGCACACGATCACTCAAAGCAGCCCAAACTAGAAACAGCCCACACCTGCCAGCTGGTGTGCGGACGCACTGCAGCACCTCCTGCTGGGGAAAACCACACAGGCAGCAGAAGCTGACCCAGGACCACAGAGTACATCCTCCACAGGATTCTGGAGACAAAGCAGCCTCCTGGGGCTGAGGACTAGAGGGCCAGGAGCTGCGTGTGTGCAACAGGCATGGCTGCATAGCTGCAGGCACTTCCTGGATCCCCTGAGCTGTGTGGTCCTGCCACCCTCAACAGGAGCCTAGCAGCCTGCAGACCTGCCCCCACCATGGGCGGCAGCTCTGACACCCAGTTCCAGGTGCTCACCTTTCCTGAGAACTTGAAGGGACTCTGGCCCCCCACCCTCTGATGGGGGGCATCTGTGGTCCTGAACAGTCACAGCCCAGGAATCCAGTAGGGTCACAGCCCTGACTCCCTGGGGCCATTCTGCCCTGCACCCATCAGAGCAGAACCCCAAGTCCCACCCCAAAGCTGCTGCCCAGAAGCCAGTGCACCTGAACGGGATGAAATGCGATGGAAGCGACATGAAAGGTGAGACCATGCCGGAAGCACAAAGCTTGTGATTAACTCAGGGAGAAAGGAGCTGTGCCCAGGAGGGAGAGTAAAGCCCTGCGGCCTGTGCGAGGGAAAGAGAGGCTCAGGCAGAAGCTCAAAGACGGAACAGCGCGTCTTGTCCAGGCAACAGAGGATGGGGCTGGGGTCAACATCCAAGGGGCTGGTGCCACGCACCCCAGGCCCCAGGCAGGGAAGCAGCAGGCACAGCGGGTGTGCCAACTGGCAGCAGCGCCAGGCTGCATGGCAAAGCTGCCCCATGAGCCAGCACATGAGCCCACACTTGGGGGGCAGCTGATCAACCAACCTGGACACAGGTAAGGACAAGGTGCCACCCCAGGGAGGCCTCGGGCTGCAGGAAGGGGACAGAGACCCTGCAAGGAAGGTGCCTGGGGACACCGACAGCCCCAGCCCATGCCTAACACCTGCCAGGGCATCCGCTGCCTCCTGCACCTGCCACAGCCACGGTGCCACGTGTCATTCCTACCTTCCTGATGCACAGACAGGCTAAAGAGATCAAGTCACATGCCCACGCTCCCACGTGATCACAGGCAGAGCCACTCCAGCATCCACCCTTTCCTGTCGCTATGTGTCCTCAGAGACCTGGCAGTGTGACCTCACACGGAGCACTGCCTTCTGCATTCAACCCCCTCCCGTTCTAGAGTAACTACTGTTTGTTCAGAGGCCTGGGGAGGTGGGGCAGAAAAAGAGGGTGGTCTGAGCCCAAGCCAGCGAGCCTTGAACCCCGAGCCCAGGGGCACTCTGCCAAGGGGCAACAGCCCCAACCTCCAGCATGCAGTCTCAGACACCAGCTCCTGTACTTGCGGGATGAGCCAGGCAGGCCCATGGGGCTGAGGGGCCAGGGCAGGGTGCAGATGGATGAGGGACACAAACTTAGCAAAGACTCCACGGTGCCAAGTGATTCAAACAGGGCAGGGGCCAGGGAGCCACCCTCACACAAGGACGGGCCACATCCATAACCACATGGAAGTGAGGCCTGGGGCCTTGTCAGAGCAGAGGACCAGGAGGACAGCAGGGCTGAGGTCCCAAGGACCCACTAGTGGGTCAGGATGAGCAACAGGCCAACCCCATGGCCACACTCCTGCAGGTGGGGTTCAGTTTTCTTACAAGATAAATGCACACCCAAGGCCTTCCCTGAGCCTGAGCCCACTGGCATGCCTCCCTGACAGATGGGCACATCGTGCAGAAATCCCCTCTGCACAAGCGCCAGCAGTAGTCCTGGTGGGCACCACACTCCCTGATCTACTTCAGATGGCCGTGATTCTGAGCCAAGCCAGGGCGCCAGCTGCTCCCACGGCATCTCAGGTCCCACACCTCCCGACTGTGTGGCCTCCAAAGACAGGGCCACCCCAGCCTTGCAGTCTGCTGAGCTCCCCCCACCAAGGCCAGCTGCCTGCACGTGCGCAGGTCCATGTGAATGTTCTGTGCCAGTGCCGGTCCATCTCCCAAACCAAATTTGTGATTTGAATTTGAAACTGTAGAGAACACACACGTACCCTCAGCTCTCACCACCAGGGTCCAAGCACCGGCAGAGACCACAAGCAGAGCTGGAGATTGCAGAGTCCTGAAACGTTCTCCCAAAACAGAGGCCCGGGTATGCAGTGCAGCCTGCCGCAGCTAACAGGCACGGGCTCCCCAACCCTCCCACTCCAGAGTCAGGTAAGCCATCGGGCAGCTACACTTCTGGATTGACACTCTCCTCCCCGAAGAAAGCCAGCAGCCCCTGTGCCGCCTGCACATTTCAGACGGAACTGAATGAGCTGTGCTCTACCCTCACTCGTGAGTCAAGGTCAGAACCCCCAACGGCTTCCCAGCAGTACCTGTGTCAGGGTGCGTTATGATTGTCCGAGCTCCCCCACAAGCTCAAGGCCTTCGGGGAGCAGTCCCGCTCAGCCATCTGCCCTTCCCGAAGAGTTCAGCGTGTGAACACCTCTCAGGTTCAAACACACACTGAAGTATCATCTACTCCCCCAAAAGATGCCCTGGGGAGGGGGCCATGGCCCCAGAGCCCCCTGCCTGCACTCCTCAGAGAGGGGGGAGTGAAAGGCCAACCCTGGGTCTGTCCTCATTGCGGAGGAGGAAGCCGCCACAAGGCACCCCAGGGCCTGGCCAGGTAGGAACCGGGCCTCAAGCCTCTGGCCCACGTCCTTATGTCCACCTCTGGGGAGCAGGGGAGCAGGGGTCTCCGGAGCCCCGAGCAACTGAAGCAGCAACAGAAGGCAGACCTGGAAAGTGCCCATGCGCTCACCTCGGACACACAGCACCCCCCGCGGCCTCTCCCCAGGTGACCACACTCACACATGTGGTACGGACGGGGGGCTGAGACTCTCCACTGCTTTTCTGACTGGACCCCCAGCCCTGTGCCAACCCTCCACCTACCAGACCACATTCCTGAACTGAGCCCACCCTCCAACAGGGAACTCGCTGCTCACCTGCCCAGGAGGGCAGCCACCGGGACAGGCACTACTGAAGGAGCCGTCAGGCTGCAGTCCCCCAGTGAGGCCTGCCGTTCCCCCCAGGTATCTCTTGTCCTGGGCAGAGTGGGCTCTATAAGGGCAAGCCACCAGGAGGCAGTCCGGGGCTGATTTCTGTAACTTCCGAATCAGAACCACCATTGTCATGGAACCACCCCAGCACAGGTCCCTCCCCCAAAGCCTGGCCCATCACCCACCAGGGACGGACCCCACAAGGCAGCACAGGCCCCTCCTGCCCTGCTCTCTCGCTCCCAAAGGGCAGCAGGCCAAGTGCTGACACATGCGTGGTACTGGCACACAGGCCTCAAGCTCCAGCGGGGAGCCATTCCCAGCACATCCCCCAGAACCCAGCTTCTCCAGGCGGAGAGGCAGAGGCGCCCTCCGGGGCTGTCGGATACTTCACACTGAAGAAGTGCCTACCCCTAGTAATCTAAAGCCTCCCGCAGCAACTCTCGAGAGATGAAAACAGGAAACACCGCGGACGAGGATGAGGATGGGCAGAGGGCGCAGTGCTGAGCAGGTTGATGGGCACTGACATGCGGCCTGCCGGGTCCCAGGACCTCGGGCAGGGGGACAGGGCAGCACACATGGCCTGCAAACAGATCTCTGCCATGTGGACTTCAAATTCCAAACCACATCAAAGGCAGGCCTGACATGGTATTTGTGAGGGCTGAAAGGAGGCACACAGGGTGCACACACGGTTTCCTGATGCAGAGGAAGCAGCCTGTAACCATGCTGGGCTCTGGAACATGGTCTCATTTCACCCTCCCACTGTGGGAATGGGTGGATCCCCATCTAGAGCCACAGACTCGGGCAAACAGACCAAATTCCCACAAAGAGAGTGTATGGAGATCTCAGGTCAGAGGCACTGATGCCCCCCTAAAGAGAGCTGGGACACAGGCCACCCGTGGCACAAAGGGTCTGGGGATGCACAGAGGCAACTGTGCAAAGGCCCAGCCCGGCTGGCCACCCCCTGCACCCCCGGCCGGCCCCCCCTCGCACTCCCAGCCGGCCCCCCCTTGCAACCCCGGCCGGCCCCCCTGCACCCCCCTGGCCCCCCCCGCACCCCCGGCTGGCCCCCACCCCTGCACCGAGCACAGCAGTCCTGCTCTGGGGCCTGGGGGGATCTGGACCTCACTGAAGGGACTCTCCACAGCTTCCCACACCAGGCTTTCCCAGGCAAAGCTGGAGTGAACAGGCTGGCCCAGCGGCGCTGCAGGCCAGGCTCTGGGTCTGGCCTCCTCCCTGCCTCTTGGGCATTGCAAAGAACAAGTACTTAGAAGTCTGAATCCAAGGAGGGTGCAAGCAAAGATAATAATGAGTTCTGCGAGGACTTGGAGGAAGCACAACCCCAGCAGACTGGTGGGGCGGCGCGGACACCATGGGACACGGTCCACAGGCTGGTGGGGCAGCGCAGACACCACGGGACACGGTTCGCAGTGCCTCGGAAGGTTAGACAGGAGTTCTCCTCCTAGGGATGTGCCCGGGAGGCACGGACCCATCCAAGAAAGCTCACAGCCCCACCGCTCTCAACAGCCAGAGAGGAACTGCCCAAATATCCACCAACTGGGGACCGTATGACCCACTACGACATGTCCTATGAGCAGAACTGCACTTAGTCACGACGGGGCAGAGCAAGGCCCCACCCCAACACACCAGGTGCCAAAAGCACTATGCCGAGTGAGGGGGGTCAAACACAGGAGGCCAGTGGGTCCCACTTCAATGAAACATCCAGAACAGGCAAACCCCTGAAATGGACGTTGGGCCACCGGGATCTAGAGGCCTCAGGGGAGGTGGACGTAGACTCACAGGGGGAGGGCGACAGCTAAGGCACACAGTGCCTTCTTCAGGTACAAAAATGCTCTAGGTTGGCTGTGGTAACAGCCGCACAGCTCTGTGAATACACCGAAAACACTTCAAGTGGGGGAAACGCGGCATGTGAACCCTGTCTCAGTAAAACCACCACCAAACAAGTCCTTGAAGGATTAGAGGGATCCACGGGGCCAGAGGCCATGCACAGTGGGAAGTACCAGAACTGACCCTGTGCCGTCCAGCATGGCCTCAGAGCTGACAGGCAGGAGAAGGGGGAAGGAGCCTGCAGACCTGGCCCTGCGCAGCACTGCATGGACGGCCAGGAAGCCCCCAGTGGCCACAGTGGGACATCAGGCTCAGGGAGCTTTCAGGGTGGGGTGGGAACGAGGTCAGAGGGGGCAACCCTGGCCGCACAGGAGAGAGAGGGGCACACACCCAAGGCTCCCGTCCCTCCTGCCCAGCTTGAAGGGGAGGGGTGGGTGGCAGGCAGGCACCTGCCGTCTGGGTGGCAGGCCTCACTGCCGATTGTCTGCAGAGCTCACTTGCACAACTGTTCTGCAATCTCTGGGGGAGAGGACTGCTCAGGAGTTGACCAAGCCAAAAGGGAAGCGACCTAGAAACTGACATTTAGCTCCGAATGAGCAGCCGGACAAAGGCCCTGCAGGCAGACACCCAAGAGCAAGCTGTGCTCTCAGAATCCTACCACTTGGCTAAGTCTCCCTCCCAAGAAACAGCCTTACCATGTAAGGGCGGGACCCAGCACGGAAACCACTGGCTGCAAGAATTCACCTTCACGGCGCCCTTCTAGCAACAATGCAAAGAACCAGAAGCAGAAACTCACTGGTCAAAAATCCAGCCATCTTGAGCAGAACAGGTAAGCAGCTCCAGGCACCTCTCTACCAGGCACATGGGCAGTGATGGTGGGAGCACTGGGAATGAAAGAACAGCCAGGGGCTCTCTGAGGGCGACCCGGGCCAGGTCCAGGCCCCCAGCCGGGGAGATGCGCATTCAAGTTCAGAAAGGGCTGCCAGCCAGGACAGAGGGCCTCAGAGTGCAGGCCCAGGTCTGGTCGGGGGTTCACTAGGTCACAGCTATGTTCAAAGCACAAAGCGAGATTTTCCTTTCCCATCCTCGCTGTCTCCTGAGTGACCAGGACAGCTTTCCAGAGGGTGTCGGATGTATAAGGCGGCACCAATCCGACAGCTTTTGTGACTTTCTGGGTTTCAGCTTTGCTCAGTTTCCACCTCTCAGTACGGTTCCTACTGGTGGTTATAACTCACATCATCTGGGACTCCTTGGGCTCCTCCATGATTCTCAGTCATTTAGGGAGTGAGTCTGAGAAGCAGCTGTGTGGCACAGTCCCTCCAGGGGAGCCGACGGAGGCCCTCTGTGGGGACGAAGGCAGCTCAGCCCTTCAGGCACACTGATGAGAAAAGATCAGCCTGCCAAGAGGTGGCCCGAGTGCGGGCTGTGCGGCCACCAGTGCTCCAGCCATGTCCAGCGTCTGTATGGTGGCCACCTCGGGGGGTGGGGGGAACAAGGGGGACCACAGGGCTGCACAAGCAAAAGTGTGCCCCTCCCCCCCACACACAAAAGGAAGACCGTGTCTTCCCAGCACACTGGGCTGTTTCCCACTCACACGCCCTTCCTTCTCGGATTTGTAACCCTCCCGGAAGAAGCCAGTGCCCTGGCCACATCTTGGAGTCTGGCTTCCGTGATGATGACACTGGCCAAGGAAGTGCTTCTTCCAAGGCCCTAGCCAGTGGACAGTGGGTTGGTCAGCACTGGCAGGTGTTGTGCAGTCACCAAGCAGACCTTCCAAAAACTACTATAAAACAAGGAATGAAAACTTCCTTCGCTCCAGAATCCACTGCTCAACAGCCAGGCTTCTCTCCCACAAGCAAGGCAGCACCAAGTCTCAACCAAGAAGGCTCCCCTGAATGGTGAGCTGGAAAACGCCACCCCAGCTACTTTCCCATGCCACTGCAGAAGGGCAGCTCCCACCCCTCAACACTGGGATCCACACATTAAGAAACCTGGGGATTATGGACAGATGCTTCCCTACCAGCCCTTAAGTCAAAAGACATCTTGCAGAATTAACCTGGGCACTGCAGACCTCAACAAATGTTCCCCCCAGAGGTAAACATAATGCAAACTCCACACAGCCTTTAAGAAAAAGATAAGTTCAGAAAACAGGTTGTTGAACCCAGGTAATTAAGTTACCCATTTTAATGTCAACAGAGAGAAATGTGTGTATGTACCTGAAACACAACAAAAATGCTACAACTCAGAATCAAAGATTACTGGAAAGAATATTTGCACAGCAAAATTCTTTTCCCTTTGAGATTCAAATGCTCCATCATGCTTAATTTTCCTGACATTTCTGAGGCTCTGAAGCCACAGCTAAAGGATCTGAATCATCTGGGCAAAACCATGTTATAGAGGCATGCTACTGGAAAGCCAAGAATAGAATGCTAAATATACAGACACTCACCCATACTGGGCACTTTTGTACAAAATGATCAAACATAAAACTAGATAACGTTGCCCATAACAAACTCAGAGGGAAAGCCGTCCACCTCCAGCAGGGAAGTATAATACATGGGTGCCTGGAAGTTAAAATATAAAAACACAAAAATAGCACCTTCCGTGTATTAACAAAATCAAACCTAGGCTGCAAGAGTGAACTTAGCTACTGAGACCCTTCACCCACGCTTGCTGCCCACAAAGGCAGGCTCTGCGCATAGAGCCTTCTCCGGAACCTAAGGCCCCCGTATATCAATGCTTCACACTTTGAAGCTGGCCCACACCCACCTAGTGAGGCAAGAGGCGGGAAGCGCAAGGCTGCCACAGGCCCCCTCTGTGCCATCTCCCTTTTTTCTTAAACAAGCACACCGCTTGGAGCCGCCTTCTGCTGTATTTGGGTTGGCAGTCTAAGTACCAACAGCGGGGTGGCACCGTGGCTGCAACGCCCAACTAGGTCAGCCTTGTCCTGCCTCGGGCACCAGGGCTCTGGTCCCTCATCTCCCAAGGGCCGCCTTGGGCACCTAGATGGGGCACCCCTAGAAGGTAAAGGCCTTAGGTAGTCACATCCCTTTTCTGGCCTTGAAGAGCTTCTGGCACCTTTCTCTTTAAAGTTCTCCAGGTCTTTTTAACAGAAGTCCTTTTTACAGAACTAGAAAGATACTAACTTACAAGGTAAAATGAGGGCGCCTACACCTCCAGGGTAGTCAGCCACAGATGAGGCCAGCAGTGGAGCCAGGGCCACAGAAGGTCAGGAGTCAGAAGCCTGAAGTCAGGAGTTAGGGTTTAGGGACCAGGGTTGTGGCCAGCTTTGGGGTTTGGGGCCTATGGACTAGGGATCTGGGGTCAGGATTTGGGGACCTTGGACAGGGATTAGGGCTGAAGTTTAAGGACCTGGGTTCGGGGCTTGTTTGGGGTTGGGATTCAGACTACAGAGTTTGGAAGCCAAGGCTAGGGACTGAGATTCCAGGATTCAGAGAAAAAGTTCAGGGGACTGGGGTTTGAGGTACTGGGATTTGGAAGACCAAGGTTCAGGATCCAGGTCCAGAGTTTGGGGTTCAGGGTCCAGGGCTTGGGGTTCGGGATGCCAGTCCAGATCCCAGGGCTTAGGGATCAGGGATGGTAGGGATTAAGGTCTGGGTTCTGGGGTCCCAGGGCTGAGTTTCGGCTGAGGTCCAGGGTGCCAGTAGTCAAGGCCAGGGCTGAGTTTCAGGGTCCAGAGTCTGGGTCTAGGTTCTAGAATCAAGGGTCCTCGCATTCCAGGTTCAGGTTTAGGCTCTTGGGGTTCAGAGCCTGGGGTCCGGGTCCCTCAAGGTCCCAGGATCCGTAGTACAGGGCTGGGGTCCGGGTGCGGGCCTCAAGGCTCAGGCACAGGATCCGGGTCCGGAGTCAGGGGATTCGGGATTGGGGTCGGGGTCCAAGCCCTGAGATTCACGGCCGGGGTCAGGGTCCATGTCCCGGGGTTCAGGGCCCAGGTCGGGGTCCGGGTCCCGATCCCGGGGTTCAGGGCCAGGATCGGGGATCCCGGGGTTCGGTCGGGGCCGGGTCCCAGCGCCGGGTCGGCCGAGCCGCCGCACTTACGTCGTCGAAGAGTGAGCCCACGTTTGCCGTGACCAGCAGCACCGCGGTTCCCGAGACGGCCGCCTTCCCCGCCATCCTGGCCTGGCCGGCGGCGGCGCTCGCTCGCGGACGGCCGGCCGGGGTCTCTGCGGGCCGCGGCGTCAGCTGCGCCGGGGGGCGGCCCCGGGGCGCATCGCGGGCTCGGCGGGTCGGGTCGGGCCTGGGCGTGTCGGGCCGCGCGCTCTCGCTGTTGCTGCTCCGCGCCCCGCGTCCGTCCTCTGCGCCCGCGCTCACCGCGGCCCGCGCGCAGCCATTAGGATCACCGCCGCCAAAGTTGCCGCAGCCGCTGCCGCCACCGCCGCCGCCGCCGCCGCCGCCGCGCAGCCGAAGCGAGTCCCGCCCGGAGCCGGGAGGCGGGGCTTGCGCGGGGCGGGGCTACGCGGAGCGGGGCAGGCGGGGCCTGAAGAAGGACGCCTGCGCGGGCCGGGGCGGGGCCTGTGGTGGGGCGGGGCCCGGCTGGGGGGCGGGGCCTGACCCCGGCGTTCCTGCGTCGGCCGGGGCGGCTCCCAGGACGCGCTCCCGTCAGTCAGAGGCTGACCAGCCCCGCGCCTCCCAGCCCCGCGCCGAAGCTGCGCACTGACTCCGCCCTTGGTGTGACGTCACGGCCCGGTTCGCAAAGCCCGTCTTAAAGGGGCGGTGCGCTGCTCCAACCCAGAGGTCCTGAGCGAGGGGCTCGCGGCCTGAGCGCGTGTCCCGCGCGGGACCCTCGGCAGTGGGAGGCGCGACCGGAAAGTTTGCTTACGTGTCCCAGGACCGCGCGGCCGGCCGGCCTAGGGGGAATCGGGGGCGGAGGCGGAGCTGGGAGCCAGGCCCGCGGAGACCCCACCGGGAAGGCCACACGTCCTGATGGCCGCCTTTCGAAGGCAGCACGTGGCCGCCAAGCTGAGCTTGAGTAGTATGTTTCAGGCGGCGTCACCGTCACCGACAGCGGACCTCGGGTCCAGTCCGGTGCCACAGCCACCCCGGTCTGGAGCTGCGGCCATGCCCGTGTCTGGAGCCATGCCTGGCAAGCGGAGTTGTGGGCCCAGTCTAGTACGGAGGGCGCCACGGAGAAGACACAGCCTGTGCCCCTGGCCGACAGCTGCCGCCGGCGGTACTGGGGTCGGACACCCAGGCAGGCTTTGGGGGTGCCCCTAAGGGGCCGTCCCGTCTGGGCGTTAATCCATCTCGGGGTCGTGCCCACAGCCGCCTCTTAGTCTGACCGCCAAAACCCACCTGACTTAGAAACGAATGACTAAGTAATTCAGCAGGTGTGGGCAATGCGCTCAAATTGTACTGCCCCAAATCCATAGCTTGAAGCCCCAGCCTCCAATGTGTCTGTATGTGGAGATGGGGCCTTCTAAGGAGGGTATAAAGGTGGGGCCCTCTTCCCACAGCATTAGTGTCCTTACAAGAAGAGACCCCAGAGCATTCACTGTCTCCCCACATCCTCCACCCCAACAAAAGACAAAAAAGAGGCCCTGTGAACACACAGGGAGAAGGCTGCTTCTGCAAGCCAGGTGAGAGGGCTCTGCACACAGAACCCTGCAGGGCCTGGACCTTGGACTTCAGCCTCCAGAGCTGAGAAATAAATGTCTGCTATTAGGCCTCCCTGTCTGGGAGAGTTTCCTTACGGTAGCCCAAACCTACATAGGACCCCATCTCATTTTCCTCTTTGTCCGTCAGTCCCTTAGTAGAAACAAACACAGGAGCATCCGGAGGCTGGGAAGCTATAAGATGTGGTCTTGCCTGCTCACCTCCCTGTCCCCCCACCCAGTACCCAGGCAGGCACACACACAAGCCACTCCCTCCGAGACTGCCCCTAGACTAGGGAAAACAAAACTGGAGAGCCTGGCCTGTGCTCCCTGCGTCCCTCAGACCACAGGGCATCCCTGCCCCCTGGCCCTCCTGGCTTCTCATCATCCAGGGGCTCTTTTGCCCCTCTGAGCTCTCTCTGTACCACCAGCAGGCCTTCCCACCTGGCGGACACCCTGGGCTCCTCCAAGGAAGGATCTGCAGTCCGCAGTCTCTGGCTGAGCCAGCTTCACCCCACCACTGAGCCTCCCCAGTCCCCTGTCGAGCTACCCCTGCTGGGGTCACGCCCTCAGCTCAAAGTTACCTTGCAGTGTCTCACTGGACAGTCCTCTTTTGCCTGCCTTCTAATTCAGCGTCCAGTCCTCCAGAGACTTTCCGATGAGGTTGACCCAACTAACCCCCCAAAACAGGGGCTTCCCTGGCAACCGTGACATTCACACTTTTCTCCCCCTCACAGTGCACCCCTCAGCCTCCTACTCTGACTCCTCCCTGGGCTCCACCCCAAATCCTGGATCATCCCTCCTGCATGTACTTCTCAGGCTTCTCAACTGCCCCTTCCTCTGTCAGACCCCCTGGCCTACCCACCACCTCCCTGCACACCCTCCCATGGCCCATCTCACTGTGGAAACCAGGCCTTTTCCCTCTGCCTGCTGACTGCCTCCCCTTCCCCACCACATGGATGCAGTCTAAAGGCAGGCCTTCTGCAGTCTGATGGAGGCTGATAGAGCCACGCAGAATACTCAGTGAATATGAATCATGAATCAGTGACACGTCAGAGCCATCAGCAAGCCTAGGGCCAGGCCTACCCAACTTTCAGAGAGATCTTCAATGCTGACATCACCTATGTTAAAAGCCATGTTCATAAACCCAAAACAAGAGGAAGTCTTGCTTCCCCTGGACAACCTTTACCTTTGGATCATTGACCCATGTCTGTGCTTCCTTTGCCAAAACAAGTTCTGCAAAGCCCACTTATAGGACTTCAAGACGAGGCCTGGATCGCCTAGCATCTGGATCCAAGCCCTCAGTGTGTGAGGGCCCGGAAGGAGTGCTGGGGACAGCCAGAGCTGTGACGTGGGTTCCTTGGAAGGGGCCAGACCACTCCTATACAGCCAGGTGTTAAGCATGGTTATGCAGCCATGTCTCCAAGCATCTGTTAAACAATATGCTGTGCGTTTTTTTTAAAAAGGACCCTGCGCTAGCCTCTAAATATCACATCATTACTTTGTTTAACATAGTAACCAATTTATTTATGGATTCAGATTATCCAACAGTTGAGAGATCCACAGCTGGGATTCCTCTGCAGCAGCAGCTTAAACGTCAGCAGATAGATGGATGGATTTAATAATCAATTTTCATCACTCCTGCCAGGTGGGCCAGCCTTATTCCACTGTAGAAGAATGCTGCATTAAATGACTTAAGTTACTTTTCTGTAGGCAGAGCCTGGCTGGGCACACAGGCATCCAGGGCTCTGTGGCTCTTCGTCAGGGACTGGACTCAGCCGCTTTAGCCAGAGGCATCTTTGCAGTTAGTAAGTTAATGGCAGCTCGTTGCTTGACCTCAGGATCATCTGGGAAGGGGCAGACTCTGTCCCTCTGACCTATTTGGGTACTTTCCTCCATCATCAGCTTAGTAATAGCTATTACTTGGAAGGTGCCAGTTGTGTAGGAAGTGTGTAAAGATTCTTATTTCTAGTCCTCACAGAGGTCTTACAAGGTATGTATCTCTGTTTCATAGGTGGGAAAATGGAGGCTTCAGGGTGACCAAGCTGGCCAACTTCACACAACCAGTAGGTACAGGGCCTGGGCACCAAGCCCAGCTGGTCCCCAAGGTACTGGCCTCAGCCTCCATCCATTCCCTCATTCCCCTCCTCATTCACCTGTTCATCTAGCAAATATTCATCCAGCACCCTCTCTGTACTGTGCACTAGTCTAGACACCAGGGATAAGATGGTAAGTGGCCTCAGGCAGCTGAGATTCCAACAGGAGGATAAACAAGAAATGTGTGCACTTCTTGGGTCACTGCGACTCAGGCGCATCCTGCCAGCTTACCGAAGGCTCCCTTATACGTCGCATGCCCACCACAGCGCGCTGGAGCACTCTGAACTGTACGCAGAGCATGGTGAGGAGGCACCCTCACTGCGACTTTCACTCCAGATAAACCAGCACTGTTGCAAATGACGGTCTTCTGTCCAGTGTTTGCACTTAGCTCCACACCCAGCCCTCCCATCATGCTACACACAGCTTTGACTCCTTATTTTAAAACCCTGCATTATGATGTAGGTGCTTTCTGATATAACTGAAAGCTCCCTAAATGTCCCCAGTTTAACAGTCCCCAGTGAGATACATGTGGTTTACCTAACTGGAGACACCCTCCCTCCTGTTATAAATTCAGGTTGTTTCCAGTTTTGCCTGAGCAGGTCAATGGTTACAGAAAAGGCATTCGACAAAAGTTAACTGTCCTTTTTACGATAAAAACTCTCCACAAACTAAAAACAAAGGGAACTTCCTAAATCAGATAAAGCGCACCTACAGAAAATGTTCAGCTAACATATTTCATGCTGGCAGACTTACAGCTTGCTGCCTGAGTTTTGGAACCAGGCAAGAGCATCCACTCTCATTCCCTCTATTTAATGTCAGACCAAAGATCCATCTGGGTGATAAAATAAGAGGAATAAAAGGCACACCGTTAGTAAAGGAAGGACTAGAACTACCTCTGGTTTCAGGCGACGTGACCATCTAGAGGGATGTGCATGAAATGCTGCCAAATCAGTGAATTTGACAAGGTCATACCAAGCCGTCACTCATTACTTCAGGTTATACCAACAAACGAATTTAAAAACGACTTTCCAGTTTTAGAGGATTGGCTTATGTTACTGTGCATAAGAAAGGTAGATGTTCACAAATGTTTTTCAAACATTCAGGATCAACCTTATTAAAGGACAACTTTCATACAATAATGTGTGCCTGTGTTCAGCAGGCCATTCCAGGAGCTTTGACAAATGTATACGTTCATCTGTCACCTCCCCAGTCAAGGTGTGGAATTTTTCTTTCCCTCTGGAAAGTTCCCTCGGGCTCCTAACACTCAATCCTACCACCACCCCGGCCTGGCAACCAGTGACCCACTTTCCGTCTGCAGAGCACAGTGGCCTTTTACAGAACGTTGCATAAATGGAATCATATGCTATGTACTCTTCTGTGTCTGGTTTCTTTCACTCAGCCTGGTGTCGTCCCCCAACACTGACATGTTTGGATGTGAGGTTGGATACAGGGTCTCCCCCAGGCCTGCCGGTTGTGCCATGGAATATATGGGCTCAGTGGGCTGTCATCTTTCTAAAGTCCATGGGAAACATTCTGAATTCTAAATTACATCTGGTCCCGAGGGGTTCAGGAAAAAGACTGTAGAGCTTTAGTTGTACGGGTTCACAAGAAGGCCGGCTGCATTCACATATGCACGTTTCTTCTTTAGAAAAAGCACATCTTGAAACAAAAGAAGGGCTGCCCTTCATCCTTCCCTGGCCCTTGGGAGGACTGACATGCTTTTCTTCATCAGAGCCTGCCCACACTGGGTGCTGGGGCAGTTCGTGGCACACAGCAGGCCGCCTGGGTCCTTACCCACCCTGGGAGGGGGCCGTGCCTGGAAACAGTGCGCCCTCCAGCAGCAGCCAGCGTGTCTCCCAGGCACCCAGGGATGGTGGTAGCAAGTGAGACATAATCCTGCATGAGAGTGAATTAGTAATTCCGCAGAGCTGAGCTGCGATGCCGTCACTGCACACACCAGGGTGAGAGGTGCAGTTCTGGGAGAAGGCCCTTGTGGGTGGCCCCACCCTCGGCCTGCTTTCACCTGTCTCAAAGTCTCCCCTTCTTGTTTTTAATCAACCCCATAAAACTAATGGCACCCAAAACTGTTCCCAACAGGTCTGAGGCAGACCCACCCAGCCTGAGCCAGCAGTCTGGACCCCTGGACCTCTGCTCTGAGAGTGCTGACCATCCTGGCTTCCTTGCCAGGGAGTGAGTGTGTCTGCAGGGTTTCATTCCACCTGGCTTTGGAGGTGACTAGGAAGTGATATTTGGTTTCCCACTGCAGAGTCTTGGTTGCCTCTACAAACAGATGCACGTCAGAAAAGAGGCAGCCTGCCCTTCCTGAACGGCAGCTGGCTCCCCTCCTTTGGCAGAAATGGATGGTTGACACGGCCAACTTGTTTACAGAAAATCATGCAGGCAGCAAGTGTGGGCACATACTGTGATTGAGGCAAGCAAGTGCCACCATATCACTGCGAACTGTCCACAGTGCGTCCTTTGGGGTGACATGGCCTCTGCTCAGGTACTTGTCCCCAGCCAGGCGCTAGGCCTGCGTGGCCAGAAGGACAAACAGTTTGTTTTTTAATGATTTGTTTTTGCCAACCAGCTACATTTTTGCTTTGGTAGATCCTCATAAATAACTCGTCAGCCTCATTATTTCTTTGTTTTACAGGACAATGGTAGAAATCACACCGTGTTGCAGTTGGTGGCTTGGCGGTGGGCGATGGCTCGAGCGCTGTGACCAGGCTGGCTAGGGCAGGACTGTCACACGTTAGCTTGGGCAGCTCATGATCTTTTCCTTTGTCCATTGAGGACAGTGTCAGGTGGACAGGGGAGCAGGTGCCTCCCGGAGGCTCTCTACTCAGGAAGTGGGGCCCCTGAGAGGACGGGAAGAGGGCCCTGCGGAGTGGCAGAGATGCGGGCCTGGCTGGATGCGACCTTCCGGAGAGTAGGGAACTCGCCTGCCAGCTGAGAGCGAGCAAAGGGCTCTGGGGGAGGAATGGAGTGGGAGCGGGAGCCCCGACTCCTGGGGGCGAGTCACAAAGGGCAGCCGCTCCTCCAGGTGGTGGGCAGTGTCCCAGGGGTCATGGGAGAAATAAGCCAACGTGGGGGGCAGACTTGCCAAATCAGCTGTCCTTCAAGGTCCCGATGGGTCCCGCCTGATAACCAAATCCAAGCGGGAAACGCCTGTGGGACGAAACTGGTCCTTCGGGGAAGGGAATACAGGTCCTCATGGGGCTGCCAACAGATGATGGCCCCAGATGTGCTCTGTGTTCACGCTCAAGTCACTCTGACTCTATTTTAGAGCTAGTTTTTCTGGGTTAAAAAAGAAGAAAGGAAGGGAGGGAGGAAAAAGATTGGCCACTACGAGCTTGGAAATGATGGCTCACACATTCAAGGACAGCTCCTGAATCACTGCTCAGACCCCATCTGCCTGCGGCTGAATGCCCCCGGCGTCATCCCTGTGCGGGCTGTCCTTTCCGCGTGATCCAAGATGCAGGGCCTTACTTTTATTACAAAGGCAGTTCGTTTTCAAATCTCTTTCTAATTAAAGTATTTACTTATTATCTAGCTGGTAATACCTCATTAAGGCAGGTTCACTCCTAAAAACAAGAATATCTTGGGTGTAACTGTAAGTAAGACAGGAATATGTCCTCACTCATTTACACTAGCTACTTCAATTTGCCTTTTGTTCATATCTAAGGATAATTCAAGTCTAATAAGAAAAATCACTAACAATCAAATATTTCATTTTCTTGTTACATATATTTCTGGATTTTCAGTCCCTCAATTAAACAAAAGAGTTTCTGATAGTATATGATACATTCTTGTACTTGATAGGAAGTTTTTGTTATCTTTTCATTATAAAATTAAAATATGTTAATGTAAAGAACAGGCCTTTCTATTAAGCAAGGATTCTAATATCTTTCAGTGCAAGTCCTTTTTTTTTAACGTCATTTGTACTTCTAAATTTATTTCTGGGTATTTTAATCTTTTGTATTTTTGTTAGGAATGACTGTCACCTATCACATATTCAAAACTAGTGTGGTTTGCAAATGGAAATGCTACTAACCTAAGCATGTATTTAACATTTGAAAACCATCACTTCTGATTTTCTCTATATAATTATTTATTAGCCATTCTCCTGGAGTTTTCAGACAGGCAATCACATTATGTCTAAAATGAAGGTTTTAAGGCTATTTAAAGCTAAATTAAGATATACCCAAGATTGGGAGTAAATTTCCCAAAACTTAGCAGTGGAATTGCAAATAAGACCCTTACCTTTCAACCTTAAAATATGGCTGGGATCAATTGGTGAGAGAGTCGTACTAATTAAAGACTCATTCAAAACTCAAAGCCTGCTTAGCGATGGCAGATTCTGCCTTTTCCAGCCAAAGCCCAGGAAAAAATCAAACAGGAGACCCTGCAATTTCAGGGGAAAGAAAACCACCGCCTGGCCCACCATGGCCTCCAGCCCCTGACCTCCCTCTGGCCCAGTGGCTCTCTGCTGTGCCTCCTGCTCTGTGATGGTTGACCGGCCCCAGAGGAAAAGGCACGCCCCCCACACCTCCCCTCCTTGGACTATGGGTGAGGTTGGGGTTCCCAGGACCCCTTCTTCTTCCTTCTGGACACCTGAGGACAGCCAGCACCTTGGCAAGGTGGCCACACCTGTATGACAGGTGGCCAGTGGTAGATGCCAGGCAGACAGACTCAGCCTCGGGGAAACTTAGGGAGCAAATAGCAGGGCAGAATTGGGGCGGACTGGGGTCTTCTGAGCTCACAGACTCAGATCCCGAGATGTTCCCTTGGCTGCCCTTCTAAATACCATTAGAGAAGCCCACAGTCCCATCACGGGTAAGCTGCCTATTCTGCAACATGACCTTCCGGACGGAGCTGGTCATCCCAGCGGCAGGGCACAGACAACAGTCCCTGGGGCTGCTCCCGGCTCTCCAAGGGCGCATCGGAGCAGGGCTGTGTCCCCAGGATGTAGTTGGAAGGGAGTTCCCCACACCAGGGACACAAACAGGGCTCCGTCTCCTGCTGATCCTGGGGAGAGAGGCTCGTGGACCCGGCCCTTTGGCACAACTGTGCCTTCACCTTTCAGAGGCGACTGGGCTCCTCCAGGACATGGCCGTGGCTGCACAGTGAGTGTCTGGGACACCCACCTCCCTTTCCTGGCTGGTTTCCTGATTAGTGCAACTGCCAAGTGGGGCAAAGCCAGGGCAGGACACCTCTGGCTTCCTGGGCTCCTTTGGGGGTCCTGGAGGCATGGGGCCCCCTTGCGCTCTCTGCCTGAAGCCTCAAGGGGGGCGGGTCCACTTGAGCCTTCCCCTCAAGGCCAGCGGGACTCCGACCCTATCAGACTTCTTCCCTCAGGGCCCCTCTCCCCACCTGCTGGTCCCACTGAGACTGACCTCTCCCTTACAGGGCTGTGCAGGGTACAGGCACTTGGCTGCCCAGGCCGGGAGCCGAATGGCAGGATGGTGTCGCCTGTGGGTGGTGAGCCTTGGGAATGAGAGGACCTGGAGCCCCTCAGCCAACCTCCCCACAGTGCGGAGGAAGCTGCCTGCAGAAGGAAGGAAGAGGCCACCTGCAAAGACAGCAGAGAGACAGGCCCAGGGCCGGAAAGCTGGAGTCTCAGAGACAGAGACCAAGGCCCAGGGGCCTGATGACATCATGGAGCCCTGCCTGCAGCTCTGGCTTCCTGATCTGGCTTGCCTGCAGCTCCTGCAAATCAGCTCTGGGCTGAGACGCACACCCAGCCCTCCTCAGAGGACAACGCCCGGGGTAAAGGGTGACCCTCCATGCACTGGGACTCCCTGTGTGAGTCAGAGCGTGGGGACGAGGACCTTGGCCATTCGCCTGGGTGGCGATGTGACTGAAGTTTCTAGTGGTGACCAAAGTCAGGGCCAGAATGAGGGCCCGGGGTGGGGGGCCAGTGGCTGTCAAGTGAGCTGCAATGCAATTCTTTTCAGCCAGAAGCAAAGGACTGATGTTAATTAAGTAGGCATGAGAGAAGAAATAAAACCTTCCTAAGAATAGAATTTGAGTCAAGGGGGGAGACGTGCCCCATGGGGGGCCACGTGGGAGCCACATCAGGGCCACCACGGTGGGGGTGTCGCTCGGGTCCTTCAGGGTGTCCCCCAGGTGCAGGTGCCCAGGCACGGAGTGTGCCCAGCCCTTCATGGTGAGAGGCGAGGACCACCTGCAGGCCCACATCACACAGCCCAGGGCAGGAAGGGTGGGAGGAAACGCCCAGGCCATTCTGTCACTGGTCCTCTGTGGGCGGGACCCAAGTAGAGGTCAGTAGGTGAGCCTGGGCTCAGTGTCTGGCCCAGGGCCGAGGTGGGAGGGTGCACAGGGGTGGGGCAGACGGAGAACGGGCGTCATCGTCCCCCAAGGTCCTAAAGCTGCTATGTGGCCCCTAAAATCACCCGCATCCAGGACAAGGTGGGTCCCAGTTGTCCGGCTCACATGGGGGCAGGTAGCCAGGCTGCACCCTTGCTGGGGAGGCCCCCCTTCCTCTCAGGGGTCACCTGGGTCAGCAGCCTCTGGGGGGTAGATTCACACTCCGAGTCGGCCCGGAGGGGACTGCTTCTCAGGGCAGGCGTGCCCCAGCCCACAAGGGCAGTGATGGACAAACTCCACGCACCAGGGTCGTGGGATCATTTCCCCACAGACCCTTCCGCCCGGAAGCCAGAGAGGGTGGATGTTGCCAGGATGGGCCCTGGAGTGTGCCCATGGCACGGGGTGTGTGGTGGCCTGGTCCTTGGGGCTCAGGTCCTGGCAGCCCCACTGGCCCCAGCCTGCTGAGCCCAGGTTGGAGCTGAGCCCTTCCTCAGCGTCCCTGCTCACTGGCAGAAGCCCTCTCGGCTGGGGGGCTGCACCCTCCTCACAGCACTGCCCTTCATGGGGTTCACCGGCAGCACCCTGACATCCAGTTTCTTGGGGCATCTCTTGGCAGCCCCAACAGTGTGCCCTCAGCTGGGTCAGAGGAGGGACTTCCCGAGCTCCTGGTCAGCACGGCCTCCTCCCAGCAGGCCCAGGATCACTGCCCACAGTGGGGAGACTGGGGCCATAGGCAGTGAGATAGTCAGTCAGGGCCAGGCGGCACAGCTGCCAGGGCAGAGCCGTGCAGCACAGAGAGCAGCCCCACAGGGTCGGTAGCTCCCAGCACAGCTGGCTATTCAGCAGAGCCCAGAGGGACCAGGCTCAGAGAACAACCAGGAAGGACCTCAGTGCGGTCAGCCTATAGCCACGG
The DNA here is from genome assembly GCA_029783875.1 of Phataginus tricuspis. Lineage (NCBI taxonomy): Eukaryota > Metazoa > Chordata > Mammalia > Pholidota > Manidae > Phataginus > Phataginus tricuspis. The sequence goes on from JAQQAC010022981.1 coordinate 869,844, forward strand.
AGTGGCTAGGGGAGGAAGGGGAAGTGGGCTGAGGCAGGGAGGGGCTCAGGAACTGCCTGGCACAGCCCCCGGCGGCTGTCCGCCTCCGGCTGTGACCAGCAGGTAGGGCTTGGGGCTCACCATCGCCCTGGGAAGCCAGTCTGCACCTGCAGAGCCCTGGGGTCCTCTTCCAGGGCTGCCCAGGTCAGGGTGTTGTCTGAGGGGCACCAGGGAGCTGTGCTGGGTGCCCTTCTGAACCCCACACATAGTCTTGTCCAATTTCCTGTGGACAGGAAGGCAGAGCTGGCCCCGGACACTGCCCTCCCTGAGAGTGAGCTCTGTGGGGTGGAGGGGGCCACGGGGGCTCTCTGCGGGTCCACAGGAAGACCAGCCACTCTCCTCTTTCAGGGGTTTTCCACAAAGGATGCGGTCCTGGCCGGGTGGATTGGGTGTGGGGGCTCCAGGCACGTCCCCTCAGCTCCAGAGCAGCCTTGGGCACACAACAGCCCCTCCCAGCCTGGGGGCGTGATGCACAACAGCAGATTCCGCCCCCAGGGCTGTGGGGGGAGGCAGCAACAGGCAAGGGTCTCAGCCAGCTCCTGGCCGGGGCACCGGGGGCCGCAATCCCCAGTCTGGGCCACCAGTTGGGGTAGAAGGCTCTGAGGGAGAAGCAGCCGTGTGCCGGAGACCTTGGTACCCTGCTCGAGCCCCCTCACATGCAGCCCTCAGGCCCACACGCGGGACAGTAACTTCATGGAACCGACCCAGGATTTACTTGACTCTCAAAATATGAGCATCACAGCCCAGCATTACATAAAGAGGCTGAGTGTCCTCCTTATTGAATTCCCAGCCGCCTGCCCGTGCGCAGCCAAGCGCCTTTAACCTTGGAAAAGCAGACCAGAGGGCCCAGCTCCAGGCTATTTTAAGCAGGGACTTAAAAAGTAAAAGCAGCTGTAAAGTGAAAAGTTTTAGGAACATTTCCATTTCCTGGAGTGATGGAATGGGAACCGGGCAGCCAGAATCCCCTGCTGGCAGAGCCAGGCGTCCAGGCCGCCACCAGCCAGGCCCACTCTGTGCACGGTGGGCGCGTCCTGGCCTCGGGCAGACAGCCCAGCCTGGCGGGCCATGAAGTGCTGAGATACAGTGATTCGTCGGGGGTGGGGGTGCAGGGCTGGGGCCAAGGCTGTGTGTCCAGCAGGGCGCTGCAACAGGCCGGGCCAGAGAGGAGAGGACAGCCCTGCCCTGACCTGCTCAGAGCCAACCCGGTGGTGCCCATGTGGCCCCAGCTACCCCGTGCCAGAGTCTTACTAGGGCCCTGGAGGCCTCTGGCAGGATTCGGGGAGCAGGCTGAAGGGGTGAATCTGCTGGGATGCATCCCCGACTCTCAACAGCCTTCAGACCGTGCAGCTGAGCCAATGGGCCCAGAGTTAACAGTTTCTGCCCCAGTGGTTTGCACCCAGAGACTGAGCTGGGACCCCCAAAGCCACCCCTGATGACAAGGTGTTCAACGAAGACAGGCTTCTTTCATGGTGACGGGAACCAGGGAGGCTGTGAGGCCCTCCACAGGAACCGGGGCTCTGCCTCGCCCCACCCCACCCCAGCCTCCAGCGCAGAGCACAGGCCTCAGGAAGTCCAGGCTGCTGGGGGGTCTGCAGGACCCGCGGGCCCCACGCTGACCTGCCTGCCTGGCTGAGGCCTGGGGCCCGCCATTGTCCTGGGGCTGAGCCCACTCCGGACCCCACAGCCTGCGCTGGGTGGGGGGGCCGGCTGTGTGGTCACAGAGGCAGGTCCCCGCCTCCCGGTCTGTGCGTGGGGCAGGTGGGGTCTGAGTCCTCTGCCTCCCTCTCCTCCTTTGTGTCCCCAGTTGTGTCAGTGGAGTCCCCAGGCTGGCCTCACCATGTCCAGTGTCAGTGGGGCTGAGCACCTAGACACACAGGGCTCAGGGTAAGAAACACCTCCCAGTGGAGACCTGGGCAAGGGTCTCTCAGCACCACATCACAGGACCACCCTTACCCGTGTCCAGGTACAGGGCCATGCTGAGGGTCCATCTTGGTTTCTGAGGGGCTCCTGCAGGTGCGAACCCAGAGGTTCCCACTGTCTGTGCTCATGGAGTGGACCTTGGACCTCGATGCTCGTCCCAGGGACCGCCTGCCGCAGCATCAAATGGCCCCCGTCAGGGCTTGACTGTTGGCCTCTTGTCTCCCAGTGGGGAGAGGGCTCTGCCTGGGCACCCATCTGCCCCGCCCCCACCCAGAACTTCCACAGGGGTCTGGATGTTATCTGCTCTAGGGACCCAGCCTCTGTCCTGGGAGGGACATGCCACTGTCACTCCTCGGTGGGCCACCTTCTGGTCCCTTACTTCCTGGGCTTCCAGGGAGACCTACAGGCCCATGTCCCGCCTCTCCTGCGGCAGCCTCTCCTGCTGCCCATGCCTTTGGGCTCTATCTGGTCCCTCGGGACCTAGAGGAGAGGGCGGTTCTCATACTCAGGAAGGTGGGAAGATGTCCATGTTAGTGGAGACACAACCACCTGGAGCTCTGGTCTGCATGTGGAATTTCTGAAAAATAATCCAGCACTTTGAGGAGGAAGATGGGCATGTTAAAACAACCCCCAATTATCGTGTTAAATGTGTCTATGCCCTCCCTTCCTGCTCTCGAGGCCACTGTGCAAGCCCCCCTTTCCTCGACAGTTTGAGGAGAAGCCCAGCTCCAGAGGCCCAGTCACCTGCTCTTGCCGCCCCAGATGTGGTTCAGAGCCTGTGCTTACCGTGCCGCATGCCGGCACCCCCAGGGTGGCCGAGTTGCAGGATGTGTGCACGGACGATGCCGCAGCTGCTCAGTGGTGCCAAGGCCTGCTTGGTGCCCCAGGCCTCCACTCTCGGGCAACGGTGGCTCTGGCCCCATCCTGCTCTCTCTTCTTGGCAGCCTCCTTCTCCTGGGACCGGGATGTGTCAGCCGAGACCCGAATCTTGGCTGCATAAATGTGACACACCTTCCCTTGTCAGTTCTCACTCCCCTGGAGAACAGAGGTCTCCTCTGAGGCCGGCATTCACTTTGAGCACAAGAAATGGGTTTTCGTGTCCCCATAAGGGCAGTGTGGGAAAGTGCACCCGGCACCCCTTCCCTGTCTCCTCCTGCCCCATGCCCAACTCAGAACCCGCCTAGCTCCATGCCTGTCCTGCCCTGGGCTCCTGGCTCTAAGAGACTGTGACTCGGTGGGCCATGTGATGCTCTGGGACTCCTCCTGTCTGTGACCATGAGGCCACTGTGTTGGTCTGGTCTGTAGGGGTTCTGTGAGTCCTGGCCAGGTACTCAGAGCTCCTGTCTCCTCCTGCGTCCAGGGAGCCCCTGAAGAGCCTGAACTGGGCCCCAGCCTCACCACTTCCTGTTGGCCTTGCCCGGCAGTGTCCTGCTCACTTTCTCTCTGAGTCCAGAAGTTAACTGCGGCACGTGAAGGCTTTCTTGCACTGCTTTGGACTCAAATTTAACATAAGAGATGACCCCATGTGGGCAAGGTGGGACAGGTGCGAGGCTGGCTGTCCAACTGGCTCTCCTTCGAGGGATCTCTGGCATTGGAGGCCCTTGGGGCTGGTTCGGGCTGGGCTGCAGGCTGTGGGGGCTGAGTTTGGACTGAGGCTTTTACAGTTACCGGGCTCCTGGTTGCAAAAGCATAGGGCCATGGTAGAGATGGCGACGGGTGAGCCCTGGGGTGGTCCTCCTGGTCCAGTGGCGGTCGCCAGCAAGTACGCCCTGCGCCCAGGAGCTCAGAGGTTAACTGAAGAGTTTCTGAGCCAGAGGCCTCAGAGCACAGGCCTCTCATCCAGGGTCTGGCTCACAGAAAGCTGCATCTGGGGGCCACCTGCTCCCTCACTGGGAAGAAATACCATCGCAAAGTCCATGACGTTATGTGAATGGCTCGAGGTGACCCTGAGAGGTACTGGCAGGGCAGCTGCTTTTCCCATGGAAACAAACTGCAGGCGCGGGTGCTTCGGAGCTCCAGGCACCCTGGTGCAGCTCAAGCTCCTGCAGGCCCATGGCCATGATTTCGCTCTTCCAGCAAAATGACCTCTGGGAATGGGGTGCAGGGCCCGCTTTTGGGGCCGTGACCTAGGCAGTCCCACAGGACACCAAGCTCAGAAGGACCCCTATTTGTCTTAAAATTCTCAATCACTTTCAAGCAAGAGGCCACGTTTTCATGTTGCACCCATGTCTGAGGCCTCTCCGGGGGACACTCGGACCTTAGTGAAGGGCCAGGTCTCGGCCCAAGGAGAGAGAGATGGGCTCCAGGGTCCAGGATTGTAGTGCCAGGTGGCACTGCCGGCTCTGGCCACATCCCTGCCTCTTCCGGGGCCCCGAGAGGGGGCACCCCCCCACAAGGGGGCTCTGTTGCAGCCTAATAATAACTCCTGGCGCCGGCCCCAGCTGCCAGGCTATTTCTAGGCTCCCTAACCCAGCCCCGTGTGACTCAGCAAGGCCCCGTCTCAGCCGCGTTGAGAATGTCACACGGTGCTGATGGCTAGGATGCTCCTGCTGGCTGCGTGCTGGCCGCCGGGCCCAGAGCTGCCACGGGCCGGGAGCAGGGGTGCCCTCTCGCCTCGGGCCTCTGACTGGGACACCCTGGACAGCCCCAGACACTCTGCCGCCGCCAGCCCTGCTGCTCCCTCCCGGCAGCACCCAGCCCCTCCCCAAGCTGAGCATGGAAAATCTGATTTCAGAATTCCAGTGTGGGCAAAGAATGTAGCCCGACCTTCACCTTCAGGGGAGCTGCAGCTCTGAGGCCCAAGAGGGCTAGGCCTGGGTGTCTCCCTTTCCTGCAGGTACCCCCGGGAGCCACCCACTCTTCTCCCCTCTCCAGGCCACAGTGTGGCCCTGGCCTGGCTGGCTCTGATGGTCCCACCCTGAAGGTGGCCCCAGCATGTCCCATGTGGTCCTGCCCCCAGCAGCCCAGTTTTTTGTGCTGCTGGCCACGCCCTTTGTTACTGGAAGGCTTTCTGGAGCGGGTCCACGGGGTTGGGGTTGGGAGGCAGCGTGCAGCAGATCCCTGTCCCAGCTCTGTAACACGAGACAGCCTGGCAGGACAGAAGCCCTTCGTCGTCTTCTCCGGGAGGAAGTGTCTGCAGGATGTTGGTGGGGGAAGTGGGATCAGCAGGGGAGCTGTGTACATACATGTGCACACACATGTGTGCCTGTGTGTTGCTGTGTGTGCACACATACAAATACATGCATATGTGCGTGTCTGCTTGTGTGCACAGGGCCTTGTAGGGTGTGCATTGTGAGTGCACAAATGGGCACATATGTGTTCACGTGTGCTCATATGCACACAAAGGTGTGTATATGCATGTGTGTGTGGGAGCTGTGTCCCCTTGGGAGTGAACTGCCATTTCATCAGCATATTCTGGTCACGGGGAAGCCCTTGGAAGGGCAGGTCTTGACAAGCCCCTGCCCAGCTCTCTGGGTCGCAGGGCCTCTGCACACAAGCAGCAGACACCAGGAACAGGCGTGGCCCGAGCGGACCCTGCCGTGCTCTGGGAGGCCCCTGGCGCCTTGTCTGTCCCCCTGGCCATCTTCCCGACCACCCCACGGAGTGTCCAGTGCCTCCACGGGTGGGTGCACATCATCACTTTCTCCCGGAACAAGCGCTCCTGCTGTGAACTTGGCATCGCAGCCTTCAGGCGGGCGTTCTTTGTTTTCTCTGCTTCGAGTGCCAGGACGCTGTTATATTTAGAGAAGAAATTGCCTCCTACAGATGAATAATAACAGTAAATTGTACCTTGTTGATCCTGTGCCTTTCTTAAAGTCTGTCTTTAACAAAGTAAGGGAAAATAAAAAGATTCAGAAAAACCACTTTGTAAAATGAAAGCATTACACTGTTTTTCATTAACTTCAAAATTACTTAGAAAAAGGTTTCCATTTAAAATATCTGGCTACCCACCCCGGCCACAGACTTCTTAAACTTCCTACTAAGGTTCTCTTAAAGACCGAGAGAAACCCAGAAACCCACAACACCTGGGACACCAGACTTAGACGCTATTGTAAGGATCTGGCAGGACGTCGCCAGCAGCAGAAATGGACAGAAAACATCTGCCAGCCCAGCTTTGCTGTGCATGGAGGGACTGCAGCCCAGGAAGGTGGGCCACCACGTGCCAGCCTGCTCTCGGCTGCCCACTCAGGCCCCCAGCCTGCGCCCCTCGGAAACCTGAGGGTCACTGCCTTCTGAGGAGCTGTGTGGTCCCAAGCCCCTCCCCGTCGAGGCTCTGTCCCTTCAGACTCCCAGCAGGTGGGCAGGGGGTGGTGACACAGGGCCGGAGACACAGGGGACAGGAGGACAGAGGAGCCCCTGGACATGGGTCTGGGTCCCCCCAAGGGCTCCACCCACCGCAGCCGTGGGAGGGGATGCAGCCAGCCCCCAGGTGGACTGGGAAGGAAGCAAACACGGGTGGACCCCTACACATGCACACACAGCATGGAGCTCACCCATCAGTCTGGGGGCAGGGAAACCGAGTGTCATTCTGATAATTAGATTAGAACAACTCTCTGGAGACAAAGCAAATGGAAGAAAGTCCAGGGGTCAGCATGACTAAGGAAGACCGTGGCTGAGAGAGGGTCCCACTCCTCCAAGAGGGCAGACCAGAGAGGACAGCACGAGCAGGGGCTGGTCCTGGAGTCCCGGACTCCAAACGACAAGAGGCCGGCGCCTGTGCAGCACAAGCCCCGTGGTGGTAGGGAGGTGGTCGTGTGGGTCAGTTTCCGACGGGTGACGATGAGAGCTGCAAATAGCAAGGCAGAGCTGATTTTTTTACAAAATGCTGTGTGTCGCATAAAGAATACACTTGTTTGCAGGCCTATGTTAGATCTTCCTAAAATTCGTTCATATAGTAGACCTCCTAAAACCTCAATAATTCCAAGAAAGGGTTTTTGTGGAGACTACATTTTTTTCATCTCAATGAAATACACTAGAAACGATGAACTACCATGTGATTCGGATCCTTCAGTGGCTCCTGCACCTGGCACTGGCGACAAGGGAAGCATGGGGCTCTCCCAGCGGGAGACCTGGTTCCAGACCAGCGTGCCGAGGGCCTCCCCGCCAGGCTGTGCCACCCTCGTGGCTTATGTAGAGACCCCAGCCACTGGGAATTAAAACAAATCCTCCAAAATGGCTATTGCGTCAAAGAGACTTGCAAACCCACAATCGCAGAGTATTGAGGACACAACGAAATTGGAAATGGTACTTGTCAGAATTGTGGGATGTACCCACGACTCTCCCCAGAGGCAAAGCAATGGACCAAAACGTTGTCACTGTAAATAAGAATGAAGTCTATGAATCATCATCTACAATACTAGTCGGGGTGATACAAAGCGAACCTGGGGAAAGAGCCGATCACCTTGAAGGCAGAACCAAGAAATCAGAGAAATGTCAGAGTAGTTCAATACATCTACCTGCTGGTCTCTGGGAAAAACAGCAGCAAATAAAGAAATCCACAGCAAATGGGATCCAGAAAAAGAACTGAGATGTAAATAAGTAAGATAATATAACAATAGACATGCAGTTAAAATATAAAAACCCAACAAACATGTTTTATAAAAATATAAATCAACAAAATGACCTCAAGAGGCATCAGGAAGACTAGATGGGCCGACAGCCATAGACTGTTTTTGAGAAACATTGTCTCAGAGTCAGCACTCGATAAAAGTTCCATGGGTAATCCTTTCAAACATTTAAGGAATGAGCAATTCCCAAGCCATCTACACTTTGTGGTAAAAAGACTGGAAACTTTGTAATTCAGTTGATGAGGCTAGACAATCACCTTGATCAAGACGTTGACAGTAATTCAAGGAAGAAAATCATTGACCACCAGATGCAAAAATCCTAAGTGGAACATTAGCAAATTGAACTCAGGAAGCTTTGGAAAGGATGACCTATGGTGTCTAAGTAGGGTTTGTCCCAGGAATGCAAAGATGGCTTAATTTTAAGAAATGTATAAGCTCTTTGGGAGTCAAAGGTCAAAGAAGAAAACTTACCCTTTCACTAAATTCCAAACTCATAAGTATACCGAGCAGAATGAGACAGAGCCACACAGAGCGGCTGTCCTGGTAGGTGTCGGAACCTCAGACTGAAGGTCATCCCACTGACATTCAGGTTCTCCGGGTAGCTTGAGTTGTGCAGAGAATTTACCAGGAGGCTCTGGGCATCTCACACACGCCAGGGCAGAGCCAAAGGCCAGTGTGGCTGGGAGTCAGTGGCTCTTCCTGTGGAGTTCTGCCACTAACAGTCAGCTAGGGGACGTCCTTGGGCGTAGCTGCTGGCCTGCCAGGCTGGACTGGAAGGCAGGATCGTGTGGCTAAAATGCTGCTGTGTGCGCTGCCCTGGGAAGGCCAGCTGGCAGGGGCCCCACGTGAACCTTGGGTGTTTGAGGACACCCAGCGTGTTCTGCTTCTCTCCCCTCTCCAGTCCACCTTGTGGGGCGGGGGGGTCGGGGGGGGACAAGTGACCAGTGATAGACAGTGAAGAATGAGGAGTTTTTTGCTGGGAATTCTGGGAAAAATGTTCATTCCTCACCTGAGTTTGTACCTGAAGGGACATATGGCCTGGAGGTGTTGCAGCCTTCTTGGGACAAAGAAGGGAGGTGAGCTAGACACACACTGAGAAACTAGACTTGGTGGCTTGATCAAGCCACACCTGAATCTTAAGCCATGTGAATTAACGAATGCCCTTGAAGTTAACTTGGTTGTTTTTGTCTTTTACAATTAAGAGTCTAGAGTGATAGACTTCAGTCACAACAGACATGTCCGCTTTACCACTTTTATCTAAAATTGTCCTGAAAATTCTGACCATTTTTATTTCTATGTGATGACACCATTATTTCATTCTTGGAGGGTCAGCAGCTCCCAGCTTGACTCTGCAGGTTCCAGACCAAGCACAGCCTGGCTGACACCTGGGGGTGTTCGCCATGCCCTGCGGGCCTTGGGGGTTGCCCCGCTCCTATCAGGAGGGGCCAGAAGTGCCCCCCTGCCTGAGTAGTGCCCCAGGCCTAGGGAGGCGAGGCAGCCAGCCCAGGGGCATGCACAGCCAGTGAGGCCCTGGGTGGTTTCTGCGCACTCGCTCACAGCGGGAGAATGTGTGGTGCCCGGCCTGCACCGAGTCCCAGACCTGTCTCCACAGCTCCTTCAGGACAGCTTTCCGAAGGAGAAAGAGGTCTGTAGGAGCGCGAGCTCACGAGCTGGCAGGGCGCAGTAAGCCCGATGCAGGCATCACCTGGGACTGGCCAACCGGGCCGAGCGCTCAGTTCCCGGCAAGTGGCCAGGTGCAGCACCCCCACCACACGGTCACAGAGCCGGGGTAGCCCGCCTGGGATGCGGAGGACAATGAAGGGGGCCCCTCATAGCCCTGCCCCAGAGGTCTGCCTGGGGGTGGGACGGACAGCAGGCCGAGTCCCGAGGAGCCCCGGGAGGCAGGCTGGGGAAAGCATTGGCCATCAGCGGCTGGTGGGCCAGGCGGCATCTCTTGCAGGGTAGAGGCACTCGCACGGCAGGGACCATAGGAGAAGGGGATCATGCCCGACTGAGGCTGGGAAACCCTGGGGGTGATCCCTGAGGTGGGCCGGCTGGGGCCTGCTTCCGGCCTGGCATGAGCGCAGGAGAGGGCTGGACAAAGGGCATCACAGGTCACTGGGGGGTCTCAGGAGAGGTGTCCTGCCCAGTAGGGTGCAATGGGCATTGTTGGGTGCCTTTGAAGCCCGGGGTCTGGCCGAGAGCCTGGGGCAGCATAGATTCTGGAACAAGGAGATGCTGGGGAGAAGGTCACGGCCGCCTGACGTGTTGGCTCCACTGACCTGCCAGTCCTCACTCTGGGGTCCTTGGCCTGGGGCTCATGTCCAGTTTTTCTCCAAAACAGGAAGAGTGAAGCAGGTCTGGGCCAGCAGCCGTGTCCCACCCCTGCCTCCTCTGCTGCCACCTCTGGGTGTGACCCAGGACAGTGGTGGTGCCTAGCCCTGGGGGGTGGGGTGGGGCAGAGGGGCTGACAGGAGCCCTCGGGGGGCAAAGGGCTGGCAGGTGCCTGGCAAGCCTGTCTGCAGGATGAAGAGGGACCCCATGCAGAGGGCCAGGTGGGGCCCAGGGCAGGGCTCCAGGAGACAGATAGGCCTTGGCAGGGACAGGTGATGGGGTGGGGATGCTGAGACAGGGCCCCACCCAGTCATGGGGACACAGAAGAGGTGTGGCCAGAAGGTCAGGGTAGAGTGGGAGGTCACCTGATCGGTTGGGCCAAGCCTGGGCTGACAGGAGTGTGGGTGTGGGGTACATGTCTCTGTGATAGAGGGATGTCTCCTTGCTTGGGAGATCCTGACCTCGGGACAAGAGGCAGCTGTGGTGAGGGCTTGGGGCGGTGGAAGAGCGGTGGCCCCGGCCCCAGAGGCTAAAGGAACCATGCCAGTGCAGATTCCTGCTTGCCTGGGTAGCAAGCCTGGCGGGCCCAGAACCTCTCCTTCCTAACCTGGCTGGCTTGCAGGTCGACATCAGGAACCAGAGGGGGTCTGTTCCCGAGCCCGGGGCGTCAGCACTGGTGCCCCATTCCCGCCCGGCCATGCCGCCGCCTTCCCAGCTGCCGGGAGTGGATGCTGTTGAGGAGAGAACGTCCCCTCCTGCCCTGTACACACGCCTGGTGTCCTCCCCTTTGTGGTGGAGCACGTGGGGACAGGGACCCTCCTGGTAGCCATGGGACAGAGAACCAGCTCCATGCAGCCGACAGCTGCTGGCTGAATCCCTGTTTGCCGAGAAGGTCTGGAGCACCAGAGGGCCTAGGAGTCAACTGAGTGGCCAGGGCCAGGTCTCCGAGCACTGGTGCTGGCACAGTGGACTGTCCATGGCTGCAGGGGTCACAACCTTTCCCACTGGTGCCCACAGGGGGCGGGCAGGAGGGCAGGGCTGGTGGCTCTGTGGGCAGTGAGCTGTCCTGCTGGAAAGACTGAGCATTTTGGGGCTGGGCAGGGTTGAAAGCACTGCTCAGAGGAGGGTGTGTGCCCCTGGATGCCAGGACCTCCCCCACCCCACAGCTTATGTGCATCCCTCAGGTGGCAAACGCTCTTCCCCTCCCTGACCAGGGCAGCACCACATGCGTCCCGCCCCTGGCCTCCGTGCTCACCGGCCCCCGAGCTCCCTCCCCACATGGAGAAGGCAGAGGCTGCCCCCCCAGTGTCGCTGCAAAGGTCAGCGACTGCCAAGTCCTGTCTCTGGGAGTGCACCCAGCACCCCGAGGGGTGCCCCGGACCCAGCACGGCCCCGCACAGGTCCCTAAATGTCCTCTTTCTGAGGGTTTCCTAGGGAGCCTTCACTTGGCCTGTGGCTGTCTCATCTCCACAGGCGCAGACAAGCAAGCATGCAAAGCGCTCTCGAGTGTTCTGCCCTGTACACGACACTTCTGTGAAGAATGGCTTTTTTCCATTGCTCCGTCCAGAATGTGACCACTTCCTGTCTCCCGGAGAGGGGCGGTCTGTGCAGACTGTCGTGATGTAGGGGCAGTGCTGGTGGGAGTTTGTTTCCCATGGGGGCTGACTCGGGGGCCTGCTGGTTTTCTGTGTGCTTGGGAGACTGAGTTTGCAGAGCAAACCAGAAACTCCAGCAGGCCCCCCAGGGACCGCCAGGGCTGGCTGGGTGGGAAGCGGGGCGGTTCTGCCATGTCAGTTCTGAGCACAAACACTGCATTGGTTCCTGGTTTTGGGAGCCAGGATCCCAGTGGCTGAGAATCTAATGCTAATGAGGGTCATGTGCTGGGCTTGGCCCTTGGGCCTGTGAGGCGGCCCCTTGCTCTCCGGGCCCTGGGGGCTCCCGCCCTGGCCTGGCAAGTGCTGGTTCACACTGCTTAGGGCATTGCGGGGATCACGGTCCCTTTGTAGGAGGAGAGGCAGGTTGCCCGTGATGCAGGGGCCAGAGCCTCAGGGTGGGGGGGCAGTATCTCCCAGGCAGGCACATGAAGGTGCGGAGAGGAGTGTGACCTTGGCAGGCAGGTGTGGTGGAGGTGTGACCTGGGCAGGTATGTGAGGGTGTGGGGAGCACGCCTTCCAAAGACTCAGAAGTCCTGCCCAGTGCAACCAGGAAGGAGGCCAGGGCTGGGTCACAGGCTCAAGCCCCCTCGTTGCCACGTCAGCGGCCTCCTGGGCGCACAGGCCAGTGCCCCCGCCCCTCCCAGAGTCCCCTGCCTGGGCCCCAAGGAGCCATGACGCTTGGCAGAGGCAGGCCCTAAGTGCCCTCTTTCTGAGGGTTTCCCAGGGAGCCTCTGCGCCCCGCCCAGCGTCCACCAGCCTCCTCCGGGAGGCTTTTAAATATCCTCACCGAATTGAAATGTGGGCCACCTACTTACAGTCAGGACGCTCTGCCCCAGGACCAGCTCCCTGGGTCCAGAACAGGTCCCTGGCATTCATGTCTCCCCTAAGCTTGAAGCCCCTCCTGTCTCTGTGTCAGGAAAGGGGGCCACAGCAAAAGCGCTAACCTCTGAGCCCCAAATGCATGGTGGGAGGGCAGGCTGACAGCTCCCCGTGTGAGCCACAGGGGAGGGGACACAGGCCACGGCCCACCTGGAACCCCACTCATGCCTTGGAGGCTGTTTGGTAGGGCCTGTCCATCCTGTGCCCTGCAGGCAGCGGAGGCTGGGGAGAGTGGCCCTTCACTGGTGCACCAGGGGTGTGGGAAAGCCAGGAGACCAGGCTGCCTTCAGAAAGTGCCTACAAAGACCTGGGACTCAACCCTGGGGAACCGAGGGGTCTCTGTCATAGCACCATGTGGGCCCTGTCTCTCCGTGCCCCCTTTTCATGGACACAGGCCCCTGTTCAGTCTGGCAGGGACACTGGGCAGGGGGCTTCGCTGGGGCCAGTCCCTCAGGTCTGAGCTCATGGACACGGGCAGCCCCTGCCTCCGGGAAGCACACCTTCTCAGTCCACTCAGTCCACAGGGCAGAAGCAGCTGCCCTCGGGCCTTGTGCTGTGGCTGCAGAATAGGGACATCAGCTGGGCACATGGCTCGGAGGCTCCTCTCCCTGAACTCTCCAGCCCCCGTGGGCCATGGCGCCCTTTGGCCTGAACAGCTCCCAGCACTTGGCTCAGCTGACAAGTGGGATGTGCCTTCTGTCCCCCAGACCTGGGCCCGGGCTGGGCCCTTCCCAGGGCCCACTGGACCCTTGGGGAGGGCCGGGGCCAGGGGCCAGAGGCAGAGGAATGAAGGCATCATCTTCAAGGTCACAGTGAGGACCCTCTTGGACCTGGCCAGAGACACTGCAGGGGCCCACTTGGAGCCCCTGACCACGGACCCCCCTGTGTTCTCTAGCCTTGCCCCTGGGGGATGCCCACTGGCAGATGGGCAGCTCCCAGGATCCCCCAGTATCTGACAGCACCACTGTCAGAGAGGCTGCTTTCTGGAAGCTCCCCCAGTGGCTGAGGAGTGCTGGATGCCAGTCCTGCTGGGAAAACCGGAAGCCTCAGAAATACTCCTGACAACTTTTTTTTTTTAAATGAAGGATTAACTTCCACCCTGGCCTATCCCGTTACAGCTGTGTACTGACACTGAGAACAAGCTCCCTCTGATTGAAAGACTCATTAAAAACATTATCTGTGTAGATCCTTAATAATTGACCTTTTCAAGTCATCATTATAAGAGATAAATCTAAAAACAGATTTCCTTTGTCATTGACTCATCTTGGCCTAAATATTGTGGGAAATTTCCATGACTGCTTACATCTCACACGCCTCGTGTCCACAGCCTGGCACACTGGAATGGGGAACGTCACAGCGGGCGAGGAGGCCGGGCCAGAGGCAGCGGCGCCCTCCCGATGAGCCCAGGGTGCAGCGCGGTGTGGGGACTCCCACGTGTTCTCACTGTGCCCACCAAGGGCAAGGGGGTTCAGGGGGCCCTCAGCGGCAGGAGAGGCTGATGAAAATGCCGAGGTGTGTGGAGCAGGCCCACTGCGCACGTGGCCAAGACCTGGGGTCCAGTCCTCACCACCTTTGCCTTTAGGGATAAATGCACGCTGAGGAAACGCTCCTGGGACATTATCTTGTTTTCAGAACAGCTTTCTTGAGCCATACTTCACATAGGACACACTTCGCCATTGTAAAGCATGCCATGCCACAGGTCTGGTGCGCTCACAGAACTGCGTGCCCGTCAGCACGGTTAACTTTAGGGCATCTCGCATGCACACAAGACACCAGTACCCAGGAGCCAACGGCTCCGTTCTGCCCCTCCGGCGGCCTAAGCAGCCTCTGGTGCACTTTCCGTCTCTGGGGCTCCCTGTTCAGTGCTGTTCGTGGGCCTGGAGCATCCACACGACCTGGGGCTACACGTCTTTTTTGACCTTGTCCCTGAATGCAGCTGGGTCTCTCCTGCACTCACTGAGTCCTTATATGAGTTTCAAGAACAATAAGGTTCATGTTAAGAATGTCACAAAACACTTATTTCTGTGACAGGTTCAGAGGCCAGAGGGGCACTGGACACCTGGTCCACTGGTTCCCAGGCCCTGAAGAGGCAGCAGCTGCCTGCTGTGGGCGGTGCCCCGGTGGCATGGGCCTGTGTCAGGCTGGCTTCCCCCTCACCGAGCCTGACTCTGTCCGCCTCCTCCCTGGGCCTCTCCCCTGGTCTCTGCTCCTCTGGGGGAAGCCGGCTTGCAGGCCATGTCCACATGACCCACAGACCCCATGGAGAGTCAAACTGCAACCCCAGGCCCTTTGGCAGCTCTGAATTGTGGGGTCCAAACACAGAAAAAAAGCTGTTTTAATGAAGGCTTTAGAGTCAGACGGGAGCTCATTTAAATGACTTAAAAACCAAAGAGCTGCAAAGCACAGCCTGAGAATGGACAGGCCGTCGTCACCAGAGCTGGGAGAGCAGGCAGGTCCTGAGGGTGCAGGCTGTGTGGGCCCAGGGCTGGCCTTCCTGACAGGCAGCCCTACGGCTGCACGGTGCAGAACTAGTGCCCGTGCGAGAGGTGCACCGTCAAGTGTAGACACGTTTTCAGAGACTCACACCCAAAGTCTTAATACTTGTTAAGGGTTTTATACATATTTGGAGTTTTATCACTTTGTAGTACTGCAGAGAATTCGGCTTATTTAAGTAACAGGTCACCTGGGGTTCCAGCTCAAACAGGGCAATTGGTAACAGACCCTGACAGAACTGTGTGCCCGTCAGCACACAGTCATTAAGTAGATAGCTTACCAAATTGGTATTGGCTCTGGACACTTCAGAAAACAGAAGGGGCATCACATATGCATGCTTTCGAAGAGCGATAGGGCTGGTAAGTATTTAGTTTAGGAAGGTTTGTCTCTCAAAAAATAGAACATTTTAAAATGAAATGGAACTTTAACATTTTATGATTTCCGTTTAAACTGTTTAAAGAAGTTTAAATAGGTTTACAATTGGGACCAAATAATAACCGAAGGCGCCTCTCAAAAGCGTTGAAGCGTGCTAGGTTAGAATAGAACACCAAGGTGTGTACGCTAAGCTGACCCTTAAGAGGCAGAGTTTTGCCTCTCTTGTTTGAATAACTTACATTCATGATTTTTCTGCTTTTTAAAAGTTTTCTTAATTGTGATAAAATGCATAGAACATAAAATTCACCATCTTACCCACTAAACCAACACCCAGTTCAATGCACCCTGGGGTTGCTACCACATTTTGGCCCCTGTGAAGCCCGCTTGTAGACGTGGGTGTGCAAGGATCTCTTTGAGACCCTGCTTTCGGTGCTTTGGGGCGCACACCCAGACGCAGGGGTGCCGTGCCGTGTGACAGCTGTGGTGTGTGCGAGGCACTGCCGTCCCATCAGCCGCAGCGGCTGGTGCACAGGCTCTCCACATCCTCATCAGAACTTGCTGTTTCTTGTTATTTATTATTTTGGCGGCGGCCATCCTGTGGTGCGAGTTATCCATTTGTCTACACGACCACAGTGTCCTGCAGGTGCTCTACCTGAGCCACACCCAGCGGCCCCTCAAAGCGCAGATACTGACCAGGATGCCCTTTGAAAGTGGGTCCTGGTTGCCTGGGAGACAGAGAACAGGAGGGGGCTCTTTTTAAAAAAATGTCTGATTTAGCCCCTGGGAGCAGCTCCTGGCCCTCCCCTGCTCCTGCTGCCGCCATCCCTGTGCAGGGCAGCCAGGCCCCGGGTTCAGGCGCTTGCCTTTCAGGAATGTTCCAGGAGCACACAGGGTGTGCTAGGGCTGGCCGGCGCCGCACCCCTGGTCTGCATGTGCTCCTCCTGCACCCCTGGGTGACTGGCGGCTTTGCCAGACCATACCAGCCCTTAGGAGGGGCCGGGCGATGGCCGTGAGCGCCCCCAGAGCTCCACACTGAACAGGTACTGAGGCTCCAGGCTGCCCGCACGTTAGAGAAAGAACACTCATAAAATGCTTACTGCCCTCCATCCAGCAAGTAAGATACAGGTCAGGTGATGGAAGCATTTGCGTCTGCAAAGGTCCGCGGGGCCAACAGACTTTACTCAGAAAAGGAAGCTGAAATTCCCCAGCAAAACTTACCCATCCCACCTTTCATTTTTTATTATTGATAATTTGCTGATTTCAGCCAAAACACTTCCGAGGACAGACGGACAGATGTTTGGCTGCTCAATCCCTCCAGCTCCTGGCTTCGAGGGAGTCACGGCCTGCAGCAAGGTGTCACTCCCAAGGGCAGCTGCGCTCTGGGCGGGTGGTCAGTCCACTGGGAACTCTCACACCTGGAGTGGACAAGCTCTAACCAAGGCTGGGAAGAAGAGGGTCCTCAGATGAAAGAAACGTTGGGAAGGTCCTGCTGCCCAGTGGTGGGAAGGACACAGCACAGCTAGCTGGGGCAAGATGTGGGAGTTTAGGGGAGAGATTTGAAGGGAACCGATCACCACGGTAGACATAGGCTCAGCTCAGGATAGACAGTAGGATGGACCCAGGGCTTACTGGAGGGCGTGTCCCCACTGCAGGGCCTGCCTGGGGGTCCTGGCTCGAGATGCCACTTCACAAGGGACAGGCCTGTGGGCGGCATGCCTGTCCTGGTCCCTGTCCCCACCCGCTGGTGGTGCCGAGCCCACCCGGTGCATGGGGTCAGCTCAGGCGCCTGCAGCAAGCAGCTGGGGTCTCTGTGCATGGGGCTCTGACAGGCGGCTCCTCTGGGCTCATGGGGCGCCTTCAGGAGGCTGTGTCTGAATTCGGGCTCAGTCCCCCACACCTGCCCTTTTGTTCGGGTGTCACTCGGATGAGCGAGCATTGGCCCCACCGAGGATCTCACTCTGTGCCTGAGGCTCGATGTCCCAGGTCTTTCTCTAGAACATTTCTCAGACTTTCTATGAGGGGGGGTTTAAAGTCAGCTGTGCAAGGCCACAGCGAGCGCGACCCAGGACCGCGGAGAGGGGGCAGGTGCCCTTGCCGGGCTGCCCTGGCTGCTCCCGGGGCTTCCGAACCTCCTCTGGACAGTTGGCCTCCATGGCGACCACGCGGTCTCACGTGGTCTGGGGGCGCAGCCTTGGGCTGGGTCCCACCTGGCTGCACGTTTGGTCCCAGGAATTTCTAGGGGTTTGCTTCCCTCCCCGGGGACCATGTGTACCAACTCGGACCCTAACGGGTCTGGGCGCCGTCAGAGCTCCACAGGGAATCCCGGGTCTCCCCGTCATCATCCAGCAGGGTGGCTGTGTGCACGTGACTCTGTGTGCGCACGTGACTGTGCACGTGACTGTGTGACTGTGTAAGGTGACTGTGTGTGTGTGCACTGTCGAGCACACCTACGCACCCTGTGGAAAGGGAGCCCAAGCCTCCCTGAAGCCGGCCGCTGCCCCTGCAGTGGGTTCGGCCGACAGGACAGGACAGGCCTGAGGCCATGAGCTTAGCAGACCTGGGCCAGCTGGGTACAGACTATCACGCGGGGCATGCCAGTGACGTGTGTGGGGGATGGAGGCGGGAGAGGTTGATCCCTAGTAACCCATGCCCCACACCAGTGGTCTGGGTGGACAGCCTGTCGCTGCAGGGTGAGGGATTCAGGGGGATCGTGGGAAAAGCGTATTAGTAAGGAAGAAAGAGCATCATTCTGAAGACTTAGAACAGCCATCTCTGAAGGTGATCTTCGGAGACAGAAGAAAACCCTTTGACATTTACAATAGGACGTAGGAGGCTCACTGGGAGGAGGGGCCTCGGAGACAGAGCTGAAAGACAGGAGGTGTTTGGGGGACTGGGTGCAATAAGGGATCACCATGACAATGTAAAAGTGACAGAGGGTCCATAGGAGGTGAGAAAGTCTGTAGATAGTGGAACCCACAGGCAGCCTGGCCGGAAGAGCCTCAGAACAGAGAGTAGGGGCCACGCAGGAGATGGCCACAGAGGCCACGCTGGGGAAAACTAAACGTCACTGAGGAGGAGGGCAGACATCGCAAGGAGCAGGACAGCAGGAAACACAGCACCTGCCACCGGAGCAGAGGGCAGGCTGACCACAGACGCTGCCGGAATGCCGCCTTTCTGCCGCGGAAAGACCAGCAACAGCCCTGGAATGGGCTTCCTGACCCAGGGCTTCCTCAGTATCCTGCAAATATCCCTCGTTGCACATTCAATATGCAAATACAGTCATTATCTGACGCATGATACATAAGACATAATGCTTCATAAAATCAAATGATATATTTGTTACCTCTTAGTTTGTAAAGAATGTTAGTGGTCATAATAACTCTAGGAATGTGGACTTGATGCTAACCAAGCACCTTGAAGACTTGCCTTGGCCCATGAAAAGTGAATAAAGGTTAGGCCCCCACCATGAGAGCTCTGCTGCCCTGCGTGACGCAGACTCCACGGCCCAAACAATGCGACCCCTTGCACGACCCGGTCCCGGGAGCCCCGGCCCCCAGACCTCAGACTCCTTTCTTGCCCTTGGACGACTGTGGAACTCAGGGCCAGATTTGAACCCAGCAAGAGCAAAACGTTCTGTACATTGAGACCCCACGTGGCAGGAACACCCAGCAGACAGCCCCGTCCTCAGCAGCCCGGTCGTGTAAACAGCAGCGTCCGCACTCCTTGCCAAAGACTGTGATGAGGTTTCCTGCTCGTGACACCTCGTAGGGAAGCATGTCTTATTTTTATTATAAAGAATGAAAGGCCATCACCGTCGGGTTACCCGACTCCCAGCTCCGCTATCTGGTCCTCACCAGGATCAATGGATGCTTTTGTGCTGGTCTGCCTCTAAAGCCAGCACCCTTGGGGTGGTCTGAAGGGCCCGGCCCCTGGGAGGACCTGGGGGAGCCTCCCGGAAGTGGGCAGCCAGTGGTGGGCTCCCTCACAGCGAGCCCGGTCCCCCTCACCCCTGGAGCCCACTGGTCCTCTGCAGTGTGCACGTTTTACCCTTGAGACCAGAAAGGGCACTTGGCGATGACCTCTGTGGTCCAAGCACCAGGCCGCTGGGCTGCACGCAGCACACATTCGCACAAAGCACTGCTGGGCGCTTCAGAGTGTGCAGGACGGTCCATGGGGCTTTCCCTTCCCCCTGTTGTATGTATTTTCTGAGTTGTCTATAGGAAGGTGTACCACTTTTAAGCAGAAATCATTTTAATATAAAACTTAAAAGCAAATAAAGACAGCAAGAGCAAGGCCCCATTCCAGAAACAGCAGCCTGATAGCCATCAGGGGAAACACCTTCTAGCATTGTGGCTTAGACAGCCCAGCCTCGGTCGGAGCCAGTGAACAGCAGGTTAAAGACAATCAGGTCCCGGCTGAGGTGCCTGCTGGGGGTGCCTCTGGGGCTGCAGTGAGGCCGAGTAGGAGGCTGGGTCAGTGGTGCGGGGTGGGCATGCCGCTTCCCTAGCTGAATGGGTGTGCAGGGACACGACTGAGCAATGGTGCCAGGCCTGGCGGGGAGGGGCAGATATGGGCAGCAGAGACTCCAGGGGCATGTCAGGGAGGAGGGTATCTTGAGGGGGACCTCCAGGACACCACTTTGATAAGAAGCTAGTGTGCCAGTAGGGCCCAAGGCCAGGCCAAGCTGGGCCCAGAGGGCACCCGGCCCACACAGGCCAGGGCCCATGTGCTCAAGCAGCATGGAGGTGCAGAGGGACCCTGTTGCTGCTCAGAGCCAGTCCGAGGTTAGCAGGCTGGTGGGAGGCAGCCCCAGGAGCCGGGGTGGAGCACTCTGTGAGTCTGCAGGCCCCCTTCCCACATTGGCAAGTCCCCCTGGGCTGCCACCTGCAGCTCCCACAGGCTGCTGGGGCCCAAGCACACTCACCCCTGGCTGTGGGCAGGTGGCAGCTGTTTCCCAGCAGGGAGTCCGCCTGCTGGGCACAGGGCTTGTGTCCCTTCCACAGTGAGGGTGGCTCCGAGCTGGCCAGAGTCCTCAGGGACAGGCTGGGATGCTCCTGGATGCCCCCCAGACCACCCAGTTCTCCAGTCTCTCCAGGCCCGGAGATGCCAGGAACCATAAAGGGGTGAGGCACAGCCTGCTGTTGGTGTCCTCACCGGGGCCTGGGCAACAGCTGGGTGCCTGGAGCCCCATGGGGTGGCAGCGAAGGCCTCCCCTGAGGAGGAGAGGGGCTCCCAGGGCCTCACAGCGGACCTTCAGTAAGGCACACGGGAGGGGAAGCGTGGTGCTGCTCGTTGGCCAAGCCGGCCACAGGCCAGGCTCTTCCAGGAAAGCGTGAGTCCTGGGAAGGAAGTTCCTGGTGGCACCCGAGCGCTGCAGCCTCCCCCGGGCCCTCCCTGGGTCCCCTCAGGACTCCCCTGGGGGTCCTCTAAGGAACAGTCCAAAGTGGCCCACCTCTGCCAGGGGAGATGGGGCGGGAGGCCCCAGGCAGCTGCCCATACCCTGAGGGCTCTTCTTTCTCCCCAACCTGGAGGCCAGGCGGAGTGGCTGCCACCCAGCAGCACTGATGCCCAGGGGCAGCAAGACCCTGACTCCTTCCTTCTCACCAGGCAGCAGCTGTGGCTGCTGGGGGTGGGGGACACTCACTGGAGGAGGGGACACAGAGCTGGGGGGGCAATGACTGATTGGGGCTGGGGACTGGGGTGGGGGACATTCGGGTGGCCCTTTGAGGGGGGGACCCAGATTTTAGGGGAAATCCAGGACTGGTTTCTGTCCACTCTCAGGGGTGGACATGAGGGGTCTGAGAGCCCAGAGGTGGAGGGCAGGGCCCAGAGGCTCCCATGGAGAGACCCCAGCCCAGCTAGGCTCAGCCCTGTGCTCAGCCTAGCAGACACAGGGGCTTGGAGGGTGGAAAGGGGTCCACTCCTCATTCGGCAGACCCCCCTAGGACCCTCAAGAGCTGACCACAGGGCCCTCAGACTGTCTGGGTTGGGCTGCTCTGTTCCCCAATGATGGGCAGGGGTGCCCACCTTTGCTGGGCCCTGCAAGGGGCTCTGCAGAGGGACAGGCCAGGGTCACCTTTCAACAAGGTCCTCAGGAGATCCCATGCACAGTGCAGTCCAGAAGTGCCTCTTTGGAAAGACCCTCCTCCTATAACGACCCTTCCTAGGGACGGGGAGCCCAAGGCCAAGCAATGGCCCACACAGAGCCGTGTCCCAGCTCCAGACCTCGCGCCCGCGTCCGGGACCCCGAATGCCCGCCCACGTGGTCCTGAGCCCACCAGGGGCTGTGTGGGGCCCTGCCCTGGGACTGTCCTCGTGGGGGTGCATCTGCCCAAGGGGCTCCCCCAGGCTCCAGGGGTGGGTGGGACATGTGGACAGAGGGGCTGGGACCTCCCCACACATGCCCGTTAAGTCACTTCATGGAGGCAGCATGAGAATGACTGATTCCTAAGGTTTGGGCCCATGCTGTGTGAGCTGTGACCTTG
>JAQQAC010022981.1:899365-936617 GCA_029783875.1 Phataginus tricuspis
CCCTCCCCTCTCCTACTCCCTCCCCTTCCCCTCCCTCCCTGCGTCTCCCCTGTGAGTCACAGGGACTAAGAAGCCATCCCAGTGGTCAGTCCAGGGCCCTCCCGACCTCCAAGCTACTGCAAAGCTCTTTATGTGAGGCCTTCCCCTAATGTGACCAAACGTGGGCCTACCCCCACCTCCAACCCCAACCCAGCCAGGCTCCCTCCCGGGGGGGGGGCAGCACAGAGAAGCCAGAGAGCGGATGCTGCCTTCCTCCTGACCAGAGCCCGGGCCTCACCTCCCAAAAGTACCTTTGGGGCACCACACTCCCTGTGAGCCACCCCCGCTGGGAGGGACGGGGACCAGAAGCCAGGCGGAAGGAGCTCCCGGGCGGCCCTCCTCAGCCCAGCAGCCACCAGCTAGTGGCCTTCACTTCGGGCCTTTCCAGGGAAGCCACTGCCCCCAGCCAAACCAGCCCCTTCTGCAAGTCAGAGGTGCCCGGCCGGCATTGGGGCCCCCAGCCCTGGACTCCAGGCCCACAGAGCAGCTCCTGTGTGTCGGCTGCCACCCCCCCACCCGAGGGCAGGAGGGGTGGGCCCGGCTGCCTGGCCACCTCCATCCCAGCCTCCCGGAGGCGAGCAGAGCTGTGGGGCCCCTGTGCAGACCCACTAAAGCAGAGCCTTGGATGAACAGTGACCCAGGGCCTGTGGCAGGGAAGGTGTCCAGGTCCCACTGGGCAGCTCCCTGCCCCTGCCCAGGCCCAGGTCCTTCAGCGAGGACAGAGGTAGACACTGGACAAAAGGTTGGGTGGCGGGATCCCCCTCGGTCCTGAGGGCTCCCACAGTTCCAGCACCTCCTCAGGCCCAGGGAAGAAATGCTCCCCAGTTTGGGGGGACAGAGTGGACTGAGGGGTGCTATCCTGTGGTCCTCAGTGAGCCGGCACCACCTGGACATGGGGCACCAGGAGCCCACAGCCGCGGTTGCCCAACCCAGGTCAGGATGCCACGTCCAGGGCCCTGGGCCCCAAGTGGCCCCGGACACTCCTCAGCAGGACCCTAGAGCTGAGTGCAAGTTGTGGCCCTAGGACAGCAGGGCCCACTTTTTCTCTGGTGGCAGACACCCAGAGGGCCTCATGGCATCAGCCAGACAGGGGTCATCTCAGAGCAGCTCAGCGGCCACCAGGACTCACCCACCTGCCACCCTCTGGCTGCCGCCCCTGGAGGCCAAATGCCCAAAGCATGCAGGACGGGCCCCTGTGTGCCAGGCCTTTGGACACAGCCCCTCACTGTGGACGCTGCCCCCGTCCGGGGTGAGATGGGGTACGGGGCCGAGGGTGAGGCGGTGGGGATTTTGGGCTGAGTTGGAGAAGCAGAGGGCAGGGACGCAGCAGACAGATGCCCAAGGCCAGGGTGGCAGGAACGGGGGCTCAGCCAGGGCCAGGTTCTCCAGGAGCTCCTGAGGGATGACCAGGCCATCAGCATTCAGCTCAGATCCAGGGACTTCCAAGGTCCGCGACACCCACACTCGGCTCCACTGGCCTCGGGGAGGTGGCACAGGGTTGCAACAAGCCGGCTGAGGAGGACGTGTGTGAAGGTAGTGCCCTGCATGTCTCCTGCACACATTTTCTTCCATTTCTTCAGAACTTCCCAGCGCCCTCCCATACTTCTCAAGCACTGTATTAGGGATGTGTCCCACTGCACGTGGAGTAGAGAAGGGCCCCAACTGATGCTGGGTCTTGTGGTCTATAAAAATTCCAGTTTGTCTCCAAAGACCCTGGGCTCTTCACTCTCCTTTCCTGTCCTCCTCCTGCTCACGGCTGTTAGGAAGGCATCTGGAGACCTAAGTGCTCAGCCTCTGGGGGCTGGGTGAGTATCCTGCACAATACAGCTGTGTGCTGTGAACCCGCTGCGCGGCGCCATGCGCCTCCCGCACCCGCGCGCTCCGAGGAGGCGAGCCCCGGGTTAGCAGGCATTGTCTTGGGATGTAGGAGGGTGTTAGGATACTTCTTGACTGTCTGTGTTCTGTGACTCCTCTTGCAACGTGAACATGGGCTTTAACAATATGGGGCGGGGGGTCCGTTCCATTTTTGATTCTGCTTTTGCTCTCAAGTTTTGGTGATAGTCTCATGATCTTTCTAATCATTTACGTGAATGTCTCCAACCTCCATTCATCTTTTCTAGAGCCCATTCCTTTGGCTTTACTGTGACTTGTCTGGTCCCCATTTTTGGATGCTTCTTGGCTTCAGCTTTCCAACAGGAAGTGCACTGGGCAGCGAACATCACGGGGATGCTCTGCACCCACATGGATGGCTGCAGTTAAAGACAGATAATAATGGGTGCTGGGAGGGCAGGGAGAAATCAGAACTCCCGTTCCCAGCTGGTGGACGGTGCAGATACTCGGGAAACAGCTGGCAGTTCCCCAGGAGACTAAACACAGACTCACCATCACACCCAGCAATCCCAGTCTCAGACACACACCCAAGAGAGATGAAAACACATGTCCAAAGAGAAACTTGCACACAAATGTTCATGGCAGCATTAGTCACTGTAGCCAGAAGGTGGAAACAAGCAAAATATCCATCAGCAGATGAGGAGATAAACAAAACGGCAAATCCACATGGTAGAATATTACTCAGCCATAAAAAGGAATGAATTATTGACACAGGCCATGATACAGATGAATCTTGAAGATAATACACCAAGAAAGAAGCCGGATGCAGAAGTTGACTTGTGAGATTCTGTTCCTATGAAAAGCCCAGAAAAGGTAAATCGCCAGAGACAGAGAGGAGGTTAGGTGTTGGGAGCTGGGGAGGGATGGAGGACACAGTTTGTTTTGAGATGATAAACTTTCCAAAGTTGGCTGTGGTGATGGCCACACGCATCTGTGAATAAACTGAAACCATTGAACTGTACACTTTAAGTGGGCGAACTTACAGCTCTGATCCCACTGGCTCGTGCCCATGGCAGGCCACACACTGCCAGCCTCTCTCAGGCCCTGCCTCGTCCTGCCCTTCAGAGCCACTATGAAAATTGTTTCTGAACACATTCAATGCTTTAAAAGTGTGCATGAGATGATGTTGTGCACAGGATTATTCCCACTGCTTGCTTTGGGTATATGTGCACGTGTGTGTATCCATGTGTATCTGTATCCATGTGTGTATCTGTGCATATATCTGTGTCCATGTGTGCATCTATGTACCTGTATCCATGTGTGTACCTGTACATATAAGTGTCCATGCGTGCATCTGTGTGGCCCAGGAGCGCTAGCGGGTCAGATGGCTAAACTGAGCCTGCCACCAACACACAGGGAAGCAAGGGTGGCTGCTCGTTCTTGGCGCTGGACCCTTGGGGCCCTGGGTAGGAAAGGACCAGGGGCCCTCCCAGCTTGCACAGCACCTACCCGGGAACACAGAGGTGGCCGCGGCCAAGCCCTCCACCCCACCCCACCCGCACAGCACCCTGGGAGAAGCCCCTCCCCTCTCCTGGACTCTGCAGGCTGCGGGCTGGCCACCCCCTGGCTTTGCAGCTGTGTTGTGCCTGACCTGGTGTCCATGTGGCTCAGTTAATTTGAACAAAGACTGGTCCCCACCGTCGAAGCCATGGCTCTGCAGTTGCTTCCAGAGCCCAAGAGCTGCTTCTGCTCCTCCTGCCAACTCCTCCCCCACAGCACGTGGCTGAGCGGGGCCTGCCCTGTCCTGCGGCAGGGCTTTCCGGGAGAGCTGACGTCCCTGCGCTCCTGTGTGTTCCTGCTCTGGCGGCTCCTGCAGGAGGGGAGAGGCTCTGCAGTGAGGTCGGCGCCCCCCCCCCCCCCCCCGCAGCTCACTCTTTTGTCAGCTTCAGTTTGACATTTTCTCTTTATCCAATTTTAGGTTAAAGGGGAAAACATGCTTGTTGAAAATGTTTACTGTGAATTCAGCATGTTCTAATTCTTTCATTTGCCTCTAAGGTACATGTATTCCAATTAGCAGAGAGGAAAATCTATGCATTGGATTCAAAGTGCATCTCTTCAGGGACGGCGTCCACATCGGGCCACTCCTGGGGTCGTGAGGAGCAGAGTGGTGGGCACGTAGGAAGCCCACTGGCTGGAGGCAGGGCAGCCCCATGGGAAGAGGGCCCCCGTCGCTGGGTGCCCCCTCTGGCCGGCCCTCCTCCCACCACTCTCAGCCCCAGCCCACTTCTTCCTGGGGGCTCCTCTGTGCTCAGCACAGTGGGTCCCTCGGAACACCCAGTCCTGGCCCCCAGAGGCTGTCCCCTGCCCTTGGGGGGCCTTTGCTGGGGGCTGGGTCTGAGCCCCTCCTCACCTGGGCTCCCTGCTCTGGGCCCCTCCGTGTGCCTGGAGGAGCAGGTGTCTTGTGGGCTGTTTACCGAGACTGGGAGTGGGGGGACAGCAGAGGCCCCGAAAACAATGTGCCCTACACATGCATTAGTGACCAGCGAGGGTCGGCTCTTCCCGGCCTTTCCACCCCACAGGCACCCAGTCGGACCCCAGGGTGGGGCACAGACGAGGCATCCACTTTCTAGAAGGCTCCACTCCTGGGCTAGGGGTGGGCACCTGGCACTTGTCCCATTCATGCCTCTCGGCAGTGGCCACTGGGGCAACCCCCACATCGCTTTCACCAAGAAGCCCACACTGTACACCTGCCTTTGACAGCCCCCAGCCCCCAGGCTGGCATTCCACCCACACCTGTCACAGACCCGGTGAGCCCACTGCCTGATGCAGGACCCCTGCCTGCACAGAAACGAGGGGAACCCCCCAACCCCCGATTCACTCCCTGCCCTGGGCCATGCCGACTGCCCAGAAAGCTCCTCCCTCCTCTAGCGCCAGCCTCGTCAAGCTCCCACTCTTGCTTGTCAGCTTGGAGGCGCCTCCTCCAGGCAGTCCCCTGGGCACCCTCGAGCAGGCCGGTCCCTTCCTCAGGCTGCAGCCCCCTCACAGTGTCACCCCCGCAGAGAAAGGCACCAGCAGCGCACGTCGCCTTAGACAGAGAGCCGAGCCTGTGTCAGAGGGACAGTGCTGCTCTGGGCCACCTCGGTCCCCTGGGGCCTGGAGTTCCGCGGGGGCTGGCAGAGCAGACGAATGGGGTAGCGGGCGAGTAGGTGGATGAAAGAGGTGTGGGCTCAGGGTCCCATGGGCAGGGACAGGGAGGGGCCGACAGGAAGCTTCAGGGTGGTGGGCTCCTGGGACCACCCAGGAGAGGAGGGACTGTCTTCTTCCTGCCGAGAGTGGCCACGGCCTCCCTCACCTGCCCGTGCCTGCCAAGCCCCTGGATAGGTCACGCCACCCTCTGGTCCAGGCTCCAGCGACAGCCGCAGGCTAGCCCCATGGTATTTGCCAGAAGGCCCAGGCCTCTGCCAGGTCTGTGTGGAGCAGTGAGCCGGCCTTGCTGGCTGGCACTGAGCTTGGTGTTGGGTAGAGGAGCTGCCCATCCTGAGTCCACAGGCATGAGGAGACACATAAACAACACACCCACTAAGACACACCCCCACACACGGACCCATGAGGTACCCACACACACGCAGACACCTCCAGGCAGACACCCCGCCCGCCCTCACCCAGGCGTGGGCACACACACCTTGGCAGCCTTCACCCAGGTGGGAGGAGGCGGCTGGCTGTGGTTTCCTTGGAAATGCACCACCATCAGGGCCTGGCAGAGTCTCAGGGGCCACCAGTGTGTGCAAGGGAAGTCCCCCAGAGCCTGCATGGGACTCAACTGCAGGTGGGCATGGGCTGGGTGCAGAAGAGATGTCTTCTGGGTCAGGGGTCCCGGGTGGGCTCTGGGTAGGCAGCTGAGAGACACGAGTCTTCCCGTGCCCGGGGTTCCCAGGAGCTCAGGCTCTGCAGCCCCGGATCCTAGGATGGGGGGAGGCAGAGCACCCCGCCCACCGCTGCCCTTCTCCAGCGATGCCTGCCGCAGCCTTCACGGGCAGGCCTGTGGGGGGTGGCCCCCAGAGACGTCTGCTTTCCTGGACACAAAAGCAGTCCTGGTGTCCTGCTCACCCAGGAGAAGGTGCGGAGGGACTGCCGAGCTGGGGAGGGGGCAGCACCTCCAGGGACAGAGGGGGCGAGATCTGAGCTCATTCCCTAAGCAGGGCTCCATCCTAGGCCTCTGCTGGGCCCTGATGTGGGACCCCGGCCAAGCCGCCCACCTCTGTCCTCCTCTGTCCTGCTGTCCTGTGCTAAGGCAGGCCAGGCAGGGCCAGGAGTGTGAGAGAGGCCCGGCTGTGC
Source organism: Phataginus tricuspis (assembly GCA_029783875.1). Taxonomy (NCBI): domain Eukaryota; kingdom Metazoa; phylum Chordata; class Mammalia; order Pholidota; family Manidae; genus Phataginus; species Phataginus tricuspis. The sequence goes on from JAQQAC010022981.1 coordinate 905,570, forward strand.
CCTGAGTGTGCAGAGGGGAGTGTTCAGGCTGCTCCACAGACACCAGGCTACAGTGGTGAAGGCAGCGAACCTGGCGCTGAAGCACCCTGCAGGGAGCCAGGCTTGAATGTAGGCAGCCCTGGCTCACCCACTCCTGGCACTGAGGCTCGGGGCTGTGCCCAGCAGAGGACGGAGGCTGCCACCTGCAGCCAGGCCACCAGAGTCTAGGGCGACCTCACTTAGTCCCTGATCCAGAAACACTGAAACATGACCCAACTCCCTGGACAGAATGTGGAGTCTGTCTGCAGTCAGTGCCTCTGCACACAGCCCCTGATGACCTGGCAGGGGCGCAGGGCTCGGGGGAAAGCGCAAGGCTACGGAGCCAGGAGGACCCAAATTCAAACCCTGGGGCTGAAAATTAGCTGCTGTGCAGCCCCTCGGAGCCTCTGCTGCCCGACAGAGAGCTTGGCTGGCATGGGGCTGCACGTGGTGTGGGTGCCCATATGTGGTCACGTGGTGGGACCGCTTGCTCTGGCTCAAGGAGCTGATGGCACACGTCTCCCCAGCCCCTCACTCAGTGACATCAGGTAGCCTGAAATCGCCCACCACGGTCATGGGCAATGCTACGAACCAGAGCTTTTTGTTCCCTGGAAAGCCACTCCTGAGTGCAGAGTGTGTCGCCTCTGCTGCCTCAGCAGCAGAAACATAAAGCAGGTGCATCTAGCAGGCCCAGCACACAGCAGGCCCGGGGTATACAGCAGGCCCGGGGTATACAGCAGGCCCGGGGTATACAGGAGGCCCGGGGTATACAGCAGGCCCGGGGTATACAGGAGGCCCGGGGTATACAGCAGGTTCTAATTAGTGCCTCTGCTGCTTGGTCATCGCACCTGCCGCCTGCCTCTCCCAGGCCCTCTACACCCTCTGCTCCATCTGCATGGTCCTGGCGCAGTGGGGCTCAGCCATGGCCGTCTGGTCAGGGACAGCCCCTGGGCTCCGCAGAGGAGTGAGGGGAGCGGCCCAGGAGGCTTCCTGGAGGAGGGGCCTGGCACACCTTGAGGCCACAGAGGGGGAGGCACTGTGGGAGCAGTGTGAAGGCCCAGGCTGGGCAAGGTGGGCTGCCCGCTCTGCATGGCCTCCCTCGGTGTGCACAGCTCACGGCGAGGCACATCTTCCTAAGCTTAGCTTTCTGGAGAGGATGACGTCCTACATTGTCCTGCTGGCCCCACACAGGTGGTCCCTCCCCTCACAGCCAGCTGACCGTGGGACCAAGTGTGGCAGGGCCTGCCTGTGGGTGATTGTGGGGCTGCACATGGACACCGGCGGTGGGCAGAGGGGCATCAGACATGCAAGGCCAGGGCGGCGAGCAGACCCTGTCCTTCCCACGGCAGCAGCCCCGGCACGCCCTGCCCTGCTGGCTCCTGGCCCAGAGCCAGCCTCCACATATGCAGGGTGCCAGCCACTACAGAAGGAGCGGGGACACTCAGTAGCTCACCCCTGGGAGCCTGTGGTCACATCCTAGATTGACGGACCCAGGCTCTCCCACAGGCCCTGGACAGCCTGCTTAGGCTCGGGACAGGCCTGCCTCACCCTCAGCCTGCCATGGAGTAAGGGGTGGCTGGCTGGCCAGTGTGCCCGCTGTGAGTGCCGGCCCGGCAGTCTGAATTGGGGTGGGGGTGGGAAGGGCGTCTGTGGGCCTGGAGGAAAGCAGTCCAAATAAGTGGGGCAGAAAATGGGATGAGTGGCACGGGGGGGTTGGGTGGGGCCGCAGGCACCTGTGGTGGGGCGCTGCGCCAGGGCGGGCCTGGCCTGGGGCAGTGCCAGCTGACACGCCCTGAGGCTGCCGCGTGCTCAGAGGACCACACAGAGCCCTTCTGCAGGAGGGCCTCCTGCACAGCCTCCAAGGCGCTGCTCTCGCCACCTCTGAGCCTGTGAGTCTGGCCAAGCAGCACATGCACCCCAAGGTGTGGGGCAGGCGTGACACGGGCCAGGCCCAGCCCAGCCCAGCCCCGCCCGCTCGGCACCGCTTCTCCACAGCAGGGCCGCAGGTGGCTGGCTAGCACTGCTCCTTCTGGACGATGGCCCCTGCCGCTTGCCGGCACGGGGACTGGCCCGCGGTGGCCCCGCAGCCTCTCCCGGCTCCCAGGCACTGGAAGACGTTGGGGAGGGTCAGCCTTAATCACGCCCCCCTCTGGCCCAGCCTAATGACCTCGGATTGGCGCTTGCTGTCAGCGTGCGGTGGCTGGACTCACTCCGAGCCAGCCTGAGACCCACTCAGCTATATGCGAGGGTGGAGATTTCAAAAACAACATATGTGGTTTTGAAAATACGTTTTTGGTTCCTGTCGGCATATGTTCTTCTGGTTCACAAGCTCCCAATGTTTTTCCCTACAACAGGGACCCTTAATTCAGGGGTCCTGAGAACTTGGACAGAAGACGCCACCTTTATTTCCACGAGCTTCTAACTGATAGCATTTCCTTCCACTGGGGTCTGGTCTCTAGCCGGCAAGGCAGCTGTGTCTGTGCCCGGCCCCTCGCACACCCCTCGGATGGCACCACAGCCCACAGCCCCCGACCTCAGGCACTGGGTTGCCGCCACTTCACGCATCTGCTTCGCTAACATCTTTTGAAATTGCCCCGTAATAACTAGTTTCTGTTGTAATCCTGTGTCTTCATTCCTTTAAAATATTAATGAACAGGTGGTGAGCAGGGGATTTTTAGGGCAGGAACCATTCCATGTGACACCACAACGGTGGACAAAAGGCCTGTGCATCGATGAGACCCACAGAGCGAATCCTGATGTGAACTATGGCATCAATTAATGACGATGTATCAGTATCAGCTAATCAACTGTAACAAACACCCTGCTTGTGCAAGGTGTCAGTAACAGGGGGCACTACGTATGGGAACTCTTACTATCTGCCCTGTTCTATAAACCTGAAGCTGCTCCCAAATATAAAGCCTATTAATTTTTAAAAGTCTTTAGTTATGAAAAAGTTATTTCCAGGCTGCCCAAGGGGCCCCTTGAGCCCTGCTGGCCCTGGCTCAGGCCGGCCCAGCCCCTCACCCGTGGCTCACCTCTGCCCTGGTGGCTGGGGCCAGACTCCCAGGGACCGCGGCCAGGGACGGGACTGCCAGCCTCCAGGCCGGGAGCAGATGTCCGGTCGGCAGTGCGGCTGAGTGCTGACACAGCGCTCACACACGCGCATACACGCACATGTGCTCAGCAGGGCACACAGCCCTGCTCTAGGACAGGCCCAGCGTGTTCCATCCCAGCTTGGAGGGTCTAAAACCCCTTTAATGTTCGCCATTCTGAAGGCATACGTGATTTCACCTCAGCCATTACATTCAGAGTAATTAAACCAGAAGCTCATTACTGAAAAGAGACAGTGTTTGCATTTCTACATCAATGTCCAATGTCTGCCTAATAGTCTAGATGTTGCCCTGGTGGGTAAAACAATTTCCACTCCCAGTAAATATGAACCTGACCATGGACCTCTGGAGAAAGTGACACATTTTCTTACGAAAGATCAGCCATGTCTGTTTAGATAGTTCTGGTAGGATTTTTTTCCATTTTAAAATCTCAGAGCCAATTTCAGTTTAACAGTCAACCCAAATGACTTGTCTACTTTACAGCTGATGTATCTAAAGGTGGAACTGCACAGATTAAAAATTTCAGGGAAAAAATGCACAAGATGTGAACCAGAAAAAAAATTTCCCCTGGAACCAAGCCCAGGAGAAATGCCGCCAGTGGGCGGGAGCCTCGCCGCGCGCATCAGCAGACGGAGCCCTTACCCACTTCATTGCCACGAGAAGACGGCCTCGCGCTTCCCTTTCTGCGGAAGCCAAGCCACCAGAATACGACCACAGGTCGGGTGCCCGCATCGGGGCTGGTGTGCACGCCGGCCCGGCAGACACCACACGCTAGGCCCCTGAGTGCCGTACACCCACCCGAGGCGCCTGTGGGGACATGGCCAGGGTCTCAGATGCAGAGGGCTCGGCCTGGGAGGCGAGGGAAACAAAACCCAGGCAAGGGAGGCAACGCCGTGGGGCAGGCCCAGTTCCTACTGTGGGGATGTCCCCCCAGGGCCGTCACAGAAGGCCAGGCGAGCAGGGCTGGGGATAGGCAGTGGGAGGGGACCTCCCCAGCCTCAGTGGGACAAGCTACGATGGACCAGCAGGTGTGGGCCCTACTCACCCCGGTTGGGGTGGTCCCAAAGGGCTGGGTTGACAGGGATCTCAGAAAGGTGTCCTGAACTGCGGGCCAGTGGCCAGGGCACCGACCAGTGCACCTGCCACTGAGAAATCAGCCTCTTACCAGCACCCACTCTTCAGACTAAAGCTGGGAGCTGCGGTCCCATCAAATCACCCGAGGCTGCAAATCCCATCATGACACCTGAATGGAGAGGATGTAAGTTCCACACCCAGGGGTACAGCCAGGAGGAAGGGAAGCACACTTCCGCGGGAAACCGCTCCTGTGTCCACAGCACCACTTTCCTTAACAGCCACACAACCCAGGTGTCCGTCCGCAGAAAAACGCATGAAGAGAATGAGGCCTGTCTGTACTCGGGGGCACCGTCCAGCCACTGAGGGAGCAAAGGACTGACACATGCTGGATGTGGACGCGCTTGGCCAACGTGAGGGAAGCCAGACCAAAGCCACGTGTCACAGGAAACGTCCGCGCAGGCCATGCGAGGGGCAGAGGTGGCTGGGGTGGGGGCGGGGGGCGGGGCGCTGGCTAAAACATCCTAGAATTGCCCAAGGTAACGGCTGTATGACTGAATATTCTGAAGACCAAGGACTCCTGTCTGTGACCCCAGGGATGTGGGTTGCATACAGGCCTGTCTCCTGTCTTCCTGTGGGCAGATGAGATGGCTTGAAGGGCTCCCGGACTCTTATGCTCAGCGCCACCATAAATTCTTACCCTAAAACCTCTCAGTAAATTCCTCAGATCATCAGGGTCATTCTCTTCCTGGCAAAGAGCCCCTAGGAGCTTCCTGCCAGAACTGCGTTCCGGGCTGGGGACCCAAGGGCTGGGGGCGGTCGCTGCACTTGGGCTCCCAAAGTCCCCTTCCTGCCCACGCGACGGGCTTCCATCAGCCCTGGCCCTGCTCCCAGCTCGTGCTGCCCACACACCCCCACAGGCCCCCTCCCGCGTCCCCACTCCCCGCGGGCCCGGCTCCTCCTGCCCCCCTGGCTGCTCCCCAGGGCCCAGTTCACACTCACCCACCCAGGCCGCCCTCCATGTGTCCACGCCTTCCCCAAGTAGACTGGATGTGTGTGTCCCCCCAAACCCATAAGCCAAAGGCGGCCCCCAGGGTGGTGGGATTTGGAGACAGGACTAGGGCAGTGCCTCGGCTTGGATGAGGTCCTGGGGATGGAGTCGGCATCCTCATAAGACAGGGCTCCTGCCTCTGTCAGCCAGGCGGAAGGTGGCCATCTGTGAGCCAGGAAGGCGCCCTCACCAAACACAGGGCTGGCCAGCACTGTACAGAGAAACGCGTGCCTGCGGCCCTGTCACAGCAGCCCGGGGCTCCTGAGACGCCCAGCCCCATGTCCACCCCAGGTGGGACACTCACCTTGCTCAGGCCTCAGCCTCAGAGAACCCCATCTGTAAAACGAGGAGCCTGACCTCTGCCCGACCCAGGAAGGAGGGCAGCCCCACACCTTGCCCCCCTCACGTGGTCAGTGGTGCCTGGTCAGTCCGTAAAAGCACAGGGGCAGGCTGCTGGCCACCCTTCCAGAGGCTGGAGGGCCTGAACCGGGTGTCTCTGGTCTCTGAGGTGAAAAGGCCAATCCTGGCATCAGGCAGGGCTAAAAATAAGTCAGCAGGGCAGCTGGACGGCCTAGGCATGCAGGACAGGAAGGGAGGGGCCCTGGGAACAGTCACTGAGGACCCAGAGACCAGCGTGGCCACACAGGAGGGGTCACCGACATGCTCCACCCCAAGGAGAGGTGTGCAGCCCACCCCATTCCTGGGCCTGCCGTCCAGAGGGGCACCGATCCACTCTGGAAGCTTCCTCTGGGCCTCTGGGGGCAGTGGGTGGACAAGCTCCAGCAGCTTAAACCACCAGAGCACGGGCACCCTCGGGCCAGGGGTGCGCCCCAACCCAGCCAGCAGGGTGGCCACACCCCGCCTGGTTCTCCCTGGTTCTTACTGTGGCCTGGTAGAGGCTGTGGGGCCATCTGGCAGGTCAGAGCCCAGCAGAGGCCGCCCCCAGCCCCAGGCCATTGACAGCTTTCCGAGAAGCATGCTAGGAAGGGCGAGATGCCCACCGGACGTGCCCCAGGCCCAGGGCAGGAAGGCAGCAGGGTGGGGGCCACAAGGACCCAGGAAACCTGGAGAAGGTGGGTTGGGCAGAGCTTCCTGGGTGGCATGAGGCCAGCAAGGCAAACACCTGCAGATGCCCAGAAAAATCAGCAAGGGGTGTGAGGACCCACGGCGTGGGGAATGCAGGCGTTCATTTTCTTCTCTGCTTTACTTTCTATCACCAAAAGGAGTCATCTTATAATTGAAAAAAAAAGTGGCTTTAGGAAAGGAAAGATGCATTGGGCCCTCGGCACAGCAGGGAGCCGGGCGCTGCAGGCAGGACTGGATGCGCCGTCTCAGTCCCTCCAGCTGTAAGAGCTTGTGGAGGCTGGCAGGGCTCCTGGGGTGCCCAGCCCACGGTGAGGACTGGAAATGTCCGCTCTGCCTCCACTCCGCCCTCCTGGAGCAGCCTCGTGGGGCTCCTGTGGACGCCTGCCCGTGTGCTTTGTGGGGAGCAGAGGCCTGGGGGCCCCGTGGAGACTCAGGCCGAGGGCAGCAGGCGCCGCCATAGGAGCCAAGGGCCCCACCCACCACCTCTGGGGCAGCGCCCTGCCCCCAGGTTCAGGCCCCAGACCCCCTGGGCTTCTGGCTGGAGGGGCCCTGCCTCCTTGGTGGGCAGCAGAGTGAGCCCACACCCCTTTGCATCAGCCTGGCCACACTGGGGCCTCCGTTACCCCATCTGCGTCGCCGTGGGAACCAGAGGAAGGGGAGCTGGGCAGGGCCGGCCGGCCACAGGCTTCCTGCCCTCCAGCCCCTGACCGACCTTCCTGCCTCAAAACCCCACAGCCAGCAGCAGCGTCCTGCACCCTGACGGCTCGTCTGCAGACACGTGATGTCTGAAAATGATGCTGTCGCCTCCGTGTGTCAGGCAGAAGCCAGGCCGCCTGGGCTATACCCTCCACCGACATTCTCCTTGGGGGCCTGGCAGAGATGGGCCACATGGCTGGAGGATCTCCAACAGGCCGCGAGGAAGGCACCATGTGGGGACCAGGATGTCCGGCTGCTGCAGGGTCCAGTCATGGCTGGGCATCGGCAGGGACCCTTGGGGTGCAGACCAAGGGGCCATGGCAGGGTTCCTGCCCTCCGTCTCAGGCATGTAGGTCTGAGGAAGGCGCCATGCTGGGCCTGGTTGGCTCCTGCGGCCACACTCACCCCACCCCCAGCACCCCTGAAGGCCAAGGGGTCAGAGTCCCCTCCCCAAAGGGCAAGGGGTGGATGGCTTGCATGTGGGCAGCCAGCTCTGTCCTGAGAGCAGCTCCTGCAGAGGGGCCTATGGGCGGCCCGCATTTGGAGCAGGGGGCCCCCAGCATCGCCCATCTGGCCCCTCTGATGTCACCAGCGCCATGCTGCCCTCCCCTGCTACCTCATACACAGGACCTCTTTGCGATAGGCAAGCAGCCCCCGCCAAGCCACGCACAGAGGACCCTCCCCAGCCCCTGCCAAACGCCCCCCTGGCAACCCACCTCCCCCTTCGGCCATCATGCCGGGCCCTTTAGCCGGGTGGGCCAAGGACCAGGGCTCCAGGTGTCATGAGGGCACTCAGATGTCACCAGGGGCTGGACACCAACCCAGGCCAGAGGGGCCAGCGCTCGGTGTGGCGTCCTGCCTCCCACACGACTGTCCCGGGCTGGGTGCTGTGTGAGCCACGGCCGAATCCAACAGGAAGACATGGTTAACTTGTGCTCAGAGGCACACAGGGACTTAGGGGTGAAAAGCTGCCTTCCTCTTTAATTAGAACTGCTGTTTGTCCCTCTGTGCCTAGAACCCACGCACCCCAGCTGGGGGTCGGGTGGGGATGGAGCCGGGGCCCACTCTGTGGGGACTCTGCTTTGCACGTAGCTCCCGGCCCAGTCGCCCTCCTGAGGGTGTCCCCAGGGTTGCCTGAAAGGTGCTGCACTGGAGGCGTGGCTGGCGGGGGGCCCAAGCCCAGGGTGGGGAACAGACCCAGGTGGGATCAGATGGCATCAGGTCATTGGGAACAGGATGGCCAAGGGGTCAGGGAGCCCAGAGGCCTGAGGGTCATGGTGGGCTAGGCTACAGCGTGCTGGCTTCCAGCCGGCCTTGTAGGAGGGCGCTGGCCACAGGTCGTCCGGAGCTGACACTGGCGGGGCCTGTTTGTGTGGCTGCCTGCCGGCCTCACCTGGTCGCAGAGCCCAGAGCAGGGGTGCCCGGACCCACCCCCACAGGCTGCGGAGCCCCGTCTGGGCGCCCACATCTTTCCCCAGCCAGGGCCGCTGCTGGCTGCCCACCTCAGGGGCCTGGGTCCCCGCCCTCCAGTGCAGGCGTGCGCCTCCCGCAGGAGTGGTGCCTGGTGCACCAGGAGCGCCCTTGTGTCTCTGCCCAGCACTGCCTCCCCAAATTCTGGCACTGCCCCACAGCTGCCCCATCTCCCTGCAGGGTGGGCTGGAGGATGGAGGCCGGAAAGCATTGGGCAGCAAGGAGCACAGAGGTCTGGAAAGCCCCTCCGGCCTGCACAGGGAGGCCAGGCTGCCCTGCCAGAGCTGAGCTGGGGTGCTGGCTCTGTAGACCCCCAGGGCAGGGGCGGGGAGGGGTAGGGAGGGGCTCCTGAGCAAAGACAGGCTGAGATGACATGCACTCTCCTTCCTCCAAAGCATCCCCTCTGCCCCCCTGGACTCACGCCCTCCCCACACCCCAGCCTCTGGGGCTCTGTTCTGGTTCCAGTCTGTTGGGGAAGAGGTTTCTCTGCTTCTTGGAGAGCTGGGAACGGCCGCCCCCTCGCCCCCACCCTCACCAGTCGGGTCCAGAGCACCAGGAATGCCGGGGAGGGGAGACCCCCCTTCTGTTTTGGAGAGGACCTGAAGCCCCCCCCCCCACGCCGGGCCTGGCCAGGAGCTGGCTGGGACAGACGCGCCCTTGCAACGTGGAAAGCGTCCTTCGGTGGCGTCAGTTCCCCACTGCAGTACAGGAGGGACACACAGCAGGGCGCACGCCCCTCATCACAGCACAGACTTCTCTCAGTCTAACATTTAAACAAAGAAAGAGCAGAATGTACTTTCTTTTCCTTTCTGAATCTTTTTGATCTTTAAAGTGACAAAAAGGGGAAAAGGAACAGCCCCTACAAACAACAGGAGGGGTTCTTCCTGTCAGTATTTAAGTCTGTTTTCAAAGTGAGAGCCCCACCCCCATGCAGGACAGGTAACTCTCAGCAGTGTCTTGGGGACAGGGTGGCCCCAAGTAGGGGTCCTGGGCACCTGGGGGCCCAAGCTCTGGGATGAACGTGGCGGGGAGGCAGGGGTGGGCTCCCCGATTCTCAAGTACACAGAGACCCTGTGCCTGAAGGCCTGGGTAGGAAGAACCCCACACATGCAAGCCTGCAGGGTGGCTCTGAGCTGGCAGCAAGGACTGGCCACCCTCAGGACACTGGTGTGCCAGGCTGCAGGCCCTGCTCCTCACAGGGCCCGACTCCAGGGGCTGCCTGTGCCCCCAGCAGGCGTGGAAGCAGCAACCCCGCCTCTGGGCTCCCGGCACTTCCCAGACCAGAGGACCCGGAGCCAGGATAAGACATTCAGCAGAGGGCGGCCGCGGGGTTCCTGGGGCTCTGTCCTCGGCGCCGCACACCCCTGCTCCTCTCCTGGCATCTGCCCACCTGGCACACAGCTGGTCAGAAGGCACGCGGGTCCCTTGGATGGAATGGGCAGCCCAGAGGACACCCCCAAGCCGAGACTCCAGAACTGCCATGCCCTCATCATCGGCGACCTTGGGGGAAGCAGAAAGGGGCAGAGGTTACCACAGGGTCGAGTGCTGGGGGACGGGCCCCTTGGGGTCCAAGTACCAGCCCAGAGCCCCTCTGAGCCCTATCCCTCAGGCTCGGTGCCTCACCAGGGACCCCTGCCTCCCCTGTGCCCATGCCAGGCTGTGCAGTCCCGATGCGCTCCGGAGACCCCTGCCCCCACCGGTGCCCATCCCACCTGCCACAGGGCCCAAACTGCCAGGGGAGGGAGCAGGACCTCTGACCGCTCAGGGGCCTGGGCCTCAGGCCTCCGCCTCAGGCTCACAGGGTGCTGGGGGCGGCTACTGTCTGGAGCCTCCCAGGCGCTTGTGGCCTGGATGCTGGGGAAGCTGATGGCTGTGCCCAGAGTCCCAGGGCCCGTGGCACAGGGACTCAGCAAATAGCTGACAAAGCGTGTGAGCGAAAGCGCCTGGATGGACACGACCCCCCACCCCAACGGCCCCCATCCCCACCCATCATTCCCTCCTGGCTTGGGGCCCCCCAGGAGGTGGGGAACCGACTCTCAAAAAATAATCTTTTCCCACGTTGGGGGAGCCCAGACTTCAGCCCTGCTTCTCTCTGTGTGCCCTCCTCCCCTCTGACCACCCCCGTCTCTGCATGGCCATTCCTAAGAGGGGGGGCCTAGCTGCAGGGACAGACAGGCACCTTGGCCCAGGGTCTCAGCAGCCCCCAAACACACACACAAAGAAAGCAGCGGGCTCTCAGGACGGGCAGCTGCTTGAATCCAATAAGGCAGGGGAAGTGTTCTCCCGCAGGGCTCTGCCTGCCGCTCGCTGGTCAGCGGGTGGAGGGAGACAGGTGGGTGGGCAGTCAGTCACACAGCCATAGGAGCCGGCTGTGCAGGGGCCCGGGGCGCTGCCCTTCCCACAGAAGGGGAGGTGAGCCCACCGTGACCACTGGACCCACAAGAGATGTCCGGTTCTTGGCCCAGCCCTCGGACAACTGCCACTCCGGCGTGTGCTCTTGGAAGCCGTGTGCCCTGCGATGAACCCTGAGCCCCTTGAGCCCCTGCACCCAGAGGGAGCACAGCCCACCACGCGGGGGGCCTGGGGGCATGGCGAGCCACGTGTGTGCGCCAACGAGCGTGTGACACAGTGTGTGCGTGTGTGTCTGGGGGGCCACCTGCCTGCCCTGGCCACCCCAGCCGAGGCCCCAGGCAGGTGGGGAAGCCCGCGAGCACAGAATCGTGAGAAACAAGCCCGCACTGTTTTGAGCTGCTGAGTTTTGGGGAAGTTTGTTCAGACAGCTCGTAAACTGAAACGCCCGCCACGCCTGAAGGCTCCAGGAGATTCTGGTTCCCCTTAGTGAGGATCAGTAGCGACAGCGCGTAAGACGGATCAGCTGAAAAATGAGGCCGACTCAGCTCTGCTGAGAACAGGGTCGGAAAGAACACTCATGAGCATCTACATGGCAAAGCTGCAGTTTTCATTATCAAGACTGAATCTTGATTCTGCCAAGAATTATGTTTGTGTGTATGCGTGGCAGAGGATTAGGGGCTTATAAAATTGCAAAATCTATATCTTCCTTAGAAAAAGAGTCCATAAATAATGCCTACATTGAAAAATCATTTAACAAGAAACACCAGGGTAAGTGCATCATTTAGGAATATGGAGATAAATTCTTTTATCATGCATTTTGTATCACTAGGGAACTTTTAAAATTTGAATGTATATAGAACACTGGTCCAGATAAAACTTAAATGACAAGAAATCATGCTCAGCAGACCCTCCCACACTGTGAAGTGTAAGATCCGTTCACATCTGATCACGTTCAGGACGCAGATCTGCACAGAGAGACCCCAGTATCTGCCCTCCGACTCAGCAGCTGGCCCCCAGCTCCCCTGGACTGGCCCAGCCCGTCCACACGCGCCTGCCAGGGGCCGGCCAGGAGCCCCAGGGCCCACCCTGTGCCCTCAAGGGAGGCAGGACAAGCCCTGACAGGTAGGCGGCGAGCCTGAGCCCAAAGCAGTCTCTGTAGAGGACAAGCCTCCCCTGGTGGGAGCCCTCGGCGCCTGGGGGACAAGGCACAGGACACCCCAGACTTCCAACACGAGGCTTCGGGTCGTGGGGTGGACACGGCCCCTCTCGGAAGTGTCACTAAGACTGGGGCACACGGCACATCCCGGCTCTGAGCCCACCACTGGGCTCCTGGGGTTGGTCCAGGCCTCACTGCCCCCGCCAGGCCTTAGACCCCTGCCTGCAGGCCGGGCTGGCTGGGTCCGAGGCGGCGCTGCACTCCCTGGCCTGCGGGGGCAGAGGCCTGTTCACACCTCGCCCCCAACACGCCCCCGAGGACTGGGGTCTCTGCCCTCACCCTCGGTGGCAGCTCTTCCCCTGGCTGGGTACAGGCCCTGACTCAGGGTCTCCAGGAAAATGTCCCCCGGCAGAGCACAGCCAGATGTCATGTCCCTGAGTTCCAGGAGAAAGGTCTCCCTGAGGGCTCCTCACAGCAGCAGGGCGAGGGCCCCTCCACCTCCACTGTGCTGGGGGCGGGATGGAGCCCCCGCTCCCCTCCCCACAGCCGCTGCCCCCACTCCAGGCGGACGAGGCCGTGGCCACAGCATCTGGACAGGCCCCAGGCCCTGCACATCTAGGAACAGCAGGTTCTATGGACAAGATGAATGAAAGACCCTTCGTGATAAACGTTTGCCAGGACCATAGCCCATCTCACAAATGCGTCCTGCAAACACCAGTCTCCCTTCTGCTTTTTCATCTCCCAGAAGGGAAAGAGTCTGTGATGCCTCAGCTGGTGCCCCGCTGCTGGTGGCAGATGTCCTGGCGGGACCTGCACCTGAGGGTGGACGCCATGTGGGGCGGGGATCCAGGCAGCTCCCATGGTGGGCCTGCAGGCGAGGTGGCCACGGCCTTGCCACCGCGCACACCTGTGGCCTCTCAGGCAAGAGAATATAGGCCCTGAGGAGGGCTGGCCATCACTAGGCGTCCGTCCTACCAGCCTGCCCAGTGCAGCCAGCGGGCGACCCACAGAGAACTCGGCAGCCGGCGTGCTGGTCAGCTGGGCCTCTGTGAGGATGTGTCCTTAGAAACCAGGACAGGACCGCAATTCTCCCTGCACTTCCCCGACCAAGCAGCTGGGAGCAGTGCCTCCGAATGAGACGACCGTCCTCCCTCCGCAGCCTCCAGGACAGCCACCCTGTGACTATGGGATGTCCGGGGCACCCTCCCGCTGGGCAGAGAGGCCCCTGATCCTTGGCCATGTCAACCCCAGGACATCTCAGCCCTCTGTCCCTCCCACCCCAGGAAGTTTGAAACAATTGCCGGGGCCATTTCCCCAGGGATCCCAGGGCAGAGGGCCCCACTGGCCAGGAACCAATCCAACTGCCCAGCAAAGCTTCCTCACTGCCTCCCTCAGCCATTTCCCAACAGGGTCCCCCTCCCCCAATGGCACCCTCAGCATGCTCGGCCTAGGCCTAGCTTGAGGCCCCTCTGTCGCCCTCACATCCACGAATGGCTCTGCATCCAGCCTCCGCCTGGGCCCTGGGGCTCCGGCCCCTCAGCCTCCCCATGCTTTGGGGGGACAGACCTTCTGGGAGTCTCCCAACAGGGCTCTGCCTGCCACGCTGGTACCCCAGGCCCCGCAGGCCAACTATCTTCAGGGCTCTGACAGCCCTCCCTGCCTGCCCCTTGCTGGCCCAGGACAGCCTCATGGGAGCAGCATCCCCCTCCAGGCGCGTCCCACTGGGCCCAGAGATCAGCAGGGACTGGTCTCAAAGGTCGGCCGAGGCTGCTCTGCCCAACCCAAGGCGCTGCACCTGGTGACTGGGACCCCAGGCCAGGGGGTTGTTGAGAAGATGGGAGGTGACGGGAGGACTCTCACCCTGCACAGGACCTGGGCTGTGTGAGCACCAGGTGGGAGGGACAGTGGGTGCCAGCCAGAGCCCACACCCAGGGTGGTGACCAGCTGCTCTTAAGGCAGAACCACCACGGCCTGCATCCTGGGCCCCCCAGGATGATGACACGGCGCCACCCATGAGCGACAACACGAAGTGGCCGCTGTCTGAAGTGAGAGCCACCTGGCGCCCCAAAACAGACCAAAGGGGGTGGCTGCTGGCCTGGCATTGCCAATGTCCGCTGCCTTGAGCAGAGAGCATGTGGAGAGCTCCCTAGCAGCCGAGCAGGCCCCACGACATGACCTGGCTCCCATGTGTCCCCCGCCAGCTGCTCTGCCACACAGCAGCCACCCCTGCTCAGCCCCGGGCCTGCGGCCCCATGTCCGCCCCACGGGCCCTGTAGTATGTGGTGCCCCACAGGCCACATGGGGCTCTGCTGGCTTGGCTCCTGGGGAAATCAAACGCACAGCCACTCCCTCAACCCTGCTGAGACCAACGTGGCCTCGGCCGTGGCTGCTGGACACTGACCTCGGCAGAACTAGCCCCTGGGTCACCTGCTCTGTCCCCATGGTTCCTTTTGCCACATGCATCCATGCTGCAGCAGGTCTGGTGGAGACCCTGGTCCAGGCATGGTCACTGAGGTCAGTGAAGTGGGTGCAGCCCTGTCTCCTGCAGGAAATTCACACACACCAGCCAGAGGCCTTCAGGTCAGGGCCACAGGCATGCCCATAGGACATGGACAGTTCCGGGACGCCAGCTCCTTCAGGATGGAGGTGGGAAGGTTGTCTGAAGCAAAGTTCTCGGGGTATGCAGAGCACTGGCAGGTGGAACAGACATCCTGGTCCAGAGGCCCAGGGAGCCCCGTCTCCCAGCCAGTGGTCCCTCTCTGCCTGCTGAGGGCTTGGGTCAGGGTTGGGGAAGTGCTAACAGCACCCAGAGCCCCCCAGGCAGGCCATGTGGTCCGTAGGGTCTGTAGACCAGGTGTGGAAGTACCCTGCTCAAGGCTCCTAACCAGGGATGGGGAGAGGCAGATACCAACCTGCCCAGCTGTCCTGGCGGGACTCTCCTCCGGGCTGCTTCCCCCTCTGATCACTGCCCAGCTGTAGCTGGAAAGCCTCTGCCCTCGCCCACGGTGACAGAGACATGGGGACACACGGCGGGCATCAGGCTCTCAGGCCGGCATGGGGCCACCCAGCAGCTCCTGGGGTGCTGGACACGCCGTGGGGAGCCCAGCCTGGGTGTGAACCTGGGCTCTGTGCCTCCCCGGGGCCAGTCTCCTCCCGACCTGTGAGATGGGTGACACGGCCTCCCTCTCTCCTGGTGATGAGGCCCTAAAATGGAAAGTCAAATGGAATAATGACCCTACTGTGTGTGCAGCCAGGACAACACAGAGAGAGAAATTATCTCAGTGACTTTGAACCTGTTTGACATGCACCCCAAAGGGCCAGAGCCCAGGGACAGAGGCCTGCAGGGAACCCTTGGAACATTCCCACTAATGGCCCAGGTCATGGGTAAGGCTCCTGGTACTGTCATTCTGAAACAACTATGGATACAATATGTGCTTCATATATTAGACCCTAGACAATGTTACATGTTAAATATGTGATGTAGGCAAGTTAAATATTCGGACACTTCATACGTGACCTGACCGTAAGGCATGTGGCCAGGGGAAGGCACAGGCAGGCAGGGGGCAGCCAGAAGCCCCAGGCCCCTGATCCCCTCGCTGGCCGCAGCCCTCCCTGACGCCCGAGGTACTGCCGGGAGCTGGGAGGCGGGATGGGGCCGAGCTCCGCGGCAGGCTTGCAATTACACGCCTTAGTTTCTTTCTGGAACAAAATAATTACAACCTTCACAGAGGACCTGCGCTCTCAAAGAGCACCTCGAGAAGTCAGCTGAACAACCCATCTTCAGAAGCAGAAGTACAGTTTTATTTAGAGTTGGAAGAACTAGCTGGGGGCCTGCAGCTTCCAGGGTGCAGAGGGTGAAGGGTGCCCCTGAAGACATCTGGTCCCAGCCCCTGGAACCTGGGAACATCACCTTCTATGGAAAAGGGGCTGCAGGTGTGGTTATGCCAGAGATTTTAAGATGAGTGGGTCATGCTGGGCTATCCAGGGGGCCTGTATCACGGGGTCCTTAGGTGAGGGAGGCAGACACTACACGCCCAGGACACCTGCAGCCCCGAGGGCCCCAGAGGTGGAAAGGGGGCCCCCTGGAGTCTCCGGAGGGAGCAGGACCCTGCGGACACCTTGACTTTGGGCTTCTGGCCTCCAGAACCATAAGAATGAATTTCTGTTATTCCCAGCCATCCAGCATGCGGTCATCCGTGAGAACGGCCATAGGACACTGATATGGTGGATGAGCAGACCCCAAGGAGAGGTGGAAAACGCCACCCTCAGACTGCCCGCCCAGGGGTGTGGCATGAGCCTGCTGGGTGAGCCCATAAGGGTCCCTGCCTGCCAGCAGACAGGCCCCTCAGGCACAGGGAAGGCCCGGAAGGCCCCAGGGTCCCCTCGGTTCCACGGTAGCTGTACATCAGCCCTGGGGACCTTCCAGGTCACAGTGAGCCTCTGAATTTCCCACTGGCCCGAGAGGCTGAGAGTCCGGGGGAAGCTGCCCCCCCGACTCCAGGGAGGCTCCAGGGCCCCCAGCCCATGCCTCAGCTCTGCCCAGCAGGAGCCTGGGCTCACAGCACAGCACCGCAGGGCACCTGGGCCCCCACCACCTGGGCCCTTGGGGTGGGCTTCCAACGGCTGTCTCCCCGGTGAATGTCCATTGCCACCTGTCCTCTCCCTGAGGCCGGGCAGGGCCTCGTCCCGTCTATGCAAACCCTCACCTCCCCACAGACCTGGGCAGCGCTGCCCACTCTCCACCCAGCCCTCTTACCTCTGGTCACCGCTGTCTGCAGCTCTGAGCCTCTCCCGCTTGGCAGCCATTCCACGGGCCCCCTCATGCCCTAAACCCCACCCCACAGTGTCATCCTCACCGAGGTCATTCCACAGATCTGTGACCCCAGCCCCACTGCTCCTCTGAGCACTGGACCCCAAGACGCCTCCCAGACAAGATGCAGTCCCCCAGACCCCGGCCAGCTGGACCCACTCCCCCAGCAGTGAGGGCCACAGGTGTCCACAAGTGCCAGGAGCTGGCACCCAGCATGCCCACCTGTCTCCCCAAGCCTCTGGCCCTGGCGCCATCTTTCCTCCTCGCCCTTTGACTGACACACCCAGTCTTGCTTTAAGCCTCTGTCCCCTCAGACATCCATCCAGCCTCCCGGGCCCCATCACACTTCCATCCCCGTAGCCAGGGACCTTTCCAACACAAACAGGACCATTCAGCCCTCTGCTTAAAACTCTCCAATGGTGGCCTTTGCCCAGGACAAGGCCACCACCAGCCTGTTAGCCTCCTTCCCCCACATCTTGGAATAGGCCAGGCTTCCTTCTGCCCCAGGACCCAGTTCATGCACTCCTTCTGCCCAGGACACTCACCCCCCAGCCCTGTCAGCTCATGGTCACTTCACTGTTCTGCTCTCGGCCATGCGCCACCTCCTCTGGGAAGCCTTTCTGGATCCCCGGTCCAGGTCAGCTTCCTTGCCAGACGCTCTGCCATGAGGCCCTCATCCCTTCTCAGCATGTTCCCGCGCGTGATCACGCATGGATTCGGGGGCTGTGATTCACAGGGCGAGGGCGTCAGTGACTCTGCGCACCCTTCTGTCCCTCATCCAGTGGGGCAGGTGGGTGGGTGGACTGGGGAGAGGAGGAGGATGTGATCACGTGTCTGAGGGGAAGAGGCCCTGGGGCTCATGTGCCCCAGGAGGCACCTCGGTCGCCCATCAGGGTCGGGGCCAGCCCTGCACTCGCAGGACAAGTCTGGTGCAGTCAGATCCTGTGGAGTCCACACCCTCTGGCCAGCAAGGCCCCTGAGCAGCACTGCAGGCAGGATGAGGGTGCCTGTCCCCCACCCTCTGGAGTGCAGCCCGGGCCTCCCACACCCGCCCTTCTGCAGGGTCCTGCCGGCCCACGGTGGGGGCCGTGGGAGGGGCTCCTGGGCAAACAGCCTCCATGATGACACATGGGGTACAGGGCCACCTCCAAAGGCCTGCTGGCAGGTGACTAACAAGCCCTTGGGGTCACTTCTCTCCACCCAGCCGGAAGGCACATGTTGCTGTCCCCTGATACAGACGGGCAGACAGGCTCCAGACTGCAGCCCGCTGGGCTGAGCAAAGCGACTGGCCAGGACACAGCCGGTGGCCTTGTGTCTGCCCTGGGGGGCAGGGCTCCCTGGAGGGGAACACAGTGGGTAAAACTGTAGTATTTCCAGAATATCTCGCCTGGCTTTAGTCCTCAGGGGCGGAGAGAAGTCTGGCTTGAGGGTATCTGCATCTCAATAGGCATTCCTGGGGGTGGGGGGAGAGAAGTTCATCTCCCTATCAGGGGGTAATACCTGGGCCAGGAGGGCCTATCTGAACCTGAGAGGTGAGGGGGAAGGGCCGGTTCTGCTTCTGCTCAGCAGGAGAGAGAGATGGGCCGGACTGCAGTTTGTAAGCAATAAACGGCTTTTAAACTTTATTTCTCCCTTTGACTGATTTTTGTTTTAGAGGCATTTTGTCCCAGGATTTCCTCGCCCCAGAGTTGCAGGCAGCCACGTAGCCCCACAGTGGCACTGACACTTTGGGACAAACTTGTCCACCAGGACAGTGCCGGCCCCACAGAGCAGGAGGCCCCGGCTCTCCAGCGCCAGCTGGCACAGACCTCTGACCACAGTCTTCAACCCTCAGAGAACAAAAACCGAACCAAACAGGTGAAACCACTTTGTGCTCCGGCACCGAAACGGCCAGTGCCCCGCATCCCAGCTCCACGCCCCTGGGGCGGCTGGGCACAGCCTCCCCCTCCGGAAGGCGGAGAGGAGAGGAGGCTGTGTGTGGGCACAGGTTCCTGCGGGGTAGACCTGCCTGGTAACATTCTTCCTCTTGCTTCCGGAAACCGTCAGCCCTGAGCCACTGGGCTGCATTCTCCCTGCCTGGGGGCTTCCTGCCAGCAGGCCACACTGGGTCCCCAGGGTGTGAGTTTCCTCTGGGCCGATGCTGGGGCACTCCCTGTAAGTGCCCACCCTGAGCGGGGAGCTGCAGGTCACTCTGAGGGCCGGCCCACCCCCGTGCTAACATGGGCCCACAGCCCACACAGAGTGGTGGTGGGAGTCACCTGCCCTCCACACCGGGTCTCAGGACGGCCGTGAGCGCAGGGGGCTGGGCCGGGGGCGGCCAGAACACAGAGCAGCAGGGCCCTGCAGCTGTCCCCAGGCCAGCCCACAGAAGGGAGAAGCGCTGGGGTGCCAGTGCCTGGGGTCTGGCATTTCTCCGGACCCTCCCCATGGGCTGCCCTCACTGAGACCCTCACTGGCTCGGTGGCCTCGCCATGCCCACGCCCAGCAGGAAGGCCCGGAGCTGACAGGAGGTGCCGGCACTCAGTGGCTTGGCCTGAGCAGGAGCTGAAGGGGAGGGACGGGCAAGGCCTCCAGGGCCTGGCGGCGACCCCCCCCCAGACAGGCCCGCGTCAGTGCCTCCCAATCCAGGGCCCGTGCAAGCGACGCACAGGGCCCCACAACCCCTCTCAGCCACACCGCAGCCCGGCTGACGCCTGGAGGGCCAGGCGGACGAGCCACCTGAAGGTCACAGAGACCCCTTGGCAGAGGCCAGCAGGGTGGAGGACGACTCCTGTGTGCACAGCCCACCCCCACCCATCCCTGCTTCTGTGCACCGCGCACGGGGCCACAGACCCAGGGAGAGAGCCCCGCGGGACACTGGGGCTGGGGAGGGGAACAGCTCAGGGGCCCCAGGGCCTGCACTGCGCCACAGGGAGCAGAGGGAGGGCAGCTGGCAGGCACTGCACAAAGCGGTCAGCAGGGCCAGCTCCCTGGTGGGCACACCTGCTGCCCAGGCCCCAGACCTGGTGGCAGCTGTTGAATATCCTGCCAGCGTCTGCCCGCTCTCCGCCGGGGAAGCATGTGGCCGGCCTCACTGTCTCCTGATAACTCTATGAGACGTGCCACGTGGTGACTCCCAACCCCATGAGGCGATGCCCACCCCGTGTGGTGACCACAGGCGTTCCACATGGTGATGCCCAACCCCATGTAGGGCCCGCCCACCAGGCCCCCTCAGAGGTCTGGGGCTAGAACCCTACGAAGTTCTCCTGGGGGAGAGATGGAGGTAGAAGCTCAGCACAGGGCCCCATGGACAGACCCCAGAGCCACCTCCAGGGCCGGGAGCCCGGGCCAGAGGACCGCCCATGCAGGCCGCAGCAGGAGGGGTGGGGGCCGAGACCATGGGCGGGTGGCTCAGGGTCCTGGCAGCACCATGAGCAGGGTGGGGGGTGGCACATTCCCTCAGAGTGAGTAACCACACAGGAAGACCTGCTCTGGGCCCCCCATCAAGACCGTGTGCTTTAAAACATGCCCTTTTCTCCAAGAAGCTGGTAAGAGGGTAAGGAGGGCATTTGTGGCACTTCAAATAGCTTCAAGATGCAAACCAGCCCATTCTGAACCCTGGCCTGCTTCCCTCTTCTGTGAATCGCAAGGCTAAGATGCGGCCAAGGAGCAGACAACCTTCTCCAGGGCCCCTTCGGGAGCGAGCCAGCCAGCCGAGGGCCCAGAGCAGAGGGACGGCTGCAGCTCGGATGCCAGCCCGCAGGCCGGGAGGGTTTGCCCTCTGTGCACACTCACCTGCATTATGTTTCAAACTGGGTTAAGAGCTGCCTTATTTCCGGGGCTGCATGTCGCACGGCGTCCGCGGCCTCTGTGATAGCTCTCCGATACAACCCCCTCTTCTTACGGTTAAATCTCAGTTTGAAGAATTCAGAGAAAGGGGAGAGTTTTGAAACAGACAAGAATGATGTAGTTGGAGAACCAAACCATGAGACTTTCGCTTCTTGCCAAGAGGGCTCCCCGTCCTCCTTCTGGCTGAGGCTGATGTCGAGGACACGTGCTGGCCACCAAGGGAAACCATGGATCTTGCCCCACACGACGTCCCCCACGGCCACTGTCCTTCCATCCTCTGTGACACACTTGGAGACACTCTGCGTGTGCAGCCTGACTGTGAGGGGCGGGACTGTCTGCTGGGCGTCCTTGGACAAGGACGGAGCAGACACGCCGTCCCCAGACAAGAGGTCACACGTGTCCGGTGACATGACTTCTGAGCTGGTCGATTTGGCCTCGTCTAGGCTGTCACTGCTCCACACCGACTCGCTGGCACAGTCCATCTCCCTCCTCGGGCAGGTGGTGAGAAAAGCCAGGCTGTCGCTCCCACGTGTGCCCTGGGGGCACCTCCTGAAGCCGTCATCCTCGCCAGAACTTCCGGAAGACAAGTCCGCCAGCCCGCTGTGGGCACTGTCGGCAAGGACGCTGGGCGAGCTGGCCTGGGGGCCTCGCCCGTGCCCATTGAGCTCCTCCACGAGCTCAGCCCTGTAGACCGGCTCCCGCTCACCAGCCCCCAGGTGGTGGGGTTTCAGGCGGATCTTGGGGGGCGGCAGGCTGGCGCCAGGGGGCCCAGGCCGCGTCAGCTTCAGCTTTGGGATGGGGGCAGAGGGCTCGCCCGGTGGCCTGCCCCCCGGTGCCTCAGGGTCCTGGCTGCTGCCGTGCAGGGCCCGCAGGGGACAGAAGGGCTCCAGGGAGCCGTGCACACGGGGCGGGATCTGCACCACCTCGCCTGTGCCCTGCGGTGTGCTGTACGAGATCTTGATGGCTGGGCTCCTGGGCACCCGCGCCAGGTCCCCGTCGGGCCGGTCCCTCTTGGCCCTCCTCACGGCCGCCTCTGCCGCCGAGCCGCCTCCGCCCTGCAGTCCCTCGGGCTTGTAGGGCCCCCTGAGGGGGCCGGCGCTGCTGCCCAGGCTCCTGCGCGGCCGGGGGGCCGGGGGCCCGGGACCTGCGTCCGGGGGGCTCAGCGTGCTCTTGCACTTCTCGCAGAGCACCTGGCGCGGCCGCAGGCGGATGGGGCTCAGGGCGAGCCGGCCCGGGTCGCGGTTGCGGGTCAGGCGCCGCCGAGTCCTCTTGATGGTCCGGGGTGGTGGCTGCGGCACCCACTGCCGGTACGTGTTTCTCAGCCAGAGCGGGGGAGGGAAAGGGGCGCCTTCAAAATACGGCGGGAATGGGGGCACGAGGGGCGGGGGTGTCCCGGGGGCCGCAGTCTCGAGGGGCCGGTCCCCACAGGGGGGCAGTGGGGGCCCCAGCCCCAGCTGCGTCGCCTCTGTGTCCCCCTCTGCTGGGGCCAGGCCATGGCAGCCGTTGACAGGGGCATCCTTGGGCTGGGGCAGCGGAGCCGATGGGAGTCCGAAGAGGCCAGACCTGGCAGTGGGGAGACAGAAAGGCACAGTCAGCAGGGGAGGACCCGGCTGGTGCAGGCCCGAAGTACCTGGATGGGTCTCTGGGCTTTAAACAGAGGCAATGTCCCGAAGCACACGCCACGTGAGGCACCCGGAGAGGGGCACACGGTGAAGTCCTGCACAGGCACCAAGGCCCCGTCTCAGGTCTGAGAGGCCCTGAGTGTCCGGAGCTCAGCTCATGGCAACAGAGGCGTGCGAGGGACAGGCGTGGGGCCAGGAAGCCCGAGGGGGCGGTCTAACAAGACATGACCTCGCCCTGCGGCTCACAGGCCTTGTGAGGGAAGCAGCCCCAGAGGAAGGACCCCAAGGGTGGCCCGGAGGGTCCCCAGGCCCCAGGAGCCTTCCATGTCTGGGGTGGGGGCCGCAGCCCCAGAATCTGCTGCCCAGAGAGGGCAAGAGGGCAAAGGTCAGCGTCAGCGCCACACCACAGCCCCGGGCTTGGGAGTGAGCCACTCCCTCCTGAATGCCCAGTCGGCCCCAAGGGTCGCCACTGCCCTCAGGCAGGGCTGTGCTTCATGCCCTGGCCCTCGACCACAGGGAAGGACACTCTCCCTGCCTGGCACCCCAGGCACCGCCCTCAGGATCCACACTCCAGGGCTGGGTGGTTGAGTGGCTCCAACAAGAGCACATGACCCACGGGAAGGGGTCACAGAAGGCAGGAGGCCCGGCCCTCGCAAGGACCCACAGCTGGGGCCGCGCGGCGGCGCCGGCCCCCCCGGGCTCCCTGGCCAGCAGGCGCATGCACTCGAGGCCTGCTCCCTCTCTGGGAAGCGCTGCGCCAGGCAGCCCCCCTTCGACATGCGGGCACTCGGGATGCATCGGGTCTGTGCTTGGAAGCTCGTGGACGGCCACCTTCCCGAGTGGACGGCCACCCCCAGGCCCTGCGACGTCAGCCAGCTGCTCGTGCGTGCTCCAAATGACCACACACAGGCCCAAATGGCCTACACCTTTCTTCACCAGTGAACACACAACTTTTAAACAAATGTGATTCAATTTGTAAGACTGCTTTAACCACAAGCGCTATTTTTTAAGCACAAAAATAGACTTTCAGCCACGTTATGAGGAGCAATGTTTCAGTGGCGGCTCACCGGCATCTTCCATTTCTTGTCTAATCTAATCCGAGCGAGGAAGATCGGAGCGCTTTTCTTTCTCAATTTCCAAGTGATTTCTCCATGGACTGTTCTCAGGGGGAATCCAGGGGTGCTGAGCGGGGCCCACCCTCCACGGCCCACCCACCTCCGGCACATTCCCGAGCACCACAGCCTCACGGTTCACCCCCGGCCTGGGATGGGAGAGCACCAGGGACGTGGCCAGGCCGGGAACGGGTGCAGGTTCCACGGAAAGCGCGGGTGCTCGGCCAGCAGGGAGGCCACATGAGGCAGGGCCGGTGCGGAGACGGTGGCCTCCCTGAAGGTCATTATTGTCATTGTGTTGATGAAATTAACAAACATGGGGACATGTCCGCCATGTGGACACTGCCCAATTTTTAACTCAAGAAGTAATCTTTTCCTTTATCCAATCAAGTTGAGTTCTCTCTACTTGAGGCCGCCACATCTGCATCTGTGAAGTTGCAGGGTGGGGGGGCAGGGGATGGAGAGGGACTCAGGTTCTCTCCAGTGCCCAGAAAGTCCAGCAAACACAGAGCCATGGCCACCTGCCCCTGGGCAGACGCTCCTGCCCTCTGCTCGTCCGGACAGCTGACTCATAACCTGTAAACCCAAGTGACCCAGGGAGGAGCAGGGAGGGGACCAGCATGGAAGGAAGTCTCCTGCCGTGGGGCAGCAGGAGGCCGGGCTCCCTCCAGGTAGGATTCTGCTCTGGGTGGACAGTGGCCACAGGGAGCCTACCTCCCAGCCTTCCCTCCCCACTCCCCGCCGGGCGTGAGACTACACAGCTTGCCCACTGGGAGGACGGCCACCCCACTGGCTGGCCCCCACGCTGGCCCCACGGGCCAGCACCAGTCATCTTCGTAAGGGCTGGCCATGGGTAGTGTGCCAGCTGAGCACCACACATGCATCTCACCGCTCCTGCACCAGCCTCAGAACACAGGCACCACATGGCGTCCACACCAGGATGGGCTAGACCTGGGGGACAGGGCTGGGAAAACAGCCCAGGACCATGGCCTTAACTGGGAAAAAGGGCTCCCAGGGGCTGCGTCCCCTCACCAGCCCATGGCCCTAGGGTCCAATTAGCACCCCCTGTCCCGGAAGCCAGGTGTCAGTGCACGGCCACATGCTCGCTTGTGGGCCACCCCTTCTGCTTCCCGCTCCTCGGGGCTGCGGAGCCGCTGTGACAGGTGCCCCTTGACCACCAGAGCTAAAAGAGTTCCCGTCCAGGCCTCTGTGGAAGTCTGCAGAGCACAGGCATGGGAGGTAAGCCCCTGCCCAAGCTGACCCCTGACCCGCCTGGGGTTGTGACAGGCTGGTGTGTCACCAAACCTCACCATGAGTCCCCAGGCCAGACCCCACACTGAAACCAGCATCTGGTTCATTCGCTTCGAAAGGCTGAGAACTCTGAGCCCTGAACTCACGTGTTCACACGGAGCCTTGCACACATATTCGTGCACATGCACACATACAACACCTGAGTCTCAGGGCAGCCCACTTACTGCCCTGCCACTGGGGGGGTGCCAGGAGCCTGCCCACACAACTCAGGGGACCCCATAGAGGGGCCTCAGATGAAGGGAGTGCGGTGAGCAGGAAAGAGATGCCAGGGGTCAACCCCATGGAACAGCGGGGCCCTGGCCGAGGGGACAGAGAGGAACAGTGGTATAGCAGAGCCCCCGTGGGGTCCTTCAAGGGGCACACTCAGCCCTGCAGGAGTGCCTGGGCGACCAGAGTCACCGGGCAGACCAGCCTCTCCATAGGGAGGGCGACCCAGCCAAGGGTGAGAAATGAACAGCACCCCAACCCTGTGGGCACGAGGCAGGGGCACAGTGAGGGCTCTAGGGTTCAGAGAGCAGCCCTGCAGCAGGGCCCCCAGACCAGGGTGTCCAGATGCCAGGGGATCCATAGAGAGTTGGTCCCACAGGTCAGGTTGTCCACACTCTAGGGGGGTCCCACAGACCAGGGAGGATACACACATCTGGGGTCTGAAGAGTTGACCCCGAGGCCTCCCCCAAAGCCCACCTACTGCCCACCTTCACAGGTACCCAAGCCGTGACCTGGGGGTTCACTCTCAGACTCCCCCTTCATCCGTGCCCCAGACGACCCCTCCCAGGAACCTGCGCTGTCATCCTACTTGGTCCCAGCCCACACCCCTCCTCGAGGGCTCCCCTCCTCCCCACCCCAGCACACTGGCTGGCGCCCCACACCAGCTTGCCTGGGCTACGGCAGAGCCCTTCTGGCCAGCTGGGCCCAGGGACCCCAACACCAGGGCCCCAGGCAGATCCCTCCCTGTTGCCCTCATGACCCAAATTTCTCTCCCCTCCAGGAGTCTCCTCTGAGGCTGCCACCCTTGGCCAGCGGCCCCAGGGGGACAGGCGGGAGGGGGCCTGGCAGGCTCTGCCCTTCACTCATGGGGGGGTTCCACAGCACGGTGCCACCCCGGGGTCCAGGGGGGCTTTGCCCAGTTCGTGGTGTGAGGGGTGTCTGCGTGTTTAGGACACTCGCAGTGCTGTTGGCCAGAGACCCAGGCCCTGAGCTGAGCCAGAGCCCTAGGCTGTGGGCCCCTGGGCGGACCGGGCTTGGACCCACCAGGCGCAGGCTGGGGCTGGCAGCCGACCCCTGCCTGCACCGGCACATCGAACAGGAAGCAGCCTCAGCTTCTCACAGTGCCCAGGCTGGGACCCCAGGCCTGCCCGGCCCTGGTGTGCGTGTACCCTCAGCCCATGGGGCCCTGGCCTGGGCGGCCCTTCCAGACAGTGGCTGCAGCCCCGTGACTCTAACACCGAGGGAGCCATACTTCCTCCCCAGAGCTGCTGCCCTGCCCAGGCCACACCCATGGCTGCCTGGTGGGTAAACAGCAGCCAGCGGGACAGCTCGCTCCCCAGGCCCTTTAAGCAGCCCCACGCGGCACACAGCATCACCAGTCCCATCTCAGGGCAGAAGAGCAAGGCTGAGAGAGACTAGGGAATGGGGTGGGTTGGGCGACAGCTGGGGTCTGAGCTCCCGTCCCACGGCTCTGCTCCCTCCAGGCACAGAGCTGGCTCAGCAGCGGTCACTCCCTCCAGGAGGCCCTTGGCAACCTGTCCCTAGTGGGGTGACCTCAACCGGACCGCAGGGCACAAAGGGTGGCACCCCTGTGGCCCATGTTTGCCTGCAGGGCCCGGCCCCCCAGGAGGCCAAGCTGTGCCCACACTGGCCTGTGCCCAGGGATGGAGGCAACACCCCATGGGTGACTCCACGGGGCCTTGGTGGCCCAGAGACAGCCTGCCAGTGCGAGGGGAGGGCCCAGGGCTGCCACTGCTCTGCTCTGCTGCACTGAGGGTCTGCCGGGACTTGCTGGGCCACCTGGGCCGAGGGCTGGGTCTGGGGGAGGATGCTGGGGATGGGGGTGACTCACAGGGGGCCAAGGCCTGGCCCAGCCTCGACCTAGACAGAGCGCCAGGCCAGCCAACATCTCTGCCCTGAAAACGGAGGGGCCCAGCAGCAAAGCAGCACAGCGTCCTTGGGAGCTGGGGCTGTGGCAGGAGCCTCAGCTCCGAGGGAGGGCGGGGGAGACCAGGAGGCCCAGTGGGGGTCAGACCCAAAAGCATAGGGTTTTGTCCCCAAAGGGAGAGGGCGCAGAATCCCCAGGGTCACCCCCCACTCTGCCTGGGGCAAGGCCCAGCCACCTGACAGACACTTGGCCCAAAGAGAAGGGGCCTGCAGGCCTCCGTGAGGTGACAGAGGCTGAGCCCAGCCGCCCCGCGTCCCTGGGGTCTCGCGCATGTGACTGGCCTGGCCGCAGCCTTGCTGCCCTGCTGCCTCAGGATCCGGGAGGCTGTGGTGCGAGCTGCGGCCTCTGACCCCAGCCAGGTCCACATCTGCCCTGTACCTCCCTTCCTCGCATTCCCACGGGACAGACCACCATGGTATCTGGCAAACAGGTGAGAAAATGTGGCTCCCAGAACAGAGATGTCCCAGGGGTCCAAAGCCCAGGGCCAGGTGCCCCCAGAAGCCATGGCCAGCCAGCACCTGTCGACAGCAGCCTGTGGCCCGGGACAGGCCTGAGTGCAGGTAGTGAGGCCTCCCTGCAGCCAGGCTGTACGCCCCAAGGTGGTTTAGAAAATACACAGCAGCCTCCCTCTCTCACAGGCCTGCAGACAGATGGCCGCAGGGCTGCAGCCCGGAGGGAGGGGCCAGCGCAGGCTTGCTAGGCCTGCTGCAGCTCAAAGGCCTCCAGGGTCAATCTCTGCTCAGGGAGTTGGGGAAAACCGGTTGGCAGGGGAAATGGAGCCCTCATGCAGGGTCACACATGGGAGCCTGCCTCTCTGGGCAGGGGTCTCTAAGGAGAGCTGTGGGGCCAGGCCGCCACAGCTGGCCCCAGCGTCCTGAACTCAAAGGTTTGATACTCAGCAGTCAGTATCATCTCAACAAAACTCAGCTGCCTGCACCCTCTCTAAGCCCCCAAGGGCTCCTCGGCAGTGCGTCTCCTGGCCAGCTCCTTGCAGAAGTTCCAGAAAGCAGGGATGCTGGCCAGGCCTCCCTGTGCAGGGTCTGCCCACTGGCTGCTGGTTGTGCGGCCCTGTGACAGATGGGCATCTTGCTCTCGGTCCTTCTAGCCCCCTGAGTACAGGGAGGATGTGCCCAGTGGGGCCTGGGCCAGGTGTCCCCCTTGTCTGTGCAGTGAACCATCCCAGGACCCACCCACTCCACAGAGGCCCATGCTCCGGCCTGTCCGCAAGGGGCTCAGGAGTCTCACATGGTAATGGCACTCTGGGTGACTCACAGCTGGGGAAGCTTGAGAAATGCCAGCTTAGAGGTCAAGGCCAGAGGTCCAGGCTGGCAAGACCTGGCAGGCAGCCGGTCCTCACACCCACTGTCTCTTCATTGCTCTGAGCCTGTACTGTCCTCGGGCCACCCCTCAGCAGGCACCACACCACTGAGGCCCTCAACCAGAGGTATAACCCTGCAGCACCCACAAAGCCATGCCCACACCAGCCTGTGCCAGCCTGGAGAGCCAGAGCTGCTGGGGCAGGGCAGGCCTGGGCTGTCAGCACCATTACTGCATCAGAAGGAATCCTGGCTTACGGAGATGCTGGGAGGGCTGCTCACAGCAGGGCACCTGGGGCTGAGCCCATGTGCTGGCACACAGTAGGCGCTCAGTGAACATACGTGGCTGTGTGAGCAGCTGAGAAACTTGCTTCAGATCAACAGTAGGTTCCAGACTCAAGAATGAGCCCAGCGGCTGGCCCGGCAGCTCCATGCTCCTGCTGAGACCTCATCCCGCCAGAGAGCTCCCCTCCCCTCTGCGAACCCACCTCCAAGGAAGGGGCTGCCGCCTCCCAGTTTCCCAGCAGTGATTAATGCTGGTTGCTGGGCCTGCTCCAGAAAAACACACCCCGTGTGACCAGCCCTCCCCGTGTGTCTGCAGGCACTGCCATCTGTCACTGTGCAGGGCTCCCAGGCCCGCAGGTCTGCATGTGGACCCGGGTAGCTGCCGGTACACAGCAGTTGTGGGCAACACCTAGCTGCTGCCCTGAACAGACCCAGCACAACCTGGCTCCTCTGGGGCCCGAGGGCCCACACCAGTCGGGGCCTCCACTGACTGGCCCTGAGGGCAGGCAGGAAGGCACCGAGGAGGACCGGGCCCCTGGGCAGGCAGGTCAGTGCTGTGGACCCTGGGGCCTGAGGCCAGATCCCAGCTGCCCCAAGTACCCAGGCCAGGTTGGAAGCTACCTCTGGACCCTGCCTGACAAGCAGGCTGTAAACTCGAGCATCACGACACGGAACATTATGGGCAGAGGGCTGCAGTCAGGGTGAAACCTCAGTGCCAAGCAAAGGCGGGGCTGGGGTCCGTTTCAGGAGCAGGCCCTGGAGGGTGGAGGGGCTGGGGGAGGCCAGATTTTTATTTTCAGATTCTCCACAAGGGCAAGAGTCCAAGTCCAGCCACGAGACAGAGCTGCCCAGAGCGGAGCCTGCCGAGGCCCAGCTCCTGTCTCCGGGATGGCTCTGGTCACGGCAGAACGTGGCTATGGCAGGGCTGACACCCACCCGCCCTGCGGCTGTCAGGTCCCATGCTGGGGACTCCAGCTTGCTTGCTTCCTTAGATGAGGGGTAAGGAAAGGAGTGCAGAAAGTGATCTCCAAACCAGATAGCCACAGGCCTGGGGGGAGGTCTGGCTGGAGGCAGAGAGGAAAGAGGGGAGGTTGAAGATGCTGCGGACACCCAGCCACAAGTCGGGGCCTGCAGCCTCCCTCGTCCTGAGTCAGGGGGCTTAGAAAACAGGGTGTGGGGGAGCCTCTGCTGCCAGTGGCCCTCTCCGAGGAGGGAAGGAATGCCGCCCTGCACATACCGGGAGCAGGAACAGGCCCAGGCCGGCAGCCCTGCCTGGGGAGGAAGTAGGGGCCATGGGTGGCAGGGGACCTCGGCCACCCCAGGACAGGCTTGGCAGCTCCCAGGTGACTGTGCTGCAGCCCCGAGGTGTCACCTGGTTCCACCCAGCACTCTGCAGTCGCCAGAATGAGCAAGGCACCTCACCCGGGAGGCCATATGTTAAATCACATGACTTGTGCATAAATGGCTTCTGGCACATCTAATGAGGAGATCGTGCCAGCAGGGTAACTGCAAGGGGATGGTCCCCCTGCCACATGCTCACCACCACAGCACAGTCCGGTCCGCGGAGGGGAAAAGTTGGGCCTCTGCAAGGGTCGCTGCTCACTGCTCCCAATTTCAAAACAAGGCCCAGCAGGAGCGGTCAGACATTAGTGCCTGATTAATGCCTAATCACTTATCTGCGCACAGCTCACTACCATGTGACACTGTATCCAGGAGACTCTTCCCTGCAGCAGCCAGGTGCATCTCAGGAGGCATCTGCCCCCAGGCCTGCCCGCGGACCCCTCCAGCGGAGAAGCCAGTCGCCCAGCGCAGCTCCACAGCTCGGACCTTCTCACCCCTGCGCTCCCAGGGCTCCTGCACCTAAAACTGTTAAAATCCCCCCAGCCCCTCCCGCCGGACACAACTGCTCGTCACCAGTACCAACCTCAGCCTGAGTCGCTCCTGGGGTCCGTGATATTAGGGTGCCCCCCCTTTGTGAGTAACCGGCGTCCGTCTGACCCCACGCCCCCCCGCCCCCACCCGGAGCCAACAGACGACAATTCTGAAACAGACGAATTCAACAGTGCGTCCGAACAAAGAAAAGTGCATTAATTATGGCAGACGTGCGGGTTCGGGGATGCGGCGGCAAGCGGCGCGGGAGTCGGGACTCGGGCTCCACGCCCCGCGCCCGGGCTCCCACTTGGCGCCCACCGCGGCTTCCCGCTCCGAAAAGTCGCGACGACTTTTAGAGCCACTCTGACACCCGAGTGGCGGCAGCGCTCGCGCGCCCTGAAACCCGGGCTCGGGGAAACCGAAAGCGGGCGCCGGCCCGCGCCGCCCTGCCCTGGGGCCGGTCCGGGCCGCGGGCCCGCGCGGGGTGGCCCCGGGCCGGCGCCCCCACCCCGCTCACTTTTTCGTGCAGTCCAGCAGGATCCCGGCGAAGCTGCGCTCGCCGCAGCTCACGGTGACCAGCAGCGCGCCGTTGACTACCTGCTCCACCCGCACGGGCAGCCGGCAGCCGGCCCGCGGCTCCATGCTCCAGCGCCGCGGCCCGGCCCGCGCCCCCGCCCCGCCCCGCCGCCGGGTCAGCCCGCGCGTGACGCCGCCCGCCGGCCGCCTG
>JAQQAC010022981.1:937017-955155 GCA_029783875.1 Phataginus tricuspis
CCGGGGGTCGTCGCGCACGGACGCGGGCTGCAGCGGGGCCTGTCTGGGGCTGGGCGCGGAGGTGCATTGCGGAGCCCACCGGAACCGGCAGGGAGGCGTCCACCTCTGGGCTCCGCTGATCGCAAGCGTCCGCGGATAGGACCCGAAGGCGGAGCGGAGGGCGGCGGGGACACTTCCCTGGCCTCTGTTTAGGGCCCCTCCTTCCCGCCCGGGGCCTACCTCGCCCCCTGCTCCCCGTACCGTGAGACCCCAGCCTCGGGGTCTGGCGCCCCGTGGCCGCCTGGGCACTGCGAGAAGTCCCGGCGGCGCGAGCAGGAAGCCGGGCTGGGCGGGCCGAGGGGACGCGGGGAACAGAGGCTGGTGCGCCGCAGCGGCCCAGTTTCACTTGGCGACCCCATGAGCCCGGCGCCTCCCTGGGTGTCGTGAGGGCGCGCGCCTGGCTCAGGGCTGCCCTGTGTGCCCGGGGGTGCCCCGCACCGGGATTGGGGACGGTGCCCCCAGGTTGCCAGGGAACAGCGGGTACTATACGACCCCGCTGGCGGGACGGGCTGGGGCGCCATGCGGCCGCTTTACGAGGGAAAGGACCGCCTTCCCCGAGCAACAGCGGGGCTCTCCGGCGCGCGCAGTCAGCCCGCTGGGGCAGGGGGAGGTGGAGACACCCAGCAGTCCTGGGACCCCCACCCGGACTTTGCCCCGCGCGCCTCCAGCCCAGGAAAAGTTGCGCCTCCTGCACCCGCCAGGGACCCTGTAGCCAGTGGCCCCCGGGGTTCCGCCTGTTGCAGTGACCTTGCCCGGAGCGCGGCGCAAGCGGCCCCCTAACCAGGCCAGCTGTGCCTGGCTTGGCAGCGGAGACTGGCCTGCAGCCCGGTTGTCCTGACAACCGGACGCCGCCGCCGGCCGGCCCGCCCCTCGCTCGCAGGGCTTGGACCTGCGCCGTGTCCGACACCCACGGCGCCGCGCGTCCTCGCCCTCCCGCGGCCGCGCGGGCGGCGAGCCGGCAAAGAGGAGCCAGGGCGGAGCTGGGGGCCCGCGGGACCTCACACTGCCCTATCACCCCGATTTCAATTTTACAGGGCTGGGGAGCGAGGCCTGCCAGCTGAGAGAGTGCCTGAGCTCTGTAGGGCTGGGGTTCCCCCTCGGAGAGAGGGACCCCACCAAGAGGCAGCAGGCACCTCAATGGCCACCCCTCCAGGGTCAGCTGCCCCTCCCCGTGACCGCTTGGCCCTGGGACCTGCCTACTGTCTGCACCCACAGGCCTTTGCAGCCTCGCCTTCCAGAGCTGGGTGGGGCTGATTTGGAGCAGGAACACAGGCAACAGGGACCCCTGCTGGCACTGGGCGAGGAGGCTGGCCGAGGCTGACTGGCATGGCAGCCAGTGCATCCCAATGCCTGCTGGGCACTGTCCTTCCAGGGCACTGGGGACACCACGTGACCAGGTTGTAGGGGTGTCACTCCCAGGCTGGTGGGGATGTTACCGGTGGGGGTGTGTCAGTGTGCGTGCAGGGGCTGTTTGGATGGGGTATCTAGGAAAAATGACCTGGAGGCTGATGCCTGAGTGAGCAGGTGACCAACCCAGGGAGGAGGGGCCTGCAGGGGAAACCTAGGCAATGCGGTGTGCGGGGCTGAGGTGCGAGTGCCTGGGGCTTGGGGGTCGGGGCGCACAGAAAGGCACCAGGTTGTGGTGAGGAAGGCAGGCTTCTGGATAATTCCGATGTCAGCTGGAGCAGCCTGGGGTAGGAAGACAGAGGTACCTGAGGATGCTGGGCTTTGGGTGGGGCCAGGCTGAGGCGGAGGTGGAGTCTGCTGGGACTGAGAGTGTGTGGGGTGGCCCGCAGAGGGGCCTGAGGGCCACAGACCCAACCTGCAGCTCCCTAGTGCTAGGCAGGGGTCCCAGAGGGGAGAGGGGTGGGAATAAGTGAGAAGGGGTGCCCTGCCCCATCCCCAGCCTGCTGTGTGCTGTGCTTTCTAATTGAGCTTGGAAATTGTAAAAACCTGTTCTCTAGTGTGCTCTGGAGTTTTAAAAGGGAGACCAGCAGATTGAAAGGGTGACTGCTTAGGGCCTCACCAGCAGGTGCCTTACTCCCAACCCACTCACCTGCTCCAACTCCCCCTTGGCTCCTTCACCACCATCCCTATTTCCGGAGTTGCTGATTAAAATGCAGATGTCCTTCAGAGGGGTCCTGGGTGTCAACCCCTATTGCTGCTGCCTCCTGACCCAGTGTTCCCTGAGTGTCCCCATCAAGGGCCAACCTTGACCCATCAGCCAGGTCCAGCAGGTCCTGGGCAGAACAGCCCTGGACAGTCAGGGCTGAGGGTGGCTGCCTGGCAGTTCTAGGGAGGCCCTGTGGGTGACCTTGCTGAGGGAGGCCTGGGCCAGGAGTCTTCTCTCTAGGTCTCTGGACTTTGCGCCTAAAGCCTTTGCTCCTTGCCACAGGTCCCATGGCCACTAACAGGCCTACCAGCACTCAGCCTTGGCTTGGCCTGCCCTATAAGGGTTTATAGGGTTGATGCCACCACAGTCACCACTGTCACCACCACATTAGCAAACCCCTGACACACACACAGTTATCCCCAACGGGCAGTAGTGGGACCCTCAAGCCCCGTGCCCACATCCCTGTGTAGCACCCACACCTTGGCCAGTGTTGGTGCTGAAGGGCCCCACCGAGGCTGGGGCTCAGAGAGAGCTGTGCCCACCTGCGTCCTTGGCAGACAAGCTGGGGCAGCCTCTATGAGCAGGGTGACTCTCAGCAGCGGCCTGGATCCCCATTAGACATGGATCCAAGAGGCCCTGTGGTCGCAGGCATCTGAGGAATAACATTTTCAGGGTGAGGAATCTCTTCCACAAGGAACTGCTTAGTTTCAAAACAGTTGATCTGTGGCCTTTTCTGTTTCTTCCTCAAGATAAGCCTGTT
Source organism: Phataginus tricuspis (assembly GCA_029783875.1). Taxonomy (NCBI): domain Eukaryota; kingdom Metazoa; phylum Chordata; class Mammalia; order Pholidota; family Manidae; genus Phataginus; species Phataginus tricuspis. The sequence continues at coordinate 939,930 of JAQQAC010022981.1, forward strand.
CTCTTGACAAGGAGAACAAAATGCAGAGCATCCCAGGGTGGCGTGGGTCACGGCGAGCACCCCAGCTTCTCCCTGCACACGGCAACTCGGCGCCCAAGGCTTGGGGTGCATTCGGCACCACTGGTTACCTGGTGTGCGGTGGGCCCTCCGTGTCCCAGTGTCAGGGGGAGGTGTCGATGCAAACTACTTGGCCTGGAACTGAGCTCTCTTTAGAGCCTGAGGTTGGCGATGTTCCTCGTGGATCTCTGCATGAGGGGGCACAGTGTAAGACGGCCTGACGCAGAGTCATAGTCCTGAAGTCTGCCTGCCTCACAGAAATGAAGTCGTGCGGACGGAAGCGCAGAAAAGCATGCGTGTCTCCCCAAAGGGCAGATCGCCCACGTTGGTGCTGGGCGGGAGAGAGCTGGACCACTGCCTCCAGGGTCCTGCCAGGTGGCACCATGTCCGTGGAGGCGGCAGATGGGCCCCTGGAAGCAGCGGACACACATTTTATTTATTTATTTATTTTTATTAAGGTATTACTGATATACACTCTTATGAAGGTTTCACATGAAAAAACAATGTGGTTACTATATTCATCCATATTATCGTGTCCCCCATACCTCATTGCAGTCACCGCCCATCCGGGTAGTAAGATGCCACACAGTCACTATTTGCCTTCTCTGTGCTACAGTGTCTTCCCCATGATCCCCCCCCCACACCATGTGTGCCAATCATAATGCCCCCTTTTCCCCCTTATCCCTCCCTTCCCACTCATCCTCCCCAATCCCTTTCCCTTTGGTAACTGTTAGTACATTCTTGGGTTCTGTGAGTCTGCTGCTGTTTTGTTCCTTCAGTTTTTGCTTTGTTATGCTCCACAGATGAGTGAAATCATTTCATACTTGTCTGTCTCCGCCTGGCTTATTTCACTGAGCATAATACCCTGTAGTCCATCCATGTCGTTGCAAATGGTAGGATTTGTTTTCTTCTTATGGCTGAATAATATTCCATTGTGTATATGTACCACATCTTCTTTATCCATTCATCTACTGATGGACACTTAGGTTGCTTCCATTTCTTGGCTATTGTAAATAGTGCTGTGATAAACATAGGAGTGCATATGTCTTTTTGAATCTGAGAAGTTGTATTCTTTGGGTAAATTCCTAGGAGTGGGATTCCCGGGTCAAATGATTATTTCTATTTTTAGTTTTCTAAGGAACCTCCATATTGCTTTCCACAATGGTTGAACTAGCTTACATTCCCACCAGCAGTGTAGGAGGGTTCCCCTTTCTCCACATCCTCACCAGCATTTGTTGTTCTTAGTCTTTCCGATGTTGGCCATCCTTACTATTGTGAGGTGGTATCTCATTGTGGTTTTTATTTGCATTTCCCTGATGATTAGTGATATGCAACATCTTTTCATGTGCCTGTTGGCAATCTGAATTTCTTCTTTGGAGAAGTGTCTGTTCATATCCTCTGCCCATTTTTTAATCGGGTTATTTGCTTTTTGGGTGTTGAGGCGCAGACACACATTTTAAACACCAGAGTGGAATGCCCTGGAGGCTCAGATCCGGCGCCTGCAGCCTGGGAGTAGGGCAAGGCTGAGGGGAAGGTGCGGTGAGCTGAGTCCCCTGAGTCCCGGGCCCTCCTGGCAGGCCCTTGGCTCCTGACTGGTGACCACGTGCAAGGAGAAACCCTGTGACTGAAACCACTCTCAGCCCCTGGTGGCACCTCATTGACAGGCACCTTTGTGTTGTGCTCATTTCAAGCGGGAAGTCTTGTCAGACCTCATCCTGGAAGGGGGGCTTCGTTTGTTGAGACATCCTGAGATTTCACAAACTGGTTTTCAATGACCTACCCCCCAAGGACACTTGGATAAAGCCCCTCAGAGCCCACAGAGAGTATTTTCACAGAGGGCCTGTGGAGGGCGCTGCCCTGCCTCCTGCTCTGCGCCCCAGGCCACCCTCTCCCCTCTGTGGGCATGGCAGACAGAGGCTCAGGGGCACCTGGGCTCACCCCTAAGGCTGGGGGGACCCCGGGGCAAGGGCCTGCAGGCCTTTCACCCCGCCTCAGGTGTGGCGGGATGCACCTGCCCCACGTGCAGACACCTGGCTGGGGCTGCCTTTCGGGGAGGCCATGGAGGCAGCTGTGCTCCCGACCCCTTGTCTCTGGGCCTTGACACTGTGGGGAGCTGGCCAAGAGCAGAGGGCCCACACCACCCACGTGCCCACGTGTCTTTGGTGGAAGCCAACAAGTTCCCCACCTCCTCTGAACAGCCTTGGGGCTCATGGTCAGGAGGGCTGGGGCCCCCGGGGAGAATAGGGACATGGTAGGGGCAGCCCTCCACCCACAAGGTCAGAAAGGCCTAGAGTTGCTTCCTACCTGCTCTGTCCCATCCTCAAAGAAATGGAGGCTGATGGTTTTATGCTGGGGTGGGGGGATCGCTCTCCAATGAGCTCTACTGCCCACAGGCTTCAGGCTGCCTCAGGTGGACCGTCAGCTGTCCTCAGCCCAAAAATGTGCTTTTCTGAGCACTGGGAAGAATGCAGGCTCCTGGCACACAGCGACGCGCAGCCCCAAGCCCCGCGAGACTCGCCCCTTCCCCTCTGTGCACCAGGCTTCCACCCTGTGGACCCGACACCGACACCCAAGGAGGAGGCCAGGAGTCCTGGAGGCCTGCAGCCTCCCTGCCCAGACAGACCAATCCAGCCGCACCGCCTGCACCCCGCCCTTTCCCAGCATGGGGCTCCCCGACACCTCAGCCCTCAGGCCTCCTGGTGCTGCTCCTCCCAACAGGCAAGGGGTCCCCAGGCCACGCTCTGGGCCCACTTGGGGTTGGCACCCCACCTGAGGACTCCCTCTCTGCCTAGTGCTTGGGTCCTCAGCCTGGCCTGTGCCTTGCGGGTCCTGAGACACAGACGGGGCTGCAGGTGGCCTGTGTGTGGGGTCTGAACGGCCTCTGTGTGCACCTGTCCACGGATGGCTCATGGTAAGAGAAGGGGCGGCTGCTGCTGGCCGGGTCTCGACCCTCCCATCCTGGCACTCATTCAGGCCCAGGCCTCTAAGGAACCCAAGAATGTTAAATAGGAACCACGGCTTCCCAGTCATGATGCAGGTGCCTGGTCAAGGTGGGAGGTCAGACCCCGAGAAGTCAGCCCCCGCTGCGCCCCACTGCCACGGCCAGCAGGGCATCTGCTTTTCTTCCAGGTCGGTGGACGCAAGGGCCAACCCTGCCCCATGGCTCCACGGTGGCTGTGTGCCCAAGTCACGTCAGGCCGGAGGTGCTACCTGCAGGGAACAGGGGTCACAGCCCCAGGCCAGCAGCAGCCTGGGGCCTCCCTGGGCTGGGGGCCACCTGCTGTGTGCACAGGCCAGTCCTACCTCCCGCAGCAGTCTCTGCACCCTGCCATTGGGGCATTCCTGGCCTCCCTCAGGGCTCTTCCTTGCCTCCCAAGGCTGTGGCGCAGAAGAAAGAGAGGTTCTGGGAGGCACCGACGGGAATGTTAGGCACAGACGGTGCTCACCGGGCAGCTAAGGAAGGAGAGATGATAAAAGCAGGAGGGGGGCCGTCAGGGCCCGGGGGGGGGGCATCCCTGCCTGGACACACAACATGCACAAGGGAACGGGCCTCAGGGCCCAGCCAGGAGCAGGGCCAAGCTAGGAGGCGCCTCCAGACTGTGCCCAAGTAGCCTGAGCACCTTAAAGTAGGGTCCTGGTTACCACCTCTGCAAGCAGCGTAAGTGAGGGGAAAGCAGAAACGAACACATCCTGTGATGGTAGAAACGGCATGTTATCCCCACAGCCTGATCTTAGGAGGGGCAGCATTTGGATGCAGCCCTGGCTGACCGGCGGGTGGAAGGGCTGGCTGGGGTGGGGTCCGGGGAAGACAGCTGCTGCCCTGGCGCCCTGCCCTCCACACAGTCCACCTGCCTCCTTGCACAGCCCAGCCTGAGCTGTAGAGGAGAGCTCTGGGCTCCAGGGGGCCCCCAGTGAGAAATAAGGTGGGGCAGCTCCCTCCAGGCAACAGCGTAGGGGATAGCAGGCCAGACTCTGGGAGTGGGCCTGGTCAGCTCTGCCTCCCCGACCAAGAGGCCAAGGAGGCGCTGAGAAGGGCCTGTGAGGCCCACACCTGCAGGGCTGTGCAACATGGGGACTCTCTGCAGAGCCCTGGGGGTGGAGAAGGGCCTGTGTCCACGCACCCGCCCCCGAGTGGTGGAGGACCAGTTCAGCACCCACTGCTGGTGGCCAAGGCAAACGTCCCCGCCTGAGGGGACCACAGCCCCGGCCAACAGCTCCGAGGGAGCCGCAGCAGTGCCAGCCGAGGGAGGCAGCAGACAGGGCCTGAGTGGGTCTTCGAGCAGGCACCCTCCAGACTTGCAGAGCTGAGGGAGGGGTCTCCCCACTAACCTCCAGCAAGCAGACTGACAGGTGGGACAGCCACGCTGAGATGCAAACCAGGAGCACGGGAGATGGTCAGGAAAAACACCTCAACTGAGCAAAGAGGGAAATGGAAGATAGCAGTGTGGGAAGAGCCAGAGGCTGCCCTGAGAATCATAAGGCTCTAGAGGGACAGGCACAGGGGAGGCAACCATCCAGAGAAGCAAGACCAACTCACTCCAGGTCTGGGAAGACCCAGGCCCACAGCCGGGAGGGAGGCAGGGCTGCCTGGACAGGAAGGCAGGTCCCACAGCCTCTGCAGGACGCAGAGCCCCATCCACAGCAGCCCCCACCCCAGGGCGGAGAGGGGGGGCCACGGCCCCAGCCACAGGAGCCACCGGGAGACTCGGGGGTGTGCTCCCTGCCTCCCCTACTGGTGAGCTGGGAAAGAACACCATCAGAACTGGAACAGAAACCTTGGAATGAAGCACAGAATGGCATGTCTGTGTCCACACAGACATCAGGCCAACTGGGAATGTGGAATCAGTGTGTCATAAACACTTCTGCACTCCTCCCTCCAGGGAGGGACACCCCTAAAGGGAGCAGAGTGGGAAGCACCTCCGGACCTCGGTGGAACAGGGCGGCCAGGATGGGTGTATCCCCACAGCAGTCTGGGTGTGACGCAGTTACTGAGAGGACATGGAGGGAGAGGTGCTGTCCTGGTTCTGGCCTAGGCCTTAGGAAGGTCTTGAAGCATCCACCTTGCACCCTAGAGCCCTGCCCTGCTGTGGAAGAAGGCAAGATATGCCCCTGCGAGAGCACACCGAGGGACATGTGCAGAGGGCAGGGGCACCTTCCAGGAGACCTTGAAAGGCATGAGTGTGTGGGGGAGCCGTCCCAGACTATTCTGTCCAAGGTCACAGGGTAAGGGGGACCAGCCTGTCAGCTCACGCAGCATGAGGGATCAAGAACAGGTGCTGTGTGGGCCACTGTGCGGTCCGTCACCCAGCTGTAGGTGGTGGAGGTAGCGTTCGGGCAGAAGCACCTGGAGGGGAGGCATGGGGCTGGGGGTGGTGAGGAAGAAAACTGACTTTTACTTTCAAGATTAAGAGAGAAATACCTGTATGATTAAGATATGGTAAAGGGAATGTAGTCCTAAGAGGAAGGAGAGGACGCGGAGACTCAGGTTAACACAGAGAAGGTGGAGTGGACAGCAGCTCGAACAAGCCCGGAACACAGGCACGAAAACACAAGCATGGAGGGAATTAGATCAAGTGGCTCAGCTGCGGGAGGCCCCACCAGGTGCTGAGTGCTAAGCCGGGCAGCTGAGCCACGGGGGAGGCCAGGTGCTGTCCCGGGGCCACAGTGAGGCGGAGGGGGCAGTACCCCCTGGAGGGCAGGGCCTGCAGCGAACAGCTGACAGCTGTCACCCTCTAGACACTTGGAGGCAGAGGCAAACTGAGTCCAGCCAGAGCGCTGCCCAGGCTCGACCAGGCTCAAGCCCTGAACGGACCGAGGTGATGAAATACATCCCTATTTACATGCCTGACAGAGGAGAAGGCCGACCAGTCTTCTTAAAGGAAAATGGCATTGTTTTCAGTCTCCAGGGGTTAAAAAAATGTTTTTATAGCAATGTTTGGCACACAAGAAAAGTCATGAGACAAATGTAGTATGTGTTAGAAAATGAGAAGAGGTGAAATGGGTAAGATCTGGAATCCAGCATGGAACTGGCAACCATATAAAAACACCAAACAGACATTCCGAAACTGAATACTATCTGCAATTAAAAACTGTTGAACATAAAAACTTTATTTAAAAAATCATGATTAATACATTAAAGGATCTAATGGAAAAGGTGACAGCATACATAAATGATACGGAATTTCAGCTGAAAGACGCATGGCAACTATAAAGAGAAGAACGGAGCTGCTAGCGATAAACCAGCCAGGCGGGGTCCCTGGTGGCACATCCCTATGGCCGTGCAGCCGGGGGGGCGGCGTGCGTGGTGCCCAGCATGCTGCTTCTAAGCTCTAGGCAGCATCACCTAAACCCCCCACGCTTATTCACGTTCTTCTCATATAATACAGTCAGACATTTTTATGTTCAAAAGGCCTCGCTGATCCTCCTGATGAACACGTCAGGGGGCGGGATCAGTGAGTACGAAGCCGTGCCCGTGGGAACCACCCGGCCTCAAGTACAGAGGAGTAAAGAGGGAAAAACGAGGGAGGTGTATGTGGGACACAGTCAAGTGGCTTAAGATGCATAAAACCACAGTCCCAGAAGGGAGAAGATAGAGAATAGGGGGGAAAATACCCAAAAAGTAATGGCTGAGAATTTTCTAAAACTGATGAAAGGTACTGATTCACAGATTTGAGGAGTTCTGTATACTGCAAAGGGTAAGTCAGACCACATCTAGGCACAAACTGCTGAGACCTGAAGGCAGAGAAGGTCTCTAAGATGGCCAGAGAAAATTCCAAAGGCCTAACAGGAAGGATGAAACCTGACTTCTAACACAGCTCATGGGAGTCAGAAGTGGGCCAGCATTGTTCATGTGCCGTGGTGATGGACGCTGCCAATCTATGGTTTGCCCAAGCAGAAATAAGGAAAACTAAATTTTTTTCTGACAAACAAAAGCGAAGTGAATTTATTGCCTCCTGAGCCATAACCATAGCACAAAGAAATACTAGAAAGTTCTTTAGATGAAGGAAAATTACCTCTGATACGCATGAAACTACGGAGGGAAGGCAAGCCCAGCAGGGATATAAAGAGCATACAAACAGCGCCAGCGTGGGCCTTGCAGGTTTACCAGGGGTGCGGAAGGAAGCCACGCCCCGCAGCAGCCCCGGGGCACTGCCCACGGGGAGGCGCCTGGTTGTCTGGGCAGGAGAAGACATGAAACCGAGTGTGCACACTAGTCTCTGGGGGCACCTGAGAGAGCGATACGGGAAGCTACCACTCTAAAAGGAGAGAGAAAATAGAATGATCAAAAAATAAACATTTGATTAACCTATCAGAAAGCAAGAAAGGAAGCATAAAGGGACAAAAATGTATGAGACACATAAAATTAGTAGCAAGATAGCAGATGTAAAATCACCCATATGCACGATTACCTGAGATGTCAGTGGGCAACACACGCTAATTAAAAGACAAAGATTGACAGGCTAGATCAAGAAAACAAGACCCAACTATATGCTGTTCACAGACGATGTACTTTAAAGAAAAAGAAAAGTAAAAAGTAAAAGAGATGCACTTTTAATTTAAAAAAAGTAAAAATAGAAAAGACAGTAAAAAGCATGGAAGATGTATCATGGAAATACCAACCAAAACAGTGGTGGTACCAGAAAAAGGAGACTTTAAGGCAAGAAGTATAAAATGAGAGAAAGAGAAATATTTCATAAGGATAAAAAGGTTAATTCAACAGGAAGACAGTCTTTAATGTGTATGCATCTAATAACATGGTTCCAAAACATCTACAGTGAAAACTGACACAGCTAAAAAGAGAAATGTGCAAGTCCACAGACACAACTAGAAGTGTTGACCTGCCTCTCCCAACAGCTGGCAGACAAGATGAACGAGTCAGAAAGGACACAGGACACTTGAGCGATGTGATTAATCAACTTGACTCCACATACAGAGAACACTATATCCACCACCTACAAAATAAATATTCTTCTCAAGTGCGCGTTAAGTCGTGTGGTAGGCCACAAAGCGAGTCTTCACAGATTTCGAAGAACTGGACTCAAGAGAATTCGTTCCAACCTGGAAGCAGGCCCCCAGCCCAGCTGAGCCCTGGGAGTGTGCAGCCCCGACTGAGGGGACCAGAAACCCCAGCTGAGCCGCTCCCAAGTCTTGACTCTCAGAAACAGTGAGAGATGAAAATATTTATTCCCCCAGCTGCTGTGTTTTGGGGAATCTGTTTTGCAGCAGTAATTAATATATTTTCTAGCCTCTTCAGTTGGAAACTTTGATTTTACAAATTTCTTCTCCAATACATGCATTTAAAAGTGATAGATTTCCAAAGAAACCAGAAGGCAGTGAAAGTGGAGAGCAGGAAGCATACATACAATGGAGAAACTCACAAAGACAAAAACTAGGTTTTGAAAATACTAACAAAACTGATAAATCCCTAGTGAAGGCTGATTACAGAAAACACCAATATCAATAAGGAAAAAGGAGACATTATCATAGGCTCTAAATAAGTGAAAAATAATAAGAGGAATTATGAGAAACTTTATGCTCGTCAATTTGACAACCTGTAAGAAAGTTCACTGAAGAACATATTTACCAAGGTTGACACAAAAGGAAATAGAAAATCTGAATGATCCTACATTTACTAAAGAAATCAAACTGAAGATGTTTTTGAGATTAAGCCCTTATTTAATGCCAATCAGGCATTCTGTACACGAGGCTCAGTTGGAGAGGACCTGAGTGGCCTGGCTGAGGGATGACCCATGAAGGGCCGTCCAGTGATGGGAGGCGGGCACCCGGCCAGGGGCCGCACTCACCACCCCACGTGCCACCAGGACAGGTGAGAGCCGAGGAGCAGCCCTCTGGGCGGCAGGATGGCATGTGCCCCCTTCCCCCCTCCTCCCGGCACAGACGGAGGGACGGACTTCTGACCTGGCTGGATCTGGTGAACCGGCCTCTCCTACACTGAAATGAATCAGTCAGCGACAGCCGTGACCACCCTCGAGACCAGGGTTGGGGGCTGGGGAGGGGAGAGGCAGGTGCCGACGTCCAGACACTCATCAACAGCAAGGAGGAAGCGGGCACAGATGGAAATGATGCTCACAGTGTTTTCTTTCAGTGCCACTTTAGCCTTTATAGCCTCCAAGAGGGCAACACCGGCCCCGAGCGGTGGGCCCTCGAGGTGGCTCTGTGGAGGCCTGAGAACAGCAGGGAGTCCTGGCGCCCCCCCCCCCCCACCCGCCACCCGGGCCGACCCCTGGGAAAGGACGCACCTGCCGAGCCAGTGCTCAGGTGTGGCGAGGTTTCCATCAGGACAAGGACACTGTGTCATTGGCATTTGCCGACTGCCTCAGACTCTTAATGTTTCATGTCAAAAAATATATTCTGAGGCTGTGAGGCAGGTGGGCCAAGTGAGAGCTTCCGATGAGAGGGTGAGAGTCGCAAGGGGGCGATTTCCGCTCAAGGTCAGTCCTGACTTCAGTGCCATCACATCCGCCTGTAGCTTCCTGGCCTCTGGGAGGGAAGGAGGGGACGCAGTCAGCCAGGATGGCAGCACCCGGCTCGGCGCCTGTTTGTTTCAGACAGACGGATCCCCAGCACAGGTGGCAGCTGTGTGAGTTCAGGCCGGTCAGGACGGGCCGCTGACCCTGTGGCACCATTCCTGGCCACGATCCCCCGACACAGAAACAGGACCAGGATCCCTAACAGCGGGAGGAAACTGCCCAGCCTGGAGTGAGGTGCATGCCTTCTGCTCCAAATCCCATGTTCCCACCCAAACTGCTGGGCCAGAAAAGGGTGTAAAGAAGGACAAGGCCCTGTGGGAGGCCCCAGGGACAGGGGCCTGCAGCAAGGGGCAGGCCTCTGCTCTGAGAAGCTGCCCAGCGGGCACCTGTGTCCACAGAGCCGGGGCCCTCCCCAGCCCCCAGGAGGCCTGTCCTGCGTCCCCCGTCCCCTGCCCTCTCCCTTGTCCTCCGTCCTCTCTCTCCTGCCGCCTCCAGCCCAGGCATCCAAAATGCCTACGTCCCTCCCGTAACAGGGGCCACCACAGCTGTGGGTCGATGTTCAGGTCTGTGTCACCGGCGTTGGCAAACACTACTTGGAAGAGGCACCCACTGTTTACTTTCCTTTCCGTAGACATTTGTGTCCTTTGTGGTAGTGACAACTGCTCCTTTAAAAAGTTTACTTCGTTTTCTACACACCTGTTATTGAATCCTCCCAAACTACGAGCCCCCGCCCACTGGGCCCCCACCCCTATCAAGCCCTTGGGCCATCTGCCTCCTGGGAGACCCTCCCGGGTACCCCCTGCCGCCTGGCAGCCTGCACGGCAGACGCCTAGGTCCTGCCTCCTTTCCATGGGCACCCACTCCCTCTGCGTCTCCCCCTTGGCTTGGGAGAGTGCACTCCTTGGGGGCTTCCAGAGAAAGGGCGCCTGGGAGGGCGGTTGAGGCCCTGGTTCTCACCTGGTGTGGTGCTGGGCAAGGGCAGCCTTTTGATCAGGAAATGCGCCTCCCGAGAGCCTCTGTACGGTATCAGGTTCTGTCTAAGATGCTGGTCGGCCAGGCAGTGAACCCTGGGCCAGGTCTCTGGTGTGTCCCTTCTCTCGTTTCCTTTTCACTCTATTTCCTGGTGGAGGCAGTGGGTGGTTATCATTCAACTTCATCTTTTTTTAATTTAAAAAAACTTTGCCCTAATTTTAACTTAACTCCAAGAGTTCTTGGCTATCTGAGAGTTGCTTCTGTGACAACTTGTTCCATGGTAGCAGTACTTTCTACCGCTACCCTAGGACTTCCATGTTGGTGCCAAGTTTGTTTCTGATGACGTCTCTGTTTCTTTGAGTGCGCCTCCCCGGCCGGCTTGTCGCCCTCCCGGCCCCGACCTTCGGCTCCCCTGCACTCTGCAGAGTGAGGGGCTGGAACAAGTGAATGCTGTGGGGGTGGCGGGAGCAGTACTGGCGGTGCCCCAGTGTCGGGATGCTGGGGCCACATGTCTCAGTGGATCCACTTCTTCAGAGAGGGCCCCCTAGCTCCACCAGGCCCAGCACTGAGGGCCGGGCCTGACCCTCACCACTCGGTACTCAGGAAGGTGCTACATGGCCTCACGCCCAGAGTGGTGCCTCCTTGTTCGGCTTCCCCAGGGACCACACCCCATGTCCCCTGCTGGGTGGGCAGGCGGTCAGCAAGCTGAGCAGGGCTGGGGAACTAACCTGGCCTTGCAGACTTTCGACTCGCAATCTGTTTTTAGTTTCATGGTTCTGTGGGACAAGCCCCCTTGCTTGCTGTTGGCATTTCTTCCCAGGGTGCAGGGACATGACAAGGACCGGTGCTGTGCATCACGATGCGGCCTCGGTGGCTGAACACCAGGTGGAGCGCTTTATCTGAGAGGGCAGCTCTCAGTGCTGAAGACCCTTACTCTACTCCTCAGCCCACAGCCTTCACCTCAGAGTCTGAGGTGGCTGCCCCAGCTCCTGCCATTGTGTTTGCATTCCAGTGGGCTGGGGGAGAGGACAAGCTCAGGAAGTTCACGCACATCACTTCACCACCTCTACTTCCCAGGGGTTGAGTGGGGACACATATCATTATGTCCGTGTATGGGCCCACCTTGGGCTATGGACAGCTGGCTGCCTCGCCCCTGGCGGGGGCTCCGGGCCGCCTGAGGATGGGACCAGGGCTTTGGCTCTGGTGCTGGTCCAGGGTTTGCAGACTCGGGTTATGGCACAGACGCGCACACCCTGTGCCCCGTGAGCTCCATGAGGCGTGGTGGCTCTCCTGGGGCAGGACAGGCTCGCCCCTCAGAGCGCAGGGCCTTCCCCTGCAAGCAGAGTCGACACTATGCTCTCTGAAGAACACAGTCCTTTTCTTTGTGGCTAGTGGCCCTGTACGGACAGCAGAAAAAGAGATGCTCATTTGAGATGGACTGGCGCTACAGGAGACTCAGGGCCTCAGATGCCCAATCTCAGAAAAACTGTCATCAAGATCATCTCTTAAAATAAAGCCACCAAATAAATTTCAGAAAGAAATCAAAAAGGCTCACAAATACATGAAGACTTAACAACATTCTCCTAATGAATCAATGGGTTAACAACCAAATCAAAACAGAAATCAAAGAATATATGGAGACTAATGACAACAACAACACAAAGCCACAACTTCTGTGGGACGCAGCAAAGGCAGTTTTAAGAGGAAAGTACATTGCAATCCAGGCCTATTTAAAGAAGGAAGAACATTCCCAAATGAACAGTCTAAAGACACAATTATTGAAATTGGAAAAAGAAGAACAAATGAGGCCCAAAGTTACCAGAAGGAGAGACATAATAAAGATCAGAGAAGAAATAAATAAAATTGAGAAGAATAAAACAATAGAAAAAAATCAGTGAAACCAAAAGCTGGTTCTTTGAAAAAATAAACAAAATAGATAAACCCCTAGCCAGACTCATTAAGAGAAAAAGAGAATCTACACACATAAACAGAATCAGAAATGAGAAAGGAAAAATAACGACGGACCCCACAGAAATACAAAGAATTATAAGAGAATATTATGAGCATCTATATGCTAACAAGCTGCAAAACCTAGAAGAAATGGACAACTTCTTAGAAAAATACAGCCTTCCAAGACTCACCAAGCAGGAAACAGAAAAACTAAACAGATCAATCACCAGCAACGAAATTGAATCGGTAATCAAAAAACTACCCAAGAACAAAAGCCCTGGACCTGATGGATTCACCTCTGAATTCTACCAGACATATAGAGAAGAAATAACACCCATTCTCCTTAAAGTTTTCAAAAAAATAGAAGAGGAGGGAATACTTCCAAACTCTTTCTATGAAGCCAGCATCACTCTAATACCAAAACCGGGCAAAGACCTCACTAAAAAAGAAAATTACAGACCAATATCCCTGATGAACGTAGATGCAAAAATACTCAACAAAATATTAGCAAACCAAATTCAAAAATACATCAAGAGGATCATACACCATGATCAAGTGGGATTCATCCCAGAGATGCAAGGATGGCGCAACATTCGAAAATCCATCAACATCATCCATTACATCAATAAAAAGAAGAACAAAAACCACATGATCATCTCCATAGATGCTGAAAAAGCATTTGACAAAATTCAGCATCCATTTCTGATTAAAACTCTCAACAGAATGGGTATAGATGGCTAGTACCTCAACATCATAAAGGCCATATATGACAAACCCACAGCCAACATCATACTTAACAGCGAGAAGCTGAAAGCCTTTCATCTAAGATCGGGAACAAGACAGGGGTGCCCACTCTCTCCACTGTTATTCAACATAGTACTGGAGGTCCTAGCCACAGCAATCAGACAAAACAAAGACATACAAGGCATCCAGATTGGTAAGAAGAAGTCAAATTGTCACTATTTGCAGATGATATGATACTGTATATAAAAACCCTAAAGACTCCACTCCAAAACTACTTGAACTAATATCTGAATTCAGCAAAGTTGCAGGATATAAAATTAACACACAGAAATCTGTTGCTTTCCTATACACTAATGATGAGCTCACAGAAAGAGAAATCAGAAAAACAATTCCATTCACAATTGCATCTAAAAGAATAAAATACCTAGGAATAAACCTAACGAAGGAAGTGAAAGACCTGTACTCTGAAAACTACAAGACACTCCTAGGAGAAATTAAGGAAGACACTAACAAATGGAAATGCATCCCATGCTCTTGGCAAGGAAGAATAAATATTGTCAAAATGGTGATTCTACCTAAAGCAATCTACAGATTCAATGCAATCCCCATCAAACTACCAACAGCTTTCTTCAATGAACTGAAACAAATAGTTCTAAAATTCATATGGAACCAGAAAAGACCCCGAATAGCCAAAGCAATCTTGAGAAGGAGGAATCAAACAGGGGGAATTACGCTCCCTGACTTCAAGCTCTTCTACAAAGCCACAGTAATCAAGACAATTTGGTACTGGCACAAAAAACAGACCCACAGACCAGTGGAACAGAATAGAAAATCCAAACATTAACCCAAACACCTACAGTCAATTAATATTTGATAAAGGAGCCCTGGATATACAATGGGGAGATGACAGCCTCTTCAGCAGCTGGTGTGGGAAAAACTGGACAGCTACATGTAAGAGAATGAAACTGGACTACTGTCTAACCCCATACACAAAGGTAAACTCAAGGTGGATCAAAGACCTGAATGTAAATCATGAAACCATAAAACTCTTAGAAAAAAACATAGGCAAAAATCTCTTGGACATAAACATGAGCGACTTCTTCATGAACATATCCCCCCAGGCAAGGGAAACAAAAGCAAAAATGAACAAATGGGACTATATCAAGTTGAAAAGCTTCTGTACAGCAAAGGACACCATCAGTAGAACAAAAACACATCCTACAATATGGGAAAATATATTCATAAATGATGTATCTGATAAGGGGTTGACATCCAAAATATACAAAGAACTCACGCACCTTAACAAACAAAAAGCAAATAACCCAATTAAGAAATGGGCAGAGGACATGAATAGACACTTCTCTAAAGAAGAAATTCAGATGGCCAACAGGCACATGAAAAAATGCTCCACATCGCTAATCATCAGAGAAATGCAGATTAAAACCACAATGAGATATCACCTCACACCAGTGAGGATGGCCAACATCCAAAACACAAACAACAAATGTTGGCGAGGATGTGGAGAGAGGGGAACCCTCCTACACTGCTGGTGGGAATGCAAATTAGTTCAACCACTGTGGAAAGCAGTATGGAGGTTCCTCAAAAAACTCAAAATAGAAATACCATTTGACCCAGGAATCCCACTCCTAGGAATTTACCCCAAGAATGCAGCAGCCCAGTTTCAAAAAGACAGATGCACCCCTATGTTTATTGCAGCACTATTTACAATAGCCAAGAAATGGAAGCAACCTAAGTGCCCATCAGTAGATGAATGGATTAAGAAGATGTGGTACATATACACAATGGAATATTATTCAGCCATAAGAAAAAAACAAATCCTACCATTTGCAACAACATGGATGGAGCTGGAGGGTATTATGCTCAGTGAAATAAGCCAGGCCAAAAAAGACAAGTATCAAATGATCTCACTCATATGTGGAGTATAAGAACAAAGAAAAAAACCGTAGGAACAAAACAGCAGCAGACTCACAGAACCCAAGAACGGACTAATA
>JAQQAC010022981.1:968940-993573 GCA_029783875.1 Phataginus tricuspis
CACGACGCTCTTCGGATCTTGTTCCAGCCTTCCCGGCAGCCTCTTGGGGTTGCTGCCCCTCCCCTCTGCCCCACCCCCCAGGCCTGCTGTCCCTCCCCTCTGCCCCCCACCCAAACAGGCCTGCTGTCCCTCCCCTCTGCCCCTCCCCGCAGGGCTTGTCCCTCCCCTCTGCTTCCCCCTCCCCAGCAGGGGCTGTGGATACTTCTTGTGGAGCCCCTGCACAGGCCGGCCTCTTTTGAGACCCATCTTCTGGGACTGTCTACCCTTTGCCTGTTTCCTGTTGGGTCTTTAAAAATCTACTTATAGTCATTCTTATGTTAGATGGCAACCTTTCGTCACAAATACAGAGCACAAATATTTTTCCTATCTTTTGACTTTGATGACAGTGTTTTTAGGCCATATAAAATATTTGTTTTAGGAAGTAAAATTTCCTATTTTCAGTTCCAGAGCTTCTGCATTTCCTACTGCTGAGGTTCTGCCTTTCTTACTCCAGGTGATATAAACATTCTTAAATTTCTATGCTACAAAGTATAAGACTTCTATGTCATATACACATTATATATAGAATGGGATAAACTTCTTGCATAGTGTCAGGGCAGTTGAGTTCCTACCAGTAACAAACCCTGTAGCAAAGGAATTTAACCCCAGCAACCCCACGTCCCAGTGTGCGCCGGAGAAGGGAAGGCAGGGACGTGGAGATTGGCACCCCGGGTTCACAGCAGCAGGACTCACGGCGGCCAACAGGAGCAGCAGCCCGGCGTCCACCACGGAGGCAGGGGTAAAGAAGAGCAGAGTGTGCATATGGTGGAGCGACACTCAGCCTCAGCAAGGACCCGCGTGCTGCACAGGCCACACAGAGGGACCTGAGGACACTGTGCTCAGGGCAGACGCTGTGTGACTTTGCTCACGGGACGTCCCCGGAGCGTCACATTCGTGGGGACAGAGAGTAGAATGGAGGTTGCCGGGCAGCGGGTAGTGTCTAATGGGGACAGAGGCCAGGCTGGGGGGTGAGTCTGGAGTGGACAGTGCAGATGGCTGCACAGTGTGGACGTGCCTGACGCCACTGAGCCGTATGCCCATGGTTAAGATGATGCATTTCATTTTATGTTATGTGCATTTATCACAATATAAAAAAAATTCCACTGCAGCAGCTTGCCAGCCAATAATTACCACGATTACAGCGATGCTTACGCACAACTCCGGGAATGAAGAGCAAGTCTCCCCAGTCTTCCAGGAGCCCGCAGCCCCACTGGGCCGAGCGGTCTCAGCCCAGCTGAACAACCTCATCTGCGGAGGTGCCCTTGCTGCCGTGACGGGGCTGAGAGGGGCTCCGGGCAGTGGGCAGAGGGGAAGTGCGAAGGACCCGGGCAGGCACGCCAAGGAGCTCTGTGGGGGGTCTGTGCAGGCTGTGCCGACAGAGGAACAGGGCACAGCCTGTTGTGCCCCCAGACCCCCACCCCCAGCAGCCTGAATCCAACAACACAAGCCCCGTGCCTTGAGGGCCCCAGTAAGCACCCAGAGGGGCTGAAGGGAACAGCGCTTGCAGAGGGACAGCGGGCAACACCCAACACACGCTGCCACGAGTCCCATGTCTGCCTGGGGGGCTGGTGGCCGGACGAGCAGGAAGGTGGGTGGGCACAAGGGCCCCCGCATGTTCCTGGCCAGCAGGATTTGGAGCCAAGGAGCCTGTGCAGGTCAGGGTGGGCATCAGGGAGCAAGGGGGGCTCTCAGGGCTGTGGCACTTGCTCTGAGGACTCACGGAGGAGGAACGGGCCAGAAGGCGAGGGCACGGGGGCTGTGTGCAATGGCACAGTGCAGAAAGAAGAGGGTCTGGAGCACTAGGGGGTGACGTTCCTTACAATGGCCTGGTGGGGCAAGAGGGCAAGCGGGGTGTGGGGCTGTAGACATGCAGGCTGGCGGCCAGGGCCCAGCAGTGGGGCAGCACTGGAAACCATCAGAGATGGCCTGGGCCTGGCGGGGACCACCTCTGGAGAGGCCCAGGGGGCTGGGAGGGAGGAGGTGGTGACTGTGCCCTGGAGAGGCCTGGGACGTGGCAGTTGAGAGAGGCGAGGCAGCCTGGGTGCCAGGGACAGAGATGGCTCAGGGCTGAATACAGAGAGAGGAGAGGACAAGGGCGAGGCCTCAGGGACCACACTCTGTGGAGGGGAGGGGGCCGCCAAGGCAGGACGGTGGCAGACAGGTGTGGACCTGGCGACAAGGTGGTCAGGGGAAGACCCCGGGCAGCAGTTGGAGGGGACGCATTCCCTGCAGGAGCTGGGGGGCACCAGAGGAGGGCCTGGGCAGTGAGTGACCTGGCTCCACACTAAGGCCTGGCCTGAACCCAAACACGGATGAGCAGGGGAGGGGTTGGTGGATCCAGTGGCAGGAAGGGGTCTGAGTGACACAGCGAAGCTCCCAGGAAGCGGGAGACATGGGCCCCAGAGGGGCACCTCGCTGGGTGGCCTCCCTGGTGGCTTCTATCGTCCCCTCAGAGGTCACCTGCTGACTGAATAGCACAGGCCCGAGGAACAGTCAGGCTTTGCAGAGGCAGGAGTGGGCAGGGGCGTATGGGAGAGCAAGGGGGAGGCGAGGACACCCCGATCACGCGGCACAGCCCAGAGCCCGGCTCCAGCAGAACTGGGAAGTCCAGTGTGGGGACTGGGAAGGGACCAGGCCTCGACCAGGGTCTGGAAGGTCAGGGTGGGGGACGGTGCTTAGGGGAGAGCACGGGTGACCAGGGGTGCCCAGCACTGGGGGAGCAACAGAGCACAGCCAGGGCCGATGTGCAGGTGGGTCAGAAGAGAGGGCAGCACCCACCCCGAGGGGCTGAGGGCTTCTTTCCTTGTTGATACTGGGTACCCCCAAGCGTGTGGAGGTGATTTCCACCAACCCTCATCTTTAGGAGCATCGCAAGTACTTGTTAGGCAACCCAACAGCATGTGGTGGGGGGGGGGGGCACTGACGTGCTGCACTCACAGGTGCGCCCCTGCCTCTGGCTTCCTGCGGGTTAGACGGTGTCATGTCCCTGGCACTTTCACACTGCTGCAGCCTCAGGACGGTAAGCTCCTGCTCTGGAGGAATAAGGAAGGAAGTTGGAAAAGCAGGAGTAGAGCTCGGGGGTGGGCTCCCCCCACACTGGTCGGGGCTGCCTGTCCTCCCTGGCCACCGACCACCCTCAACCCGTGGGGCTCCAGTGGGGGCGGAGCTGAGCAGGCGGCGGCACCACTGGCCACCTGTCACCGCGGAGCCAGAGCCTGGCACTGAGTAGCACCCCATGAGGCTGCACATGCCTGACGGGAACGTGCTGCTCAGCCTGCTGCCATACGACGCCCCCCAGGGCACCTCATGCCTGTCGCTGGCGCAGCCCCCTGGGCCAAAGGCGCAGTCCCCCTGGGCCGGCCACCTCAGGCGCCAACCCCAAGGCCCCGGGTCCCATGCACAGCTGGTGGACCAGCTGCAGACCGGAGGGTCCCACAACTCCCCTCGGGTCCGGTGATTTGCTGGAACAGCTCACAGAACTTGGGGAAACACGTTTACTGGCTTGCCACAGAGGCACTAATACAGGACAGTGAGAGGGGGTGCACAGGATGGCTTGGGGGGGCCCTGTGCGTGCCCCCCCCACACCTCCCGGAGGTCGGGGTGTGGCTGGAAGGCCCAGGCTTGTGTCAGGTTTTCTTTCTAGAGCCCAGCCCCCTCCCTAGGCTGTCCAGGGGCCTTAGACGGCATCAACCCACAGGCATAAACTGCTCAAAGGGCTCACTGTGAATAAAACAGATGCTCTTGTCACTGGAAATTCCCAGGGTTTCTCCAGGCTGTGGTGCCTCTGTGGAGCAAAGACCAAACAGTTACACAGCACACTCCTCTGCACCGGTTTTTGTATCCTGAGATCTTTCAAGTCAGCAGAAACCACATCAACTCACCCTTTTTAAAGGCCACACATGTCACCCATAATCTGGATACAGCTATCTATTTAGCCATCCCCATCAAGACTTTTCAATGTATCCAATTTTTTGTTAGAGTAAAGCTCTGAAGAATTCTTAGAATGTCGAACTGTGCAAATTTTTTTATTCCTGGAAGCGAAGAAAAATGCATTTTTCCCTTTTGCACTTGCCAGGAATGGGGAGGCCAGAAGCATGTGGCAGTGGGCATGACAGGGTGGCACTGTGAGGCACACGGGGACCACGAGGCTCATCTGTGACAGCAGGCATGTGTGCTAAGACAGCACTGCTCACCCTTCTGTGAGGTGGACACCGGCAGCTAGAATCTAGGGCAACTACCCCTAGATTCGGGGGCACACAGGCAACCCCTGGCCTTGTGTGGCCACATGAGGGAAACTCTCCTGAGAAGAACATCATGACCAGGTTCAAGCACACTTGGCTATTGTGCTCACGGAAGCGGGAGAGAGGGCGCATTACGGAGGAGCAGCCCCGGCCTCCAGGCCCACAGACGGCCTGAGCTGACCCCCAGGGCAGAACCACGAGCCTCACACAGCTGGGGAGCTGGCAGCCCTGTGTTTTCTACCATCCCTTGGAATAGAGGGGACAAGGGTGCTACACCCCGCTTTTGGTTCCCAAGGTGACAGGTTCCCCGAAACTGAGAGACAAGGACAAAGAGACCCAGAGAGGCGCCGAGTCTCAACTGCCCCTCCAGGCTCTCCTGCCCTCCTCTCCCTCTGAACACGAGTCCTCAGATGAGAGAGAAGACACACTGTCGGAGGCTGAGAGGCCGTGAACAGACCCTCTGTTCCTCTGGGCCAGGGCCACAGTGACCACCCTCTCTGAACCTCAGCTTCTTTATCTGTGGAACAGGGATGTTCAAGCAGCCTCTGCCCCCAGGAACAAAGGTGCGTGTGGTATCACCCCTGCCATGGCCACAGCCACTGCCCGCCCTGCCAGCATGCCAGGCTCCCTTGCGGAGGAAGGCGTGAGCAGGGTTCCTCCTTCCTCCTCCTGGTCTTTGGGGCCTGCTCTCTCCACTCCCGCAGTGCTCTCCTATCTCTGGAGAAAATGCACGTACTATTAGTGCCACCGGCAAAAGCAGCTTCAAGCAAAGCTTACCACGATCTCTACTGTCATGTTAAAGCTGCACATAAAAGCCCTCTGCTCCTGGCCTCCATCTGGAGTGGAGACGCTGGCCAGGCACGCACAGCATTCTGGGTTGGCTTCCAAACACTCAGTTGGGCAGAGCTAGGCACATCTGATCCCATCCCAAGGCCCCCTGGGGCTGGGGACCAGCAGGCCCTCCCCAAGACCCACCACGAGGCAAGACATCAAGACCCTTTTTGGGGAAGGCCTGGCAGAGCCACGGACACCAGCTCAGGTCTCCACAGATGGGAGTGTACAGGTAAGTCAGCTTCCTTCAGACACTGGAGGTTCATTTTGAAAAACGAGCATCTTCTGTCACCACCCTGTCCCCCACTGTGGCATCGCCATGCTGCCGGCACAGTCTCGCCCCAGTGCCATAAACTCCCCGCAGCAGCACCCACAGTGAGGAGGCGGGGCCGTGGCACCACACACCTGCAGAATTTCTGAGCAAGCATAAAAAACAACCCCTGGTCTGGCTGTCCTACAGCTTTGGGGATGGGGCAGGATCGCCTGGCCCAGGGGGTTTTGCCCACCGCACACTCAGCATACTGCAAACACCTCTTCAGCACAGGTGTCCATCTGTCTAAACCACTTCCTGGATCTTCCTAAGATTCCTGTAGTCTGCACCCCTCTGCATCCTGTCCCCCAGTCTGGGCCCAAATCCCCTCTCAGCAGACGGCTCCGGCATCAGCCCAGCTCCCGGCCACCACCCCAGACTTGCCCTGGCATCTCCAGCCCGCCTGCCTGTGGGCTCCTCCACCCTCAGGGTCACTGGCGCCGGGGCCTCCATCCTGCACACGGCGCTGCCTCGGGACTTAGGTGTTGTGGCGCCGGCAACATCCTCCCAGGCTTCAAACCTGAGGCACAGACTCCAGTTTTTCCAGCAGCCACGCTTTGCTGTTTCAGAGCCCCAGGAAGGCCAGGAGTCCCTCTCACACCTCCGTGAGGCCCCTCACCTGAGGCTGTGTCCTGCCCCTGCCTATGGGGGGTCCCCCAGCCCAGTCAAGCTGGCATTCCCCATGTTCTCCTCTGCTTAGCACTCCACAGCCATGACTTCGAGTGATCTCACCACGTACTGTGTGCCCAACACATGGCTCCATTTTAGTCTGCAGGACGTCTTGGTAAAAGGGGACAGAAGGGACTCCCCGCCCTGAGAGCACAGGGATGAAGCTCTTAGGGGCCAAATGAGCAGATACGTGGGTGGCATGACAAGGTCCACAGGGCCGCCGGGGGTCTAAGCCACAGGACAGAACAGCCCAGGCTGTCCTCACAGCCGGAATACCAACAGAGCCCAAGGCGGAGGTACCGGGAAGGCGGCTCTCACCTGCCCTCTGTGCTCAGGAGCTTCCTAGCCCCTTAGCTGACCTTGAGTCCAAGGAGCATGTCCTGTGTGCTGCGCCCTGAGCTGCCCGGCACCAACCCCCCGTCCCCATGCATCCCAGGGGTAGGAGGAGGCTGGGCTGCACACATGAGCACCACAGTGACCAGTTTCAGAAAACAGCTCAGGACCCAGCAGAAGCCAGGTAGGAAAGCTGGGAACTGCCTGGGGCAAGGGAAGGGAGGTGCCTGGGGCAGCAGAGAGAGAGCACGGTGAGCACGGGCACCCTCGGGGTCAGGGCCCTGCCTGACACACGGTCTCGGAGGGGCCCTGCCGCTGGGACATGGCCATGCCCTGCTCTGCAGAAATGCCTGGGCTCAGCCCACACTGGCTTCCCCTGCCCTGCAGCCTGGACTCCAGCTGAGGGACTCTGTGGGGATTTGTTGGGGGAGCTCGGGCGGCTGCCTCCACACCTGCGGCAGATGGCCAGTGTGGTCCTGCCTTACCGGCCGTGATTCCTGGAGAAGCGCCGGCCACACCCCATGTCCCAGCCTGCTCAGCTGGATGACAGCTCGCGGGCAAGGGGTATCGTGTGCCTTGACCAGTTCTGAGGGCCCAACATCACCCACCTCCCACTGCAAGAAGCAGGACCTGACTAGAAAGGTGTCGGGGGAGGGGAGGGCGGCCACCGTGCTATCAGAACTTGTGTCCTGCGCAGTCCACGCCCTTCAGGTGCCGAGGGAAAACACGCTCCTGTGGGATCATTTCCAGAGGGTGTCTTCACAAAGGGACTCTTTGCAAGAGGAAGGTGGTGCAGGGGCCCCAGGCCCCCAGAGAAGCTTAGGGCCCGATGCTCCCAGTGACTCTCCAGGCAAAGCGGCACCTGTGGGCAGGTGCGGGGGACACAGACTTCCTGCCCTTCTCTCCAGCTGCCTGCTGGGGACCCCCAGTGACCAAACCTGACCAAAGGCAAGGGACCCGGGGGTGCTGGGGATGTGGTGCATGCAGGCTCCTCCCAGAGCCCAGAGCCCAGTGGAGATGGGTCGTCAGCGGAGCTGGCAGACAGATGGCAGGGCCTGCGCCAACCCACACTCCTGCGGGCATGCAAGTGAGCATTACGACAGAGCATGGTATTTTTACATGACTT
Organism: Phataginus tricuspis; assembly: GCA_029783875.1. Taxonomy (NCBI): domain Eukaryota; kingdom Metazoa; phylum Chordata; class Mammalia; order Pholidota; family Manidae; genus Phataginus; species Phataginus tricuspis. The sequence goes on from JAQQAC010022981.1 coordinate 976,490, forward strand.
ACCTTAGCAAAGACCTGTAAGCCAGGTGGCTGAAAGAAGAGGAGGAAGAGATGCAGGAAGAACAAGAAATAAGAGGAAATACAAGAAAGAAGGCAGGTGGGGCGAAGATGGACACGAAGGGATGGCCACCAGGGCCTGTGCCCATGCCTGCCCGAGACCGTGGCCTCGTGTACCCTGGCGCTGCCAGCCAGACAAGGAGCAGCAGTGCACTGGCTTCCAGATGAAGTAACCAGACCCCAGACCAGGGGAGTCGGCAAGCCCGCAGGGCCGGGCATAAGGTCTCCACCTGGCGCACACCGCCTGGGCAGGCCGGCAGTGGCACGGACCCCCGCTCGCGGCACTCACCTTCTCCTCTGCTCCATCAGAGCCAGCTTCTCCCTGACCTCGCTGAGGGCCAGGGCCCTGTCCTCCCGTCTTCTTGCTGGAATTCCCGCCAAGTGTGGTGGCACGAGGTCAGGCAAAATGCTCCTGGACAAGGAGGTCTTCCTTCTACGATAAAAGAAGGTATTTAGCTTCACATCCAACAAAACTATGATGAACACTCACACCTGGACAACACGTGTTAGAAAACACAAACATATGAGCAGGGCCTGTGGGTTAGCTGTGTAAGGACGACCACGATAGGTACGGGCAGTAGCTACCCATGGAAACCCACCACCTGGGCCACTTCCAGGGTCCAGCAACTCGGGGGGTCAGGCCTGAGGGCCCAGTGTGAGCCTCTACCCCACTCCCCAAGCCACCAAGTAAATAGCCAAAGGCTTTGGCTGGTCTCCAGCTGAGAGACAAGTGGAATTACAAAGTACCATGAAAAGGCTTCCCATAATTTACTGAGAAAAACTCTGTGTTCCTACCAAGATCAGCAAATGCTGAAGGCTGGGAGGAAGCTGTTTCTGAGTGGCAGGCTCAGAACAATCCTGCCTGTAAATGTGTGGCTCTGGGCTGAGATGTCACGGCTGCCAGTGTTTATGCCATGCTACAGCTGCAGACCATCACTGCATGCTCCCAGTACTTCCCCATTACAACACTTAGAACTTATTTTATTTCAAGAATTCTCAAACCTCAGAACAGGTGGAAAAAAGCGCAATAAGCCCCTGAGCACCTTTTCAACCTGGTTTTAATGCTGCTCCAACCCCCAGCCTAACAGCCCCTCCAGGAAGTCAGTGCCACGGACACACTGGACACGTGCCCACACCTGCCGCAGGGCTGAGCCACGCAGAGCCATGTAGCGCCATGAGCCAGAGTAACTGCTCAGCGTCTATTCACCCCCAGGGCTGAGTTCTGTCCCCTTGGGAACATGGGATCCACACCCACTAACATTCTCTCTCTCTGCACACCACATGCATGCAGCACATGCCACCTCACACAGACATGCCACAGGACATGCACGCGCACAGACCACGGGGCTTGAGTTCTCCTCTGGTGTCACCTTCTCCATGGAGCCTGTGTTGTGGTGACTAATTGTAAACCTGGGCTGGGAGCCACTGCATGATAACCCTTGGTGTGGACAGGCATCTTCCTGATGGCTTAAAAATAATTACGAGAGGACTTCTGGGAAGATGGCGGCGTGAGCAGAATGGTGGAAATCTGCTCCCCAAACCATATATATTTGTGAAAATACAACAAATACAACTATTCCTAAAAAAGAGACCAGAAGATACAGAACAACAACCAGGCTACAGCTACACCTGCGAGAACTCAGTGCCTCACGAAGCGGGTAAGATACAAAGCTGCGACCCGGCGGGACCCGAGAACCCCCCCCACCCCAGCGCACCAGTCGGAGGAAAAGACACAGAGCTGGGACGGAAGGGAAGCACAGGCCCGCCAAATAACCAGCCCTGGGGATCTGCACCGGGAGGACTGACACACATTGCGTGGTGTATCAGAGATTAGAGAAACAGAAGGGCAGGATCTGAGTCAGAGACAACAAGAGGGTCCCCTTAGCTGGCTCCCCGGGACAAAAGAAAAACGGGCACCATTTTTTTTTTGTTGTTGTTTTTGCTTTTGTTTTGCTTTCTTTTGTTTTTTTTTTGTTTTTTTGTTTGGTTAAAGTCTTAAAGAGACAAGGGCCCAACAGCGGAACAAAATCGTCCCAGCGCACTCAGCCCAGCAGGCTGGGAGTCTTGGGGAATTTTGGACCCCCTGGCCAGCAGTGGGCAAAGCAGCTGCGCCAAGGCTTCCCACAGTGATCAGCAGCCTCCTATTCATTCCCCGCCTCCCGGCCAGCGCTGCAAAGGGTCCCGGAGCCTCCACGGCTGCGGAACAGCAGAGGAGCAGCCCTGCCCACAGCAACCTCTCAGAATCTACTTCCGGCAGGCGCACAGCTAAGTGGGAAGGACCCCAGAACCCACACAAAGGGCTGGAAAGCACCAAAGGGACCAGAAGGCACCCAGCGAGACTTCAAAGCCCCGCAGTGCTATAGGCTACACTGAGGGTGACCCCGCACACAGGCAGCGCCGGGAATTATCCCAGAGACTGCCTCCCGGTGTGCGAGAAACCAGTTCAGGTCCCAGAGAAGGGCAAGGAGAACAACAAGCAGGAAGGGATTTTGTTTTCCCAGCTGACACACATGGCACCTACCAGTGACCACTTCTATCACCATGAAAAGACAGAGGAATATGGTACAAAGATTACCAGACAACCCCAGAGAGAGGGCCTGATGGGATAGATTTATATAATCATCCTGAAAAAGAATTCAGAATAAAAGTCATAACCATGCTGATTGATCTTCAGAGAAATATACAAGAGCTAAGGGAGGAAGTGAGGAAAGACAATGCAGAAATAAGACAAGCAATTGACAGGCTTAAGAGCAGAATGGACGAGGTGCCAGAGACTGTTAATGGAATAGAAATCAGAGAGCAGGATACAGAGAAGCTGAGGCAGAGAGAGATAAAATGATCTCTAAGAATGAAAGAATATTAAGAGAACTGTGTGACCAATCCAAACGGAGCAATATTCGCATTATTGGAGTACCAGAAGAAGAGAGAGAAAAAGGGATAGAAAGTGTCTTTGAATAAATAATTCCTGAAAACTTCCCCAAGCTGGGGAAGGAAATAGTTTCTTAGTCCATGGAAGCCCACAGATCTCCCAACACAAGGGACCCAAGGAGGACAATGCCAAGACACATAATAATTAAAATGGCAAAGATCAAGGATAAGGACAGAGTATTAAAGGCAGCTAGAGAGAGAAAAAAGATCACCTACAAAGGAAAACCCATCAGACTATCATCACACATCTCAACAGAAACCTTACAGGCCAGGAGAGGATGGCATGATATATTTAACGTAATGAAACAGAAGAGGCTTGAACCAAGAATATTGTATCCAGCACGATTATCATTTAAATTTTAGGGAGGGATTAAACAATTCCCGGACAAGCGAAGGATGAGGGAATTTGCCTCCCACAAACCACCTCTACAGGATATCTTAAAGGGACTGCTCTAGATGGAAGCATTCCTAAGGCTAAAAAGATGTCACCAGAGAAAATAAAATCATAGCAAAGAAAACAGACCATCCAAATACTAACTAAAGGCAAAAAGTAAAATCAACTATCCACAAGAACAGTCAAAGGAAATGTAAAAGAGTACAGAATAAAACACCTTGTATATAAAGAATGGAGGAGGAAGAAGAAGAGAGAGAAATAAAGAACCATCAGATTGTGTTTATAATAGCTTAACAAGACAGGTAAGTTAGACTGTTAGATAGTAAAGAAGCTACCCTTGAACCTTTGGTAACCACGAATCTAAAGCCAGCAATGGCAATAAGTACATATCTATCGATAATCACCCTAAATGTAAATGGACTGAATGCACCAATCAAAAGACACAGAGTACTGAATGGATAGAAAAGCAAGACCCATCAATATGCTGCTTACAAGAGACTCACCTCAAACCCAAAGATATACACAGACTAAAGGTGAAGGGATGGAAAAAGATATTTCATGCAAACAACAAGGAGAAAAAAGCAGGTGTTGCAGTACTTGTATCAGACAAAATAGACTTCAAAACAAAGAAAGTAGCAAGAGATAAAGAAGGCCATTACATAATGATAAAGGGGTCAGTCCAACAAGAGGATATAAGCATTTTAAATATATATGCACCCAACACAGGAGTGCCAGCATATGTGAAACAAACACTAACAGAATTAAAGGAGGAAATAGAAAGCAATGCATTCATTTTAGCAGACTTCAACACACCACTCACTCCAAAGGACAGATCAACCAGACAGAGAATAAGTAAAGACACAGAGGCACTGAACAACACACTAGAACAGATGGACCTAACAGACATCTACAGAACTCTACGCACAAAAGCAGCAGGATACACATTCTTCTCAAGTGCACATGGAACATTTTCCAGAATAGATCACATACTAGGCCACAAAAAGAACCTCAGTATATTAAAAAATATGGAAATTCTACTAACCAACTTCTCAGACCATAAAGGTATAAAACTAGAAATAAATTGTAGAAAGAAAACAAAAAGGCTCACAAATACATGGAGACTTAACAACATGCTCCTAAATAATCAATGGATACCAAATTAAAACAGAGATCAAACAATATATGGAGACAAATGACAATAATAACACAAAGCCACAACTTCTGCCTTAGGCAGACTAAAGGTGAAGGGATGGAAAAAGATATTTCATGCAAACAAAGGCAGTTCTAAGAGGAAAGTATATTGCAATCCAGGCCTATTTAAAGAAGGAAAAACAATCCCAAATTAATAGTCTAAAGACACAATTATTGAAATTGGAAATAGAAGAACAAATGAGGCCCAAAGTCACCAGAAAGAGGGAAATAATAAAGATCAGAGAAGAAATAAATAAAATTGAGAAGAATAAAAAACAGAAAAAAATCAATGAAACCAAGAGCTGGTTCTTTGAAAAAATAAACAAAATAGATAAACCACTAGCCAGACTTATTAAAAGAAAAAGAGAATCTACCCAAATAAACAGAATCAGAAATGAGACAGGAAAAATCACGACGGACCCCACAGAAATACAAAGAATTATAAGAGAATACTATGAAAATCTATATGCTAACAAGCTGGAAAACCTAGAAGAAATGGACAACTTCTTAGAAAAATACAACCTTCCAAGACTGACCAAGCAAGAAACAGAAAACCTAAACAGACCAATCACCAGCAATGAAATTGAATCAGTAATCAAAAAACTACCCAAGAACAAAAACCCCGGGCTGGATGGATTCACCTCCGAATTTTACCAGACATATAGAGAAGAAATAATACCCATTCTCCTTAAAGTTTTCCAAAAATTAGAAGAGGAGGGAATACTTCCAAACTCATTCTAGGAAGTCAGCATCACTCTAATACCAAAACCAGGCAAAGACCTCACCAAAAAAGAAAATTACAGAACAATATCCCTGATGAACATAGATGCAAAAATACTCAACAAAATATTAGCAAACAGAATTCAAAAATACATCAAGAGGATCATACACCATGATCAAGTGGGATTCATCTCAGGGATGCAAGAATGGTACAACATTCGAAAAACCATCAACATCATCCACCACATCAACAAAAAGAAGAACAAAAACCACATGATCATCTCCATAGATGCTGAAAGAGCATTTGACAAAATTCAGCATCATTCATGATTAAAACTCTCAACAAAATGTGTATAGATGGCAAGTACCGCAACATCATAAAGGCTATATATGACAAGCCCACAGCTAACATCATACTTAACAGCGAGAAGCTGAAAGCTTTTCATCTAAGATCGGGAACAAGACAGGGGTGCCTACTCTCTCCACTGTTATTCAACATAGTACTGGAGGTCCTAGCCACGGCAATCAGACAAAACAAAGAAATACAAGGCATCCAGATTGGTAAAAAAGAAGTCAAATTGTCACTATTTGCAGATGACATGATATTGTACATAAAAAACCCTAAAGACTCCACTCCAAAACTACTAGAACTAATATCTGAATTCAGCAAAGTTGCAGGATAGAAAATTAATACACAGAAATCTGTTGCTTTCCTATACACTAATGATGAGCTAACAGAAAGAGATAGCAGGAAAACAATTCCATTCACAATTGCATCAAAAAGAATAAAATACCTAGGAATAAACCTATTGAAGGAAGTGAAAGACCTATACCCTGAAAACTACAAGACACTCCTAAGAGAAATTAAAGAGGACACTAACAAATGGAAATGCATCCCATGCTCTTGGCTAGTAAGAATAAATATTGTCAAAATGGCTATACTACCTAAAACAATCTACAGATTCAATGCAATCCCTATCAAAATACCAACAGCTTTCTTCAATGAACTGGAACAAATAGTTCTAAAATTCGTATGGAACCACAAAAGACCCCGAATAGCCAAAACAATCCTGAGAAGGAGGAATAAAACGGGGAATTACGCTCCCTGACTTCAAGCTCTACTACAAAGCCACAGTAATCAAGACAATTTGGTATTGGCACAAAAACAGACCCACAGACCAGTGGAACAGAATAGAAAATCCAAACATTAACCCAAACATATACGGTCAATTGATATATGATAAAGGAGCCTTGGATATACAATGGGGAGATGACAGCCTCTTTAGCAGCTGGTGTTGGAAAAACTGGACAGCTACATGCCAGAGAATGAAACTGGACTACTGTCTAACCCCATACACAAAAGTAAACTCAAGATGGATCAAAGACCTGAATGTAAGTCATGAAAACATAAAACTCTTAGAAAAAAACATAGGCAAAAATTTCTTGGGACATAAACATGAGCGACTTCTTCATGAACACATCTCCCCGGGCAAGGGAAACAAAAGCAAAAATGAACAAACGGGACTATATCAAGCTGAAAAGCTTCTGTACAGCAAAGGACACCATCAGTAGAACAAAAAGACATCTATGGGAGAATATATTCATAAATGACATATCCGATAAGGTGTTGACATCCAAAATATATAAAGAACTCACGCACCTCAACAAACAAAAAACAAATAATCCAATTAAAAAATGGGCAGAGGAGCTGAACAGACACTTCTCCAAAGAAGAAATTCAGATGGTCAACAGACACATGAAAAGATGCTCCATATCGCTATTCATCAGAAAAATGCAAATTAAAACCGCAATGAGATATCACCTCACACCAGTTAGGATGGCTGCCATCCAAAAGATAAACAACAAATGTTGGTGAAGATGTGGAGAAAGGGGAATACTCCTACACTGCTGGTGGGAATGTAAATTAGTTAAACCATTGTGGAAAGCCGTATGGAGGTTCCTCAAAATACTCAAAAGAGAAATACCATTTGACCTAGGAATTCCACTCCTAGAAATTTACCCTAAGAATGCAGCAGCGCAGTTTGAAAAAGACATATGCACCCCTATGTTTATCGCAGCACTATTTACAGTAGCCAAGAAATGGAAGCAACCTAAGTGTCCATCAGTAGATGAATGGATAAAGAAGATGTGGTACATATACACAATGGAATATTATTCAGCCATAAGAAGAAAACAAATCCTACCATTTGCAACAACATGGATGGAGCTAGAGGGTATTAGGCTCAGTGAAATAAGCCAGGAGGAGAAAGACAAGTATCAAATGATCTCACTCATCTGTGGAGTATAAGAACAAAGAAAAAACTGAAGGAACAAAACAGCAGCAGACTCACAGAACCCAAGAATGGACTAACAGTTAACAAAGGGATAGGGACTGGGGAGGATGGGTGGGAAGGGAGGGATAAGGGGGAAAAAGGGCTATTTCAATTAGCACACATAATGTAGTGGGGGTGGGTGTGGGGTGGGGGGTCACGAGGAAGGCAGTATAGCACAGAGAAGACAAGTAGTGATTCTATAGCACCTCACTACGCTGATGGACAGTGACTGCAATGGGGTATGTGGTGGGGACTTGATAATAGGGAGGGGGAGTCTAGTAACCATAATGTTGCTCATGTAATTGTATATTAATAATAGCAAAAAAGAAAAAACAGACTTGAAGATATTTATTTATCTTCTCTGAAGAACAGAAAAATAATTTCTTTAAAATGTACCGAAGCTCAGTGATCTGTGGGACAATAAAAAGGTCAAACATATAGGTAAAGCAGGAGAAGAGAAACAGAAAAATATTCGAAGAAATGACTAAACTACTCCCCAAATTTGGCAAAAGACATGAATTAAAAAATTTAACAAACTCAACGAACTCCAAGCAGGATAAATCCAAGGAAAACCGTTGACTTGTGGGTAAATTACAGTTTTAGTCTGTGAAAAGGGAAAGAAAGATACAGAGCTACATTAAAAGTGATCAAAGACACTCCACACAGCTCACATAAGAGAACAGAGTGGTGACCACCAAGGCCCGTCCTGGATGAAAACAATTCGACCCTCTTTTCTGCATCAGAAACATCCTGTAGGAATTAAGGAAAAATAATTTAATTTGTTTTCAGAAAAACAAAAATTAAGAGAATGCTTTGCCAGCAGACTGATTTTAGGAAACATGAAGGGACGTTCTCAGGCTGAAGGAATATGATGCCAAATGGAAACTTGGATCTCAAGAAAAGAATGGAGAGGCATTTCCTAGGAATGCTAAATACTGAGCGAATATATGACTTTTATCCTCTTAGTTTCTTTAAACATATGTGACTGTTTAAAGCGAAAAGCAGAACACTGTACTATGGGCTTATGACGACACATGGGCAGCTGTGGCACACAGAGCGAGCAGTCCTGGCTCTGAGGGGCCCCAAGGGGCTGCCTTCTCTGTAACACGGCACAGTGCCAACTCTAAGGATCTGTATTGTAACCCCAAGAACCACCGTTAAAGCACTGAAGGAATGTAAGAGGTACCGCTAAAAATTGGATAAAAAAGTAAAACAGAAACCCAAGACTATCTGACCAAAGCAAAGTTAAATGGAAGGTAAGAACAGAGAAAAAACAAATAAGACAAGCAGAAAACAAGCAGTAAAACAGAGACCTAAATGCATTCATATCAATAATTACATGAAATTTAACAGACTAAACACTTCAAATAAAAGGCAGAGGTTGTCTGACTGGATAAAAGAATGAGACCCTACCATCCCCTGCCTACGAGAAGTGCACTGTGAATTCAGACAGCTGACAATGATTCTGTAACATCTTTCTGGCTGGTGAGGCCACACTAACACGCATCGAATGCCAGTGAGCACATGCCAAGGTGCTCCTTCCACATTGTGGCCATCGGAGAAATGCATATGAAAACCACAATGAGGTACAACCACATGTACCAGAATGGCAAACATAAGAAAATAAAAAATCCTAAATTTTTATTCAACCAATAACATAGTATCAAAACATATAAAGCAAAAGCTGACAGATCTAAAAGGAAAAGTAGGTAAATCCACAGTTACAGTGGAAGATTTTAACACACTTCTTCAGGTATTGACAAAATAGACCATAATATCAAAGCTGTGGATAATCTGAGCACTGATTAACCTACCTGACCTAGAAGAATACATGGAACACGACATCAAACAACAGCCTGGGAATGCACAGGATTAGATTACCAGGCAGAACACATCCTGGGCCAGAAAGCTACAATAAGCTTCAAACACCCAAAACTACACAGTGCATGTGGCACTAAGTCAGAACTCAATAACAGAAGATAGTTAGAAAATCTTCCAGTTTGTAAATAAAGCAAAACACTTATAAAGAGCTCGTGGCTCAATGTTCATAGAGAAGAGTTAGAGCTGCATGATGATAAAACACAGCATGTTGAACTTGAAACTTGTGGGATGCAGCCAAGGCAGTCCTTAGAGGGAAACCAGTGTGACTGCCTCGGTGACAAAGAAAAGGGTTAAGGGCAATAATCTAAGCTTTCAACTCAGTAAGTTAGAGAAAACCACAAACCTAAATCAAAGAAAACAAAAATAAACAGAAATCCACGAGACCAAACACTTGCAGAACAGAGAAAATCGACTTCTTCCTCCTCCTCGTTAGTATTTTCAGCAAGGAAAATGAACAAAAATGAGTCACTGCAGTTTCACATGTCCATATGGGCAAACTTCAAAAAAACAGTGCTGAGCAGAAAACCGAGAGGATGGTATGATAAACATGTACTAGTTCAGCAGGTGGGCCCTCTAACCACACACTGAGTCCCTGTGGCTTGGGGAGGAAGAGGCACCAGGCAAGCTCATGGCCTACAAGGTCTGGGTGAGGCTGACTTTCCTCATGCTGTGCTCGGGGGACCAAGCTCTTCGTTTCCAGTACCCCTTCCACCACGCGTGTATCGCCACGCTGCGTGCCCTTGAGGGGCAGCAGTGCAGAGGCTATACACATCAGCCAGCCTCCCTCCTGTGTCACACCTGTTTCCATAACAGGGCCAGTAACTTATAAAGGCAGCATTTTAAGCCAGCTTTTACTTTATGAAGACTTACCTAGCTCCACAGGTAACATGTTGATAGGATTTCTTTCCAAAAGCAAAGTTTTCAAATGTCTTTAAAACAAAACAAAAATATATATCATTCAAAAAGCAGAAAATGAATGACAGACACACCATGTCCCAAGAGGCTGACATGCACCCCCAGCACTAGCATCTCTGAGCCAGCCAGGCTCTCGGCCTAGCATTGCTGAGATTCGGGACAGACCATTCCTGGGGAGGGCTGCCCCAGCTCTGTGGGGTGTTCAGTAGCATCCTGGCCTCTCCCTGCTGCCAGGGCACTGCCCAGTCCAAGTTGTGACAAACACATCATCTCCACATGATGTCCACTGGAGCAAAACCGCCTGGCCTGAGAGCCAGCACGGGGCAGCCACATCTCCCAGGGGCATCCTCACTGCACACCAGGGCTTCCTGGGGTCTGGTGCGTCTTCATGGTCAAGTGTGTGGGCTTGTGCCGCAGAGCAGGACCCTGCTCCGGGACGAAGGAGTCATGTGGGGAGGACTCCGAGGAGCCTGCAGCAAGGAGACGTGGTCTAAGGGGTGATTCTCCATGCACTGGCCTCGACCCCCTCTCTCATTTAACACCTGTTACCGTCTCCTACAACATTTAGCACAAAATACATCACAGACAGATAGGCTAGATGGAAGGGACCCGTAGATAGTTACCCACTGAATGATGTGGAAAACACGTATTTCATCTTGAACTTATGCTTTCCCCTTTCACTCTCTTTTGTTTTTCACATTTAATTCTTAAAACGGTATCATATATTAATGATCTATTTCTCTTACTCGTCAGAGATCAGCAGTTGCAGTCTGTCATGGGAAGACTGCATGAGCCCTGGCCCAATCAGTATTTTCCGCCAGAGGTCTGAAGGCCCCTTCTCAAGGGGACCCAGGTGGAGGGCAGGACACCTGTCCCTCATCCCTTCCGTACCTGCTCCATCACAGGCTTCAGCAAGAGACTTCTGAAGAATTGTTGCAACCGCTGCTGCACCTCATTCCCAGAAAGGTCTGCCAACCCAGCATCCCCAGTCACAGCATGGAGCAGGCTGTCCCAGGCCTGGAGTGCTCAGGGCCGCTCACCGAGGCTGGGCTGCCCTGTGAGGGACGGCTGCCCGCCGCATGGAGACCTCACAAACCCCTGGATGAAAGCCCTGCTGGCTTGGCAGAGGCACCGTGCCCTCAGCAGTTCCAGGAAGCCAAGGTCTGCAGCGCAGACCCCTCTGTGTCCCCCAACTGCAGCTTTCCTTTCCCCAAACACATTCTGCAGAGAGGTGGTTGCACATGCAGACTGCTGAGCACACTCACTAACCCCACGAATGAACTGAGGCTGTGGAGATGGGTCTCACTGTGCAATGGAAGGTGAAAAACCAAAATCCAACACCACTGGCCAGGGCACCCAAGATTTGAAAGGAGAAACCACGACTTTCTCAACACACAATTGACAGTTCTAGTAAGTATCTGGTTAAAATTAAGTGCAATTTTTTGATTGGCAACCCCAAAGGAAAATCAGATTACTGGAGGAGTAGATAATTTTCTTTCCATTTACTTTCCTGGATGTTCCTTATTTGAAACTTTATAAACTCTATGAATTAAACATTTCTTGATGTACACAAAGGTGAATTGCTTCAACATTGTTACTGCAACCAACTGCTTTTGGTTTGGTCCCCTTAATTTTGCTGACCGAGAAACGGTCAATGAGGACCGCGTTTGCTGTTCATAGGCCTCCTCAACAACCCCAGACAGCTGCAAAGTGCCTCCACCTGCTGACACGCCTTCCCTGAAGCCAAGCGTGTCCATCGGGGTGGGGAGCTGTTAGCCTGGCAGTCGTAGGGGATTTTTCTACCATATATAATATCACAATATTCTCATGCACACCTCAAATGACAAATTAATAAATGTTAATCCCTTCAATACTATCGTAATCCACCAATCATTTCACTTCATGGGCTTTCCACAGGACACATTAAGTCATGAACTGAACCGGAGTTACCTGCTTACAGAGGCAGATATGCTAGTGTACATTTCCTAAATCTCTCTCTGCTGGCAAGCTCACTCATCGAAGACATTGAGAAAGGGGGAGAATATTAATATTGGCATGTTTTAAGTAGGCTTTCTGGAAAGTTTAAAACTTAAAAAAAACATAATTACTTAAAATTTTTGATTAATATCTTTCAGCTTTTCAGCAAGCTGATCTGATTTTAATGATATAATGGGTTATAAATCACATGCAAAATTATATATTAAACAATATTAAGCAACTTGCTTTTACTGGCAAAATCAAAGAACTCCAAAATTTGGGAACTGTGTGTTTATTTTAGAAGAAGGAACAGTGCTGATGGGAATAGGCTTTGGTTCATTTTTACACTTTGAGTAGCAATTGCTCTCCAGAACTGTGTCCACGCTAAAACAGTTCACAGACAAATGGCCCTAAATTATTCTAATGACAGAAGATGATGAGCTTGTGAGAACTAAGCCTTTCCAAACCGCTCTGAACCACAATCTAAGAAGACTCGCGAGGCCACCTGGGTCAGGCTGTAAGGGACACGGTGGAAGCAGGCCCAGAGGACAGTCAGCCACATGCCACACAACCAGCTGGCAGGCGGGGGCTCAGCTCCAGCTGGAGCCGAGGACACTGCTGTGTGGCTAGTGGCACAACCCACAGCAGGGGGTCTGCTCTGCAGACCTCTGTGTCCCCAGGAGCTCTAGGGAGACGGCTCCCAACTGTCCCCAATCTGCCAGAGGCACAAGCTGATCGTGAGGAATCAGTGCTTCCTCGCAGAGCCTGAAAAGGCACAAATGATTCAAAGATCTTCTCTTACTGTTGTTACATGTGACAAAATACTCACTTCCTAAAAAATACTTTTAAAAACCGTGAGCTATAGTGCAGGCAAGGAAAGGGTTTCCCACAGGCCTCCACTCTGCTGTTTCAGTGGCCCCGTGGCTCTCTGTGGACACAGTGCTTCAGGTAAGAACTGGGGGTCGCCCTTGGACAGCTCTCGGCCACACGCCCTGCGTCCAACCTGAATCCCACCGACTCCCGAGTCTACCCCAGCTCTGACTGGCCCAGCGCTGCCTGGTGGTGGCCTCCTGCATGGACTGTGCAGCGGCCTCTGACCGGCTTGCTGCCACCCCCTCACCATTCCCCAGAACGACCTCAAGGCCAAGTCAAACTCCAGCCCTCTGCATACAAACACTGTGACTTCCAGTCTTCCAGGATGAAATCCAGAACTGCAAGGACACCCACAAGCCTGGCAGAACCTCTCAGCCTCAGCATGCCTCTCTGGCTCCCCTGCCCCCACCCCGGCCCTCCTGTGCCCCACGCATCTGGCAAGCACGTGCCCGCCTCAGGGCCTCCGGGGGCGTCCCTCCGCCCAGGCTGCAGAGCACTCACGGAGGGGCTGAACGTCAGGAGGTTCTCAAAAGGTTAAGAAACACTAGTGTGGAAACACGTGGGCCCTGAAGGCAAAGGGCAGGACGAGGGTGACCTCAGTTAGGACGGCTCCCAGCTGACCTTTGGCTGCTGGGGAGGAAGGGCAGGTGAGGGGTCGAAGGGCATGTGGCATTTATTCTAGAAGTAGAGTGCCAGGAACTCCCTGCAATCAGCAGGGTTGCACACACTGCTCATCTTGGGGTTTCCCGTGGTCCAACACGGGCTGACTGCCCTCTGTTTACCAAGAACCAGAGCAGATACACATGCGCCCTGGGGAGGGGGGCTGCTGTGACTCAGCAGTAGTTTCCACCCCTCAGTCAGCTTCTCGTGATGAGTCAGAGATGGAACCACATGTTGCAAAAACTGCGTGGACACTTCAGCAAAGGCACTGTGGCTACCAGCATTCTTTGTGGGATTGAATATCCTAAATTATAAGTGCATGGGGTACATTCAACCATCACACCTCTTAGCGGGCTTTAAAAATACCATTAAATGCTTCTATTCTGAAGCCAAAACTAAAATTCAGGCAGCAGTAGGGGCTTGGCAGCAAAAGACAGGCACTAGGAGAGTCTAGAGATGATGATTCTTAGGTCTGGAGAGTAAACATACAACTTACTTGTGAGATCCAATCCCAGAAGGAGGCACTGTGATTCCGTTATGCCAGAGGTCTAGCCAAGTAAGGTTTGGCAGTAGCTCAAAGAAATCTTTAGGAATTGAGCAGAGGCATTTCTTTGAAGATGCAATTGCTCTCAGGGAAAAGAAAAGAGAATGTTCATCAACCGCCCAACTTTGAAGGCATCCCCAAAGAACCCTCAGCAATTGCAATCATGCACACCAAGTCAAGAAGAAAACCGTAATACTTTCCCTTCCACAGTCCAAACAGCACAAGGAAGAGCAGCACCAGGCAGCCCTCGGCTTTCCGAGCTGAGCACAGCCTCCCAACTCGGAGATGCCGCTCTCGCCCGTCTGGAGGCTCAAACTGCCTCCCCAAGGCTTGTCAGCACTGCTCTCCTTGCTGGCCCACACTCAGCGTTCCCCAGGCCCCTGATGCTCTTCCCCAGTGCCTGCCGCAGCTCTGCTCTCTGAGCCCCTGGCAAGAGCCATGCCTGATCCTGGGGACCCAAAGAAATACTTAAAAGATGAGAGAGACACATGCCCTAAGCTATTAGTGCGGTTGTCTGTGATAAGCAGCCACACACAGACAATCCCAGTCACTGCCATTTCACAAACAGTTTGGCATAAGAACTCAGCAGAATCTTAAGTCACAGTCATAAACAGGATGTAATAATAAGGAAAGGTGGGAACCAGATGTGCAACACCGACTGTGCTATGTGGAATGTATACACATACAATTTTACAGTCATGGTGGCGCAGGATTATGGGTAGCTTAAAAAATATCCTTTAGCGCTGTTTTGTGTTGCACACATTTACATGACTTCATTGGTTATGTACAGAAATATCTTATATCCGTCTACTGAGGCAGAAGAATACAGATAGATATAAATAGATAAGATAATATAGATAAGACCAATAGCCTGGTAGACTGACTGCCTGGTTTCAAATCTAGGTTGCAAAACTTATTTGCTGAGTGACTCTGAGCAGGTCCCCAAATCTCTGTGCTCAGCATCCTCACTGTAATGGGTCACAGGACCCATCTCCAGGGTACAGAGTGAACAGTGCTTGGCGCCCAGGAGCGTGGGGCAGCACCAGCCATGTGACTGTTGCCTTTCTTACTGAAGACCACCATGCAAAATGCACCAGGCTGCTCTTCCCCTCCCATAGTCTCATGACACTCAATTCTGCCTTCAGTGCCATATTCCAAGTGCCTTCATGAGTTATAGCAGCAGCTTGAGATATGCTGAGTGGGAGTCCATGCACTTTACAAGAGCATGGGAAACAAAATCCCCACCCCAATGGCTAAGAAAGGGCAGGCCCTGCTGGTGGCCAGGACAGGCTCCAGGAGCAGCCAGCAATTATGGACCTTCTCATGTGGGCACCTCAACGTGTGGCCACTCTCAGCCCTGGCTGCAGGGTGGGCCCACTCTCTCTCAGGGCCAACTAGTTCTGGCACTTGGCTTTGAAACCACAGATGCACCTTAATGCCAGAAAAAGGATCTCAGAAAGGTTAAGAAAAGATGGCTCCACTGTGGCAGAGCTGACTTGACTTTCCCACTGCCTCCAGAGCTGCCTCTCTGGCCTGTGTCCAGGACTGCGTGTCATTAGAAGTGCTATGAGGGACCCCAGGGATTGCTGTTCTAGCTACAAAGTGCACCCCAAGCTCCTCAAGGTCTATAGCTCTGAGTGGGCACCTCACCCAAAGACTAGTTTCCATGGTAATAAAACATACTCACATCTCTGTCCTCTGAAAGGCACAGTTACAAATTGTCTTTGTAAAGGCTGAAGAAGGATTTTGGAATTTCCTCCTTCTTCCTTTATGTACAAAGATAATAATCTCATGATACAGCTGGACTCCTCATGCAGAGTTGAGAGCATTTCTTCGTTAAAAGTGACACCGACATAGGGAAGCCTTGATGACCTAGTAACTTCACTTCATGGGGTGGTTGCTAAGGTAGGAAACTGCAGCCCAGAGTGGGTCTGCCCATCTGAACTGTTTGCTCAAGTGTGCAGGGCATAGACACAGATGCCCTGCTCCACTTACTTTAACACTGGGATTTTAAAGATCTCTCCTAAATGGTGCAGACCACTTTGACTCAAGTCCAGAATTGGCGAAGATGAAAAGATGATCCCCTCAACACTCTTGTGAGCATCTTTGGAGGGGGAGGCAGGTGTGCACGGAGCTTCACCAGCACCACTCTCTGGATCAACAGACCCAGAGGGAGGCTTGTAGGAGCTGTTTCCCTCCGTCTTCCAGCCCGGAGGCAATCCTCCAGGGACCACGGCTCATCCTCCTTGGTCTGGAGTCACCTGAAGACAGGGACACAGCAACAACCGGGTACCCTGACACAGCAAAACAGGTGGGAAGGGTCAGCTATGGGGCAGATCTGCAACAATTTCGCTTGTTTACAAAACCATCTGTTAATAACAGTGTGGTAAACTTGAAAGAAAAAAAGAACAAAAGAAGGTCCTGATTAGTGTTCTGTTCTTCCCTTTGTACTGACTTCGGTGTTTTAACATTAGGATTCCAAGATTTAGTGCTTAACTCCTGGAAAATGCAACGAGGCAAAATAGGAGTGGTTATTTTAGGGATGAAAACACATCAGAACTCTGTGAAGTCCCTAAACCAGTGTATGTGTTCCGGGGGTGTGTGTGTGTGTG
>JAQQAC010022981.1:993973-1012301 GCA_029783875.1 Phataginus tricuspis
TGTGTGTGTGTGTGTGTGTGTGTGTGTGTGTGTGTGTGTGTGTGTGTGTGTGTGTGTTTGCAGTTTCTTCCACAGTGGCATTAAGCAACTCGTGGCCAGGACCCCTGCCAGTTTTGTTGACTATTTTGGCTCGGTGACCAGTACTGGGTCTGGCCAGCAAAAAGCTGGGCACTGGGAAAGTTTTTGGTAGTTTGGCAATACTTCTGCTCAACCCGAAGTTCAAGAATTGCTGCTCCTCAAAACCTCAGTGGGTGAGGCACACTTCCACTGTAGTTCCAGGACAATTTACCCAGCAACGGAGACCTGCACCGCAGCCCTGAAGTCCACGGTTCCTTCAGGAGCACGCCCCACGCCCCACAGCATGGTGCATGTGCGGCCCTGCTCCCCGTATGCCGTTTGGGTTAGTTAAGGAATTGTCAAAAGTCAGGCATTAACTGGTGACGAGGCACACACGGATGCGACCCCAAGAGGCCCCCGGGCCCTTCATCTGGATCACAGGACGCGGGGAGACGGCCGCCTCCCCTCCTACACCTCCCGACAGGAGGGCCGTCTGAAAGCCGAGCCCGCAGCAGGCCCCAGAGCCGGCGGGGCGCTCCGCGAGCGCTGCTCGGGCCCCAGCGCCCGGCCTCGGCTACCATCCACGCCAGGCCAGACTGGGCTCCACGTTCCGGGCCCGGGAGCAGCCTTCGTCGGGCTCTCCTCCTCTCCCCGCTCGCCCATCGCCGGAGCCGCGCTTCCCGGGCCCCCAGCTCTGGGGCCGAGTCTCACCTCCCGCGCCCCCGCCGCGCCGCCCCCACAACACAGCCTACGCCCCCAACCCCCGCCTCACCTGCGGCACCCCCGGCCCCGGCTCCCCCAGCCTTACCTGCGGCACCTCGCGGGCGCGGAGAGAAGCGGCCCAGCGACGCCGGCCACCGTGCCCACGCGGTCGTCATGGAGACGCAGGCCGGACGGAGGCCCGCAGGCACCAAGCCGCGCGGAGGGCGCGCGGCCGCGGAGGATGTGGTGCGCCTGCGCACGGGGCTCCTGCGCCGGGACGCAAGTGAGCTGGAGTTCCGAGGCTGCGTCCGCGTGGCTCTCGGTGACGCAGACACGGCGGCTTTGGAGTGTTCTGGACAAAGGGGACATGTGTGCCGAAGCCCAGAGGGTCGTGATGCTCTTGGAAGACGTTTGTGGGGTCCCGGGGTCCTTGTCCAGCGACCACGGTGCCAAGAATCCGGAGTCCTTCCCATTGTCTGCTTGGCCGTCTGCGGCAGGCAGGCCTGGCTCCTGAGGGCTACAGGGCTGCCGTCGCATGGCCACACGAACCCGTCACGGGGAGAAGGGGCCTCTCCTGTCCCAAGGAAGCATCCTTCCCGGAAGCCCCTTCAGTTGCTGCCAGGATCCCGGCCACGTTGCTGTTGCTCTTACCTGCGTCTGTCACCACAGGGCAGCTGCGACCGCGTGACTCAGGCCCCTCGGGACCTCCCTGGGGGGTCACAGCCACCAGTCAGACGCAGCCCCCTCAGGGAGTGATGTCATCAAGGGAACCGTGACCTCCTGCAGACGTGGAGCAGGGTGGCCAGTCTCTGAGGTGTTATCCTCGCCTGCGGCTGCAGCTTGAAGTGTGCAGAGTAGGCGGTCAGGGAGAAAGGCTGGAGGCAAAGTGGGGGCCCTGAGGACGAGCCTGCAGGGAGCACAGGCTGGACCCGCAGGGTGACCTGAGCCGGTGATGTCCTGCAGGGCACGTTGGCACCATTCATCACAGACTGCAGGCGCCCCTGCTGGAGTTGGAAAAGCCAAAAGAGGGCTGAGGAGGTGGGCAGCTATACACCTGCCTGTCACTAGTGAGGTGAGCCAGCCAATAAGGACAGCGTGTGAGCTGCAGCCACACCTGGGCCCCTGCACCGACCTTCCAAGTATAAAAACACAGGGCTGATGCTTCATGCCCCCACCAAAATCTCTCCAAAAATTACTCTTTTGGCCCAGTTAGAATCCTTGCAAGAAGGAGAATTCTGGAGAAAGCGCGGTCTAACTAAGTTGGCACATCACAAAGCCACCACAATACCTGGAAATAAATTGTGGGTATTTTTAGAAGTGAAGAAAGGGAGTGTGTGGTCACTGAGCAGACAACCAAAACTATTAGCTACAAAGGCCAGGGCAGAGTTTTATACAGATTTAAAATAAGATCCTCCTTGTGAAAAGATCAGTCTGGGTTCTGCTGTGGTAGTAGTGGCTAGGTCATTCAGACCAACCCTCCCACAAAGAAGCAAGTGAGAACTCCAGAAAAGGGAGCTTGGTTATCAGGTCGCTTTCCCCTGGTGAGCATCTTTCTGTCTAGGAAAGGCGTGGAGGGCTCAGCTACTGAGAAAAGCTCCCAACAGACCAATGACCAAAGATACGTTGTTATTCTGAGACCACCACAGAGAGGGAGGGGCTGGTAAGCCTCCGGGCTTTGGGCTGGGGCTCCAAAATGCTGTGCTCTAGAAAAGGAGTGAACTGGGAAAACAACAAATGTTATGGGGCCTGAATTTCAGCCTGCAATCACATCAACCTGATTACATCCAGGGGACCTAGGGTGCTAAGTGCTTGGCTCCCTGCCAGAGGCAGAGGGGAAAGAAAACACCACCTGAGATCTCCATGGTTTTAGAATGTATAACATGTCATACAGAGGGCAACATAAAGACATGATCAAATCCAGGAGAAACCATAGAAAACAAACTGACCTATGGGAGGTCCAGATAATGAAGTTTGCAAGCACATACTTTAAGATAATTAGGCTTAACACACTCAAGGAAGTAAAGGTAAGAATGGTACTGGAAACTAATAAGGAATCAAATTGGAATCCTAGATCTGAAAATGCAATAGCAAATTAAAAACACATTGTATTGTTTACTAGCAAATTTCTTAGGGCTGAACAAAGAACTGGTGAAATGGAAGGTAGGTCAGAAGAAACTATCCATGAACAAGCAGAAAGAGGGAGAGTACAGAAAATTCAGAGAAGAGCGTGGTGAAGACAAGGGGACTCAGTGAACAAGTTGAACACACACATGGAGCTGGGTGATCCGGTCAACTCAGTGCCACCAGCACTTGTTCCTGTCATCTCTACAGAGATGTTGGAACTTCCTGCCCTGACTCTTTTCCATATAGTTACAGGTTAGTTAATGTTTGCCACCAAGAGGCTCTTGCATGAGACAGAAGGCAGAGGAGAGAGACAGACTATTAGTCTCTGGAGACACACAATGAGAAGGGCAGATGAGAGGTTCAAAGCAGCTTCAGGTGGTCTGCCATGGCAGGGCAGGCACAGTGTAGCTGAGGTAGACATTCCTGTTCAAAAGGAGGAAACCAAGAGGCACAAAGGGTGATTCTTCTAAGCCTATGTATGTGTGAAAAGTATTTTGACCTCACTCTTGAATGATGGTTTAGCTGGTATAGAATTTCCTGTTGGTAGTTATTTTCTATAAGAATGTAAAGATATTACTCTTTGCAATCTATTGCTGCTGCTGAGAAGTTCGCTGCCCAGTGAATTGCCATTTCTGTGAAGCACACCTATTCTTTCAGTGTCCTTGGTGTTCTGAAATTTCTCTGTGGTAATTCTAAGTGTGGATTGGTTCTCAGTTAAACCATGTGGCACTGGAGGTGTACTTTCCATCTGAGATCTTCTCTCTTTAGTTCTGGATCCTTCCAGTCATTCTGTCTCCATGTGGAATGGGGTCTGTGGTCAGCACCAACCTTGACTCTCTTATTCTGGATCTTCTATAAGGGTTAATATGTTCTTCATGCTCTTCCTAATTTTACCAATGTTCTGGGTGAATATCTTCCAGCTCACTAAATCTGTCTCCACTAGTATCCAATTAGAGTTTGTCTCATCTACTGGGTTTTTTTTCTGATGAGTTATTTTCTCATTTTTAGTTTTCTTTTTTATATCCATTTGCTTGTATTTCATTTTATCCAGTCTTTGTTTTATAATCTCTCTCAAGATTTTGTGGATGTTTTCTCTTTATCCACTGTGAGAATTCTAAATGTACTTAAAGTCTTCTCTATTATATTAATTTTCAGGCTGCTCTATTGTTTCCATTTCCTTAAGGCTGAATTCATCTGCTGATTGCTGATATTATTACGTTTCTTCTTAGTGCTACATGTTTTGGGATTTAGGTTTGCAGGCCATGTTGAGTGAGGGTTTTTGTTCCACTACCTCCCTCCGTGCTCACCCTTCTACGTGTTGTGGTCTTACAAGTGCCCCCCCACCAGGCTTTTGTGGCTTTGAGGCAGCCATGGTGTTACCCTGGATGGTTAGGCCTCTTGCCCAGACATACTACTGACAACTGCAGGTCCAGTTGCAGAGCCAGCAAGTGCCATCTGTCCACTTCATGCTCCTCAGGTAATTGCTGCAGAGGCTTCCCATCCTAGAGGCAGGAGGCTTGTCCCAGCCCTGATCTAGAGGCAGGAGGCTTGCCCCAGCCCTGATTTTAGGCAATGCTCTTGGCTGTTGTTATCCACTCCCTTTGGGCAGATATAGACCCTTCACTCCTTGGGGACAGCATTCCCAGCCACCTTGCCAGTTTCTGGACCCAGAGCCAGTCCTGCATGCTACTTGGTGTTTCCCTTTCATGTTTGGTGTATGGAAGTGTTGGGTTTTTTTTTTCTTTTAAAAATTATCTGTGATAGCCATGGGTGGAGGGAATCATGGGAGGAACTCTGACCATGAACTTATAATGCCTTCTATCCCAGAGGAAGTAACTAGTTTTCAAATAAAGGACAAAAGAACAGTTTTTCTCTATCTCAGTTTTTTCTGTTTAATCCTTGGTATGAAACTGCTATAAGTTATATTTGATAGTTTTTCCAATGACCAATATTCTTCCACATCAAAAGAAAAGTAACCAACTTGTTTTTCAAACTTGGAATCTACTTTACAGAAGTTGACAATAAGGACAATAAGTATTTCTAGGTGAGTTTCACAGATTTCAAAATGGTTGAAAATTATGTTTTGGAAGATATGCAAAATGCTCCCAAGGGGCTGGTCCAGTTTGTTGTGCTTTACCTGCTGTGGCTATTGTTATAAAATGCAGCTGTGGAAATACAGCATTCTTTCTTAAAACAGTGAAGGGAAGCTGGTTCCCATGGAGGGTCCTCAAAGTACAACATGGGGTGAGGGCTGTGGCAATAAGATGAGAAAAGCTGTGTGGAAAAGCTGGTTCTTTGGAGCTTCCGGAGGAGAGGGAGC
Source organism: Phataginus tricuspis (assembly GCA_029783875.1). Classification (NCBI taxonomy): domain Eukaryota; kingdom Metazoa; phylum Chordata; class Mammalia; order Pholidota; family Manidae; genus Phataginus; species Phataginus tricuspis. The sequence continues at coordinate 999,177 of JAQQAC010022981.1, forward strand.
TGACCTCCAGTGGCTTCTCAGGAGAGCCTAAGTGGTGAGCTCACCTCATCACAGGGAGGCTGAGCCACTCAGCTGTTATACCCTTAATGTATCCTTAAGATTTGGGTACAAAACCACTAAGCTTCACGGACCTCCATAACCCATGCCTGTTCCCTGGCCTGTAGATGCCAGTCACTCTCCCCTGGGCTCCTGTAACTTCAGGATTTCGAGGGGCAAGAGGACTTGCTTCCACAAGGCTCCCTGCCTCCAGCCTTGTCTTGCCAATGGGTTTCAGCCCCAGGCACGTTCACTATGGATTCAATGTGACCAAAGAAATGACAGTAAAATGTTCTTGGGGTGAAAGGGTTTATACCCAACTTTATTCCCATGGTGGCAGGTCAATCACTAGAATCCTGCCCACTCAGAGCGAGTCTGCACAAAGCAAGCCGGTCTCTGCCTCTGGGCCTCCCTGCCCACATGGTCTTCCTCTGGGGCTCTGTCCTTGGCACTGCCACCACTCCAGCCTCTGCTCTGCTCTCCTGCAGCCTTGCAGCTATGCCACCATGTCATGCAGAGCACTGGACGGAGCTCTTTATATAGAGTCAATAGCAATGTATTGCCCACACGTGTGCAGTGAGCTAGCCAATCAGGGCCAGGTGAGAATCCTGGCCACATGAACTTTCATTTTATCTACACTACACCCCTCCAGGTTTCTCTCTTCTCAATCTATGTGCCCTCAGTCCTCTGCAATGGTTCCTGTGCAAGGAAGCTGGAACATCATTCTCCAGCCTCTCCAGCAAGTCTTGCAGACACACAGGCTGATCCTGTGGCTCTGTCTTTGACCTCTGCCTCTTTAGTCTTAATGGCTTGAACTGCTGCTCTGGTTTCAGTTGTTGCCATAGCTCCAGTAAGATCCTATTTGGCTTCTTGTCTTAATTTCCTTCCATCTGCTCCTGCCCATATTAAATCCAACCACATCTGGGTCTTCATAACACCTTCATGGGGCCCTTTACATTCTTCTTGTGAGTAGCAGACCTTATTTCTTTCCGTGTTCTTATTGCTTCAGCCTGAGTATAGGGGTGGAGCATAGAGTGTTCCACGACCTGGGGAGGGGGCTGCGCCTCTCCTTGGGGAACCCTCAGCTGCTGGGTCTTTATTTTCTTTACAACCACTGGGTGTGCTTTCAGTAGAGGAGGCGCCAATGCCTCCAACACCTCCCCTTCATCCTTCCCCAGCTCCTCCATTTCCGGGGCTGATGGCACCTTTCTCTCCACTCCCCCAAGTGCCTCCTCGGTTACGGTGCCTTGCAGCAATGCTAGCTCAGTCTTCAGAAGGCCTCTTACCTTCACTTCAGTGCTTCGCAGCTGACGTTCTCATGCCACCTCCACCTGTGCTTCCCTCAGGAGCTCATCTTTTTCCTCGATGGCCTTTTTCTCCTTCAGAACACCTGGTAGCACTGCCATCTCATTCTATAAGGATCTTTTACCTCTCCATGGCACCTCGCTGCCGGCATTCTCGTGCTGCCTCCTCTCACATCAATGCCATTACCTTCTTCAGGGAATCCACAGCAGTTTGCAGCTTGTGTTCTCATGCCGCCATTTCTTGGGTCTTTTTCAGGAGGTGTCCTTCTCTTCTGTAGACTTTTGTAATACTGTGAGAAGCAGCCAACCCACAGTCCCCGCTGCCTCACAGGCACTCTGTCTCTCAAAAGACCTACTTACTATACCAAGGGCCACCTCTACAGCCTCAGGTGTCACCTCCACTTGCTTCCAGCCCTGGGGTGGGGCCCAGTCCTCTAGGAGGCAAGCCACCTCAGACCACATACCCATTGGGGGACGATCCATTGTCTCCCTATTCACAGGGGTAGCCCGCTGAAGCACCCCTCCCATAAGGGCAGCTTGTCTTTTTCCTTGGTCAACAATGAACCCTGCTGACTTTGCCAATTGTCTTGCCAATGGGTTTCAGCCCTGGGCAAGTTCGCTATGGACTCAATGTGACCAAAGAAATTGACAGCAGAACTTTCTGTTCTTTGGGGTGAACGGGTTTATTACCCTGTTTGTTCTCCCAGCGGTAGGTCGAGCATTAGCTTCTCTGCCTCTGCCCACAGCACTGGGCTGAGCTCTCTATATAGCATAATAATAGCTTGTTGCTTAAAGGTGTGGAACCCGTAGCCTAGCCACAGGCCAGTTACATCATCAGGTGGCTTAAGTTCAGTGCGGATCCTGGCCACAGGAACCCCAACCTCCCCACAGACATGTTCCATCACTTACTGAGGAAGGAGCACTTAAATCTCACTGTGGTTGGGGATTTGTCTGTTTTTCTTCCGGTTGCTGTATTAGCAAGGTTCTACAGAGAAACAGAACCAATTGGATATATAGGGACACACATAAAAGGAAATTTATTATAGGAATTGACACACAGTTAAGGAGGTCCGGGAGCCCAGGTCTGCCATCTGCCAGCCGGTCTAAAGCTGAAGGCCTGATAACCATAGGGTGGAGCACACAGGATGGGGGCGAGGCTGGCGCAGGTGCCGGAGTCTGAAGGCCCCCAAACCAGGAGCTCCTGTGTCCGAGAGCAGGAAAAGATGGACAACACAGCTCAAGGAGAGAGAATTTGCTTTTCCTTTGCTTTGTTTTCTGTTCAGTCCCTCAGCTGATTGGGTGAGGCCACTCCTGTTGGGGAGGGCAATCAACTTTACTCAATTCAAATTCTAATCTACAATTAGATTCAGATGCCTCTGTCTTCCAGAAACACCCTCACAGACATACTAAGAACCAGTGTCCCAGCTACCTGGGCATCCCTCAGTCCAGTCAAGTTGTCACATAAAATTAACCATCACAAGTCCACCCCTTGTCAACTTGGCACCCTTACACATCTCCTAAAGCCATGCTGAATCTCCAAATAAAGATAATCATGAGGTTGTAATTCCACCTGATAGGATACACCTATCCTGCACACACCTGGAAAGCACCAGTGCCTTCCCCTTTGGGCAGTAATGTGGTGGGACTCAGTCACTGAAGGCAAGGTGGGCGTGGTTCCTGCAACGGACCCTAAGGTCTGAATAGTCTGACTCAAGTAGATCTGTGCTGTTGGCTAGTTATCCTGGTGTTCCTAGAAGTAAACTAGATAGGAAGCCAATTAAATTCTTACTTGATCTCTATTAACGCAAAAGTAGAGAGTCATGGCCCCTCAGTTAATTCCCTGACATAAGTCAGTTTACAGACCCAAAATCCCAGAATGAAGGGGACGCTGGGTCTCCTTGAGAAAGCACCCCAGTACATTGCTGAAAATGCGTACCATTAATCTGTCTCCCAGCCCTCCCCAGGGAGACGTATGCCCTTCACCCTGGAGGCTGTGTCCTGGGGAAAAGGAATAGTCAGACCTCTTACGGACTACTGGACGGGGCTCTGAACTGATGCTGCTTCCGGGAGGCTTGGCAGTGGCCATTCAGCATGCAGATCAGGTGACCAATGGAGTTTTAGCTCAGGTTCATCCCACTGTGGGTCCAGTAAGTCCCGGCACCCATTCTGGGGCTACTTCCCCAGCTCCAGAATGCACAGTTGAAACGGACATACTTAGCAGCTCACAGAATCCCCACGCTGGCTCCCTGACCTGTGCAGTGGAGGCTATTGTGGTCAGACGGGCCAAATAGAAGCCACTAGAAGAGCCCCACCTAGAAAAGCAGTAAATCAAAGGCGGTACCACCCTCCTGGAGGGACTGCAGAGATTAGTGCCACCATCAAGGGCTTGAAAGACGCAGGGGTGGTGGTTCCCACCCCATCCCCATGCAGCTGTCTCACTGGGCCTGTGCAGAGGACAGGTGGCTTCTGGAGGATGACAGTGGGTCATTAGAAGCTTAACAAGGTGGCAACTCCAGCTGTGGCTGCTGCACCAGGTGTGCTCACTGCTGGAGCAAATCAACACATCCCGGGCACCTGGTGTGCACCTGCTGATCTGGCAAATGCCTGTTCCCCATCCCTGTAAGGAAGGTCCACGAGAAGCAGTTTGCTTTTAGCTGGCAAGGCCAGCTTCATGTCTTCCCTCAGGTGTGCGTCCCTCTCCAGCTCTGCGTCATGATTCAGTTGGCAGGAGTCTTCACCACCTTTCTCTCCCACAGGGTCACACTGGTGCATGACATTGACATCACGCTGCTGGAACCTAGTGAGGAGGGCACAGCATCTACACTACACCTACTGACAGACTGTCTGCACATCGGAGGGTGCGAGTAAAGCCCATTGAAACCCAGGGGCCTTCTACCTCAGGGACATTTCTAGGGGCCCAAAAATTGCGACATGTCAAGATATCGCATCTAAAATAAAGGATAGGTTGTTGCATCTGCCCCCCTACAACCAAGAAAGCGGCATCGTTTTGCTGTATGTACTGTGAAGCTTCGCATTAGGTGCCTACACATTTAGGGTCATTATGTCTCCTTAAAGAATTCATCCTTTTATCATTATGAAATGTTCCTCTTTACCTCTGTTAATATTCCTTGTCTTAAGGTCTCCTTTGCCAAATGTAAATATTGCTATATCACCTTTCTTATGGTTATATTTGTATAGTATATCTTTTTTCTATCCTTTCATTAATCTTTTTGGTAACTTAGTATTTAGGCTATAAACCATCTTTATACATCTTTTTAAAACAGCATATGCTCAGGTCTCACTTTACTACCCAGTCTGACAGTCTCTACCTTTTAATTAAAGTTAAATAGGTCCATTTAAGTTTACGGTAACTGGTGATATGGATGGGTTTAAGTCTACCACGCTCACTCATTGTCCCATCTGTTCTTAATTTTTAAAAATCTGTTATTGTTTTGGATTAATAGAGTATTTCTAGTATTCATTTGTATCTCTTCTATTTTTTTTTTAGCTACACCACTTTATCATTTCTTTGTCCTTTATTTGTGCAATTATCATATACTTCTACACATTATAGACTTTACAGTGTTATGATTTTTCTTTGAATAATCGTTTTTTAAAGATATTAAATGTATGGAAACAAAACAATGTTTTCTATTTACCTACTTATTTGACATTTTGGGAACTCTTCATTCTGTTATGTAGGTGCAAGTTTCCCAACAGAATAATTTCCATTCATCTTAAAGAAACTCCTTTTCCATTTCTTATGGTATTTATGATGCTGGTGACAAATTCTGTTTTTTGGTTTTTTTTTTAAATCTCAAAGTGTATTTCTTTGCCTTTATTTTTGAAGACTATCCTCCTGATACAAAATTCTATGTTGAAATTTCTTCCTTTTAGCAAAGTCAAGATGCTGTTCAATTGTCTCCTGGCTTCCATTTCTTCTGCCATTTTTTCCAGTTTTCAAGATTCCCATTTTATTCCAACTTCTCTACATACATCATTGATGATTTCTGTTGAGCTGCCTGCATGTTTACTGGTTTTTTTCTTCTTTTTCCAAGATAATATTAAGGTTGTTGGGAAAAATTTAAATCTCAAGTATTGTATTTTTTAGTTCTAGACTGCTCATTTCTTTTTTAAACTTTCCATTTCACATCCGAAATTACCTTTCTCTTCACCCATAATATCCACCTTTGTCTGTACATTTGATAACATATTTATAATTGTTATTTGTTTTGCCAATGGGTTTCAGCCCTGGGAAAGTTCACTATGGATTCAGTGTGACCTTAGAAATGGCAATAGAATGTTCTTGGGGTAAAAGGTTTACACCCGACTTTAGTCCCACGGTGGCAGGTCAATCACTAGAATCCTGTCCACTCAGAGCAAGTCTGCATGCAGCAAGCCAGTCTCTGCCCTCTGGGCCTCTCTACCCACAGAGCCGTCTCAGTCTCTGTCCTCAGTGCTGCCACCACTCCAGCCCCTGCTCTGCTCTCCTCTCCTGCAGTCGTGCCACCGTGTCACCCAGAGCACCAGATGGAGCTCTTTATATAGAGTCACTAACAACACATTGCCCACATGTGTGTAGTGAGCTGCTAGTTGACCAGGACCAGGTGAGAATCCTGGCCACAGGAACCTTCACTTTTCCACATTATTTAAAGTCCTTCCCTGTGGCAGTTAATGGAGAGGGATTAATCATCCACATATATCTAAGAATCAAGTTGATCTGGGGGTCAGCTGAGTTTTAATTAGATTGTGTTCCTACTGTTCTAACTTTCAGCCTACTAGGCTGATTGCCACCAAGAAACTGCACTGGTTAGTAAGTGGGCTGGGAGGGATGCAGCTACAACTTCATGTCGTTTCCGGCTCACCTTCTGATTCCATGAGACAGGGCTCCAGAATCTAAGCTCAGTGAGAATGATCAAGACCCCAGTTCCCTCTGCTTACCGTACTCCCTTCTATTAAATCCTGGTGTGAGCACCCGGGTAGATAATTTGGCCCTCTCAAGCCATATTTCCTCCTTCCTGGTCTAACGCCTCTAGGCTCCACTTCCAGGCCTTCTTGTGGATACAGACAGGTGAGGCTTTGTATCTCATTTTACATAAAAGTTCTCTCCTCCCAGAGCAGGCTCCGTTGCCATCTGACCATCTGACTCTCTGGGGCCTTCAGGCAAAGGAGGAGTTAAGAGTGGGTCTTGAAAAAAACTGGCACCAGCTTGAGCTGCACCTGCCCCAAGTATAATCACTGAGAAGCTTCTATGCACAGGAAGGCTTATTCCTTCCAGGGGGAGAAGGATTACTTCTGCCAGCAAGGGACTCCCAGATTTGGGGGTCCAAAGTTCTCCACTTTATCCATGTGTGCACAGATGTCTCCACCTGACTCTCAAGGTCCTCCTTCCCCACACATGGTTTACTCTAACACAGGTGTAGTGGTTAGTTAGTGGTTAGTGTCAACTTGGCTAGAAGTTATTTAATCAAATACTAACCCAGGTGTTGCTGTGAAGGTATTCTGTAGCTGTGGTTAACATCTATAATCAGTTGATTCAATAAAGATTACTCTCAACAATCTGGTTGGGTCTCTCCAATCAGTTGAAATGCCTTGGAGACAATTGGTAGAAATATGGATCCCATGACCTTGAGCATCAGTACTGTCATAAGTAGCCACTTATCCAGCACTTGGCTTCCACATGACTTTGTCCCATGTCACACCAGGCTATTTGGATGGCACCACAGCCTGCTGGGAAGGAGGCTAGCCATGAATGCTCTGTGCAGGTGAGCAACTGAAGATCTGAACACCATGTTAGCTCTGTTGCCTGTTTCCTGGGGGGTGTTCGGGTGTCTGTTTCTCAGTAGCACATTCAAATTTGGTAATGTAGGGCATTTAATAAGAAGACTGTTTACCAAGGTGCAGGCTGTGTGGGAAGCTCACAAGTGCTGACTGCAGAGTGGTGATGATACACAGCACAGAACACATGGAACCTGGTCCCCACCGCACATTGCCCGGGACCCTGTCTGCACGCTCCTGCAGCTGCATGTTGTGGACATATGGGCCTGTTACTGACTCACCTATGTCTCCTCTCATTGGAATAGACAGACGTGGATTCTGTCCCCAGCAAGCTGGTGATCCTGGTCAGTGTGGCACCCAGTCCCTTTCCAGTCTCCATCCCTCCCAGCCCCTAGAATGCCACAGTCACCTTTGGGGTGCACAACCGGTCTGCCTGTGAGGCAGCTCAGCCTTTTCTGTCTCCTTTTCACACTGCACCCCTCATTCCAGCCTGCCCCTGAGGGTATGATCCCACCTTGCTGTGGCCAGGCATGGGGGGAGGGTCTCCTGGGTGGTCAGAGTTATGCCCTGAGTCCCTAGGCCAGCACAGGGCTCACCTGCTGGGATGCGTCTTCCTTTTTCCTGCTGGAGCCCATGGAGGAGCCCCAACTCTTAGGGTCCCGGGGTCTTTTGGGAGCTGCTCAGTTTCCCCAGAGGAGACTCTTCCTATTTCCTGGGTGGGGCTGGCTCCTGGTTCCCAGTCCTGCCTAGAGCGCTAACCTGGGAGGGGAGGTCCTCTGGCTGGGAGGAGTCCTGGGTGGGGGAACACCCTGGGGCTTCACTGCTTCACTGGGCTTTCCTAGCCCCTCCTCATTTGGGTCCTGCCCCTCTTGTGGCCCTGGTACCTCCAAGCCCTCAGTCTCTCAATGTCCCAGTACTTTTCCAGCTGTTTTCTGAAGCCACTAACATTTTTTCTACTAAAGTCCCTGATTTTGTTCCCTCTCTGAGAGGGAAAGGTAATTTATTTACTTATTTTCTGTCCAGTTAGGGGGTCTTGGAGGGCAAGGAGATACAGATGCATGGTCAGTCTGCCCTGGGGAGTCCGAAGGTGCCATTGTGCAGTCCTGGGTGAGCGTGGCCCCAAGCATCACCCTGCCTCGGGGCCTACCTCCTGGCCCCTGCACTGCGAGTCCCTGCAGAGGGGCCCCTCTGGGCAGGCACTGTGCTAAGACCTTCAAATGACGACTGTAAGAGTAAGCCAAGCACAGAGCTTCAGGGAGGGATGCCGAGTCCCATCAGGGAGGCCTGAAACTTCTCAATACCATGAAGTTCCACTCCAGGTGGGGTGCACGTGTCAATCAGGCAGGTAGGCATGGGGCTGACCCAGGTTCTGCTGTGGGATACATAACCCCCACACCTCAGTGGCTTAACACAGTGGCTGATTCCCTTGTTTTAAAGGTCTGGGTCTTGTCTGCAGGTGGTCCCCAAGTGATGGGGGCTCCGTCACCAAGGGGTTATTATGTACGGCCAGTAGGACATTGGCCCTGAAAGTGAAGCCCAGAAACAGCATGGAGTTTGCTCACATTCCACCGGGGAAGCAGGTCAAGGAGTCACATTGAATTGCAGAGATGGCTGGGGGACAAGGATACAGCTTACGTGAGGGAAGGAGAGGAGGTGGGGACAGCCAGACTGGACACCACAGCCAGGGTGGGGCTGCGAGGGCAGGGTAGAGACCAGGGTGACTGAAGGGAGGGGGCGGGGAGAGATCCACAGGGCCTGGTGACTCACCTGCAATACAGGTGGGGGTCTGCCCACGTGAGCAGCAGAAGGCCCTTCCAGGATTTCAAGCAGGAGGAAGGGCTGGCCAGCTTTGGGGCCTGGCTGGAACGCAGAACTTAGCAAGGAGAGGCTTCTGAAAGTCGAGGTAAAACAACCCACCACAAAACGATTCTTCAGTGACGGTGTTAGGAGCAGTTCTGAGTGAGCACCTCCTGAGGCGTCCCTGTGTTAGGCGCTTTACTTCCGTGGTCTCACCCGGCCTTGGGAGCAGGGGCAGAGGCGCGCAGATGTCAAACCGCGCGTCGCGGCCCGGAAAAAACGCCGCGAAGGCCCTGGAGAGCCTAGGGTCCGTCAAGGCCTCTGTTGGACCAGGGTACGCTGTGCAAATCGGACACAGGGTTCCCAGGCGACCCCGGGCTCTCACCTGCGCCAGGGGCGCCATGTCCGGACCGGTGCCCGGACGTCCTTGCCGGGAGTAGCGCCTGGTCCCCAGCCAGAAGGATCCCGAGAGCATGGGCGGGCGGGTCAGGGCCACTGTGATGTGCGCGCGCGCGCGCTGGTAGCCAGCCTCCGCGCCCGCCGCTTGGGGGGGGGCTTCCCGTCCTCCCCTGTCCTTCCCGGGGCGCAGCTGCAGGGCGGGATCCGCACCGGGCCTGGAACCCAGGGCCGAGCGTTCTGACCCGGCCCGGCCTAGGTCCCTGCGTGGCGTTTTCCCGCCGCCCCATCCGGGACCACGCGCGCGGCCTCTCGGAGCGCAGAGCAGTAGGATGAAGTTCAAGGCTCCCCGGCGGGCGGGTGCAGTCCGCGGTCTGGCTTTGTTCACTGCGGCGGCGGCGGTGGGGAGTCCCAAAGGGATCCCCGAGTCCCCGCCGCCTCGCCGGGGGAAGCCGTCCCCGTCCCCGGGGACCACATCTATTTGGGGCCCACTGGATGCTCGGAGGGGACCGTGGCCTTTCCTCCCGCGCTCTTGCCCTTACAGCCAGTCCGTGTCGCGGCCCCAGTGTCTGCGCAGACCCGGCCCCTCCCAAAGTGGGCGGTGGGCAGCCGGGACCGCTCCAGCCCCGCCCCGTCTCCGCCCCCGGCGCTCGGCCCCTCCCCGACTCCTTCGCGCCGACCCCGCCCCGGCCCCGCCCCCGCGCACTCGCTTTCGGCGGAAGGCGCGGGCCAGCCAGGACCCGCGAGCGCCGAGGCTGGGGCTCACGGTGGCCGCCGCCAGCCGCTTCCGTTCCTTCTCTGCTCCGGGTTCGGCGCGGGCCATGCCCGGGGCTCCGGCTGCAGCGCGCACACAGGCCCGGCGATGAGGAGCGGCGCGGAGCGCAGGGGCAGCAGCGCCGCAGCGCCTCCCGGCTCGCCGCCCACTGGCCGCGCGCGCCCCTCCGGCCCCGACGCGCCCCCGGCCCTGCCGCCGCCCGCCGCCGGCCAGCCCCGGGCCCGGGACGCGGGCGATGCCCGCGCGCAGCCGCGCCCCCTGTTTCCGTGGAGCAAGTGGAAGAAGAGGATGGGCTCGTCCATGTCAGCGGCCACGGCGCGGAAGCCGGTGTTTGACGACAAGGAGGATGGTGAGTGCGGTCGCATGGCCAGGCTCCGGGCCGCTCCCGGGGACAGCGTGGTGACCCGCGCCGCCTGGGGACCCCACGCGCTTTCGGTAGGATTTCCTTACGTCTGAACACCGCGGTCTCCTAGGCAGGCGTCTTGGGGAGTCTAGATTTCCGGAGACACTCGCGGACTCTGCCTGCGGTGCCCACGCGGGTCCAGGGCGCCCGCCTGCGTCCTCCGTGTTCCGGCGTGGCGCCGAGGACGGAGCAGGCTCGGGCTGGGGGTTCCGCAGTCAGGGCGGCTTCGGGGCCGTAGCGAGGGCTGTATGAGTTCATTTTCCTTTTTAGGGGCCGTGTGCGAGTTCCGTTACTATTATGTACCTATAGCGTGCGGAGTTTGCAAAGGGAGATGCCTGCCCCACAGGTGGCGTAGGGGGCCTTGGCCCTCGGACCTCTCAGTCTCCCGGGTGACCGTGCCGCGGGGTCGCCTGCAAGCCCAACCTTTGCACTCAGCTGGTGGAGGTGTTCTTGCCTTTGTGCAAAGACCTGCCCTTTGGGGAAGTAGTTTGCTTCCAGGCCCTTGCTGAAGGTAAAGCTGTGGGCTGGGAGGACAGGTGCCTCTTCGGTGGCGATTCAGAGGTCGGCACCGGTGAAAGGCAGGTGACAGGCAGCGGGTGGGGCAGGACTCTTCTGGGGGCCCTGTGGCACCAGGGACCTTTGCCTTAGCGCCTAGAGGGAAGGTGGCTGTACAGTTTCCATCTTCGGGCACTGTGAAACATTCATGTGCAAACACACAGCTTTTTTCTACAGTTGTCAGGCTGATAGTTTAAATGGTAAAATGATGACACATTTGATGTTTTTTGACATTTTCTTAAAATAGTTGAAATATGCATTTTTCATTTGTAGGCAGCCTGCAGAGGTATGACAGATCTTTTATAATTTTAGAGCACAGCTCAGTGCAAGAGCCCAAGCGATTTATTTCTGATAAATAATTTAAGCATTATAGGAAATTACAATAATACGACCTCAGGCCAATGTTGGTGAATGTGCAGGCTGGGTGCCCGAAATCGTCAGAGAGAGTGTTGGGGAGCCTGCTGTGGTGCTGGCCAGGGTGTGTGGAGCGCGGCTGAGCCTGGCCACAGTCAGCAGGGGAGGGGCATGGATGCTGGACCAGCGGAGGAGTGTTCAGGACCAGCCGCCCTGGACAGTATGTCTTGCAGCTGCCTGTCGCAGTGCTAAACTTGGGGACAGCAGAACTTACTGCTGTCAATGTTTCCTATGTTGCACAGTTTTGTTTTTAACATAAATAACCAAAGTAAAGAAAGCCCAGAGTGAATTAGGAACTAATCAGGAAGCAGATTTACATCGAACTTCTGGCTGCAGGATGAGAAAACATCTGAGAAATACATTTATTGCAGCACTTGCTGGTGGCAGCTGGGAGCTGGGAACTCTGTGCTGCCTCGTGTAATGCTCTCCAAGGCCGCGGACGCAGAAATAGTGAAACTGATGCAGCACAGAGGCTGCCTTCTGCTTTTTAAGGTAGAGTTCTGCTTGCTAACAGTGTGTTAGGTGTCAGAATTGAAGGATCATTGGAAAGGCAGAAAGAGCACAGAATCTGTTTAGGAGGCTCAAGATCTGATCTGAGAGTTATTTAACCCTCCTGTATTTGCCTGCAGTGAATGGCAGAGGTGCCTGTGGTTCTGGGCCTGTGGGAGGGGATACCTGACTGGCTACAGGTGCTCGCTCTTTAGGACGTGTGACCACTGATCGCTGGCTCCTCCCTGGGCATGGTGGCCACGCCCCCAAACTGAACACATGACCAGGTCTTAACTGGGCTGTGGTGAGATAGGGAGACCAAGCCTGGCCCTGGGCTCAGCAGTTGAGGGTATTGTCTCTGTGGGTGCCACTTTGTTGCATTTTTATTCCAAGTTTGTGTATCATTGTCAGGGCTCATGTGGCGTGAGTCAGAGCACGTGTTTGTGGAGAGGTTGTTGTGCAACTCTTGATGTGAAGGCCATGAGTTTATTTACATGGGAAGAATGGGGCTTGGAAGGGACGAAGGAGGGTCTCCTACGAGGTGCCCTGACCCCTGCCTCTTTCCTAGGCCGAGGGATGAAGTCATTCCTTCTGTCCCCTTCAGAAAATGTCCCATTGCTTTCTTGGCCCCACTGCAGAGCGGGCTTACTGAGACATCCGTGTCATGCTGTGACTTGCATTTGCTGGGACTACATGGTTGCTATGGCAATGTGAGACCTGGTGAATTTTTTAGATTAAAACACCCAATTAATACATCAAATTCAGTATGCAGAGAAAAAGAGAAAGTAAAATAAGAGGGCAGTTTAACAAGTGGAAGGGAAATTCCAAGTAAAAGGTGTGGCTGTAACACAGAAGGTTAGATGTCTTCTGCCTATCAGTCCCGTGGAGTTGAGAGCCACTGTCCTTACCTGGCAGGTGCTGGGTCTGTGTTCAGAATTCTCTGCACCTCTTCCTCACTCCAGAGCCAAGAACAACTCTTTCTTTTCCCTCTACCCTGTCCTTCCTCTGTTCTATCCCTCTCTGATTCCTGGGAGCAATTGATTTTAGGGATTGAGCCTGCCAGGGAACCTGAATTTCTGCTGCTCTGCCCCAGAGCTGTGGGGTGTTGGGGCAGAGCAACTGCCCTTTCATTTTTCTCATCTTGATGACCTTGTGTGAGCCACAGGCTGAGTGGTGCT